>OZ034803.1:29114447-29544447 GCA_964028335.1 Altica lythri | reverse complement strand
TCTGTAGCTCCGAAATTGCGCTTATCCCTATTGAGTCGTAGTTTGTATTTTGCCAGAAGACTAAATGTTTGTTGCAATGTCATCACGTGCTGAGGACCGTTAGATATGAGCAGGACCAAATCGTCTAAATAGGCCAGTAATCAGAGGTGAGGAAGTTGCGAACGTTTTCGGTTCATTAGTCTTGGAAAGGTAGAAGGAACGTTAACAAGCCTAAAAGGCATCCTGTTAAACCGATATGTTCCAAAAGAAGTGATGAAACAGGTTTTATCTTTGTCATCTTTATCAATTGGAATCTGATACTATCTAGCTTGGAGATCCATGGTGGAAATACAACTGACGCCTCCAGTTAAGTGAAGTAGGTCGTCCAGTCGTGGTAATGGGTAATGATTAGATTTGGTGACAGCATTTAGACGGCGATGATCAATACATAATCTAATTCGGCCTCCTGGCTTTGGAACCATTACTATAAGTGACGACCATGAACTTTCACATTCTTCAATAATTTGTTTCTTTAACAGGAGCTGTACTTGTTCTTTTAAAATTCCTTTTCTACGAGGTGTCATTTGGTATGGAGGGGTACGAATTGGTGAGGCCTGTCCGGTGTTAATCTGGTGTTTAATTCGGTCGGTAGGTGGACCATCTTGTTAAACAAGCCTTTTTTATACAATTAATTCTTCTAAGTCCTGTTGGTCAGCGGTGGATAGATTGACAGCTTCGTTAGGGTGCAGTCGACATTCGAGAAAAGCAAAGAATGTTCTATTTGACCGGCATTTTCATAATAGTCCAGTACTGCAGCTTCAGTATTTTTCATCATATATTGCCACGGGTTGTAGGTAAAATCGGAACATGGAACTGAGTCGGTTTCGGGTACGTCTAGCATCATTGGTTTAAAAATTGATGGGATTGGGCTCAAAATTGTAGGAACAGATGTAAGTGCAGCTAGTGATGCAAGGGGATCGATTTCGGTACCGTTAGATAAGCAGGAATTGATGTTGGTTCCAGGATTAGCTTCTTTGGATAGGAATTCCACCTTTATATGTGTATAAGTATAACTTTCAGCGGCGTTTCATTCGCGTTAGCGAAATTTCCGCGGCAATACCTACTATTGCGGAGGAAAACTTTCGCGTCGGTCTAAGGTACCTATCCTTTAGGTTTCATCTAAAATTACTACTAGGTGCCAAAACGTAAGTGTATTGCACATTAACTGCTTTCATAAAGTTTTGTAAATATTCATTTGAACATTGTTTTAAAGTTAGGTTATATTCTATGGGAAACGTTAACGCCCTTGAATAATTCTTTAATTATTGTACGTTTCTTTTCTTACATCATTCGGTGAACTGTAACTGCATTTAGCTAACGAATATTTTACATTTCACGTAATTTGTAATAATTTCCATATCTTCTTTCGACCTATTCAGATACTGTTTTTCTAAAGTTTTATTTTTAACCTTATAGCATGTTTTACCTCCTGCAATAATAGGGATATTTGACTTCCACCTTCTGTCTTATGATTCATGATTCACGATTTTTTTTCGTTTACTAAAAGATCTTCTTAGTATTTTCTCCACTGATTTTTTTTTATAAAAGGAATATAAAAGAAATAACTACATATGAATAAAACTATTAATAAAGTGAAAAAGTGCATAGGTAGTTTAGTTCTATAGATTCTAACCTGCAGAATGTTTTATAAATTATGTTAAACATAAAAAGCAAAAAACAATATTTCTTATATATTCATATTAGTAAGTTAATTTTTGCAATGAACTTTTTTATTTTTATAATATTTATAATGTGAAAATTTCTAAAGCTGTTTATTTTGTTAACGATACTTTGCTAGTTTAAAACGATTATTATCGAATACAACGAATCTAAACGAACAATTTATGCACTGCACCATTCATGGTTGAAATGTATTGTATAGTCATAAAAAGTTATCTGTCTACAAAATTTTTAGTACCAGCTGTAAATCATGAGCAAAACCAATGAGCATAGGTTTAATAACTAAATGCAGCCCTTTAAGGGTCGAAGCGCCAAACGAATAAAGAGAAAGAACAAATTGAACCATATGAATTTCTTTTAAACGATTAATTTAATTAAAAAAAAATCATTAGAGGTAAGTTTCTATAGGACTTTCATAATGAGTTTTTGTAAACGAAGCATAAAATTCAAAACGAATAAAAATTATGTCTTAAAATAATTAAACGTCTTTTAAAAGGTAAGTTTTTGAAAAAAAAAGAAGATACATTTTTTATAAAGCTTTCGCATTCCTTCAATAATAAGTAATAAGGAATGAAATATTTTGAACGCGCAGTTGCTAAAGAGATAAGTTTTTTTTTTAAACTAAGAGGTCATATATGTTGGTCCTTTTAACGAAGTGTCTAGCAATCTATTTTTTAAAGTACCCAGTTAAAAAAAAAATTAGTTTTTTTTTGTCTACTTGGTGGAACACATCACCTATGAAACAGTTCTAAAAAATTAAGGTAAAAAAAATCGTATTGATCGGACAAAAAATACAAATTGCTTAAGGCACATTTATAAAAACAAAAGATAAGAGAATCCAAGTCTTTAAGTTTAGGGTAAAAGCGGATCGGACAGAGGACAATGTTTATGACTGGGTAATAAGATTAGAACATACAGAGTTGATACTAAGAACATCACAGAATATAGAACGATTTCCCAAATTTCTAACATTCTAACGATTTATCTAATCGTTTTGTATTAGGAATAATTTCACCAGACTATTGTTAACGTGCCTTAGGTAAGAAAAATTTGCTGTGAACGTTGTGATTTTTAATTCTTGGCCAGTACAAGTTAGTAAGTCAAGAAATCTGGTTTCTTTTTTTGTTAAACCCCATCAAAATACAAGGCTCATCCAAATTTATTCAAAGAGGTCCTCCCAAGTTACTAAACTATATTTAGATTGGATAAGTATTAGCCATTTTGTGGAGGAAAAAATAGTTATTGTTATCCCGAATTTCAACCCTACTTTTGGAAATTACAAGAAAAATGATTCGTATACTATAAATACCGATCTATAAGAGTCAATTTTAGGGTTGCGAAAGATTTTCATTAATGAGATAAGATAATAATTTATTCCTTTATTAACATTATTTATATTCTTTAATTTAATATTTAGGTTTCAATATTTTTATTTATTTAATTTATTGTCTTTTTGAAATGATTCAATTTGTAATAAATCATTTAAGCCGGGTGATTTAAGTATAATTGATGAAGTTTGTACTGCCTTTAATTAGTATTATATGTAAAACAGTCAAACTAATTTAAAGTAGTTTAATATTAAATTATAATCTTTATAGTTTATAGATCTGACAAACAAAACTACAGATTTTATTCTAAATTCGAATTAGTTTTACATTTTTCGAATTTTTTCAGAGCTTAAGTTTCTTTTTTGTTTTAGTATGCATAGAAACACATTAAAATAATAAACATCATATATCATGAAAATGTTTTCTGTCACGACTTTAAACATGCAAAATTCTCGACAAAAATAAAGTGAGTGGATCCATGAGATTTTAATCAAAAGTTCAAGAAATATTCTGCGAAAAATGTTTTTAATTAAATTAAGTGCAAATATTTTTTTTTATTAATCCCAAAATGTTTTGCAGATGTATTGGTGGCATCACCAAATGACATTTTTTATTTATGACGTACTCGTTAACCTTTAATATCCTAACACATTTTTTTTATTTTTTGATAAGTTCGGCATTTATTTATTTATTTATTTATTTATTTATTTATTTATTTATTTATTTATTTATTTATTTATTTATTTATTTATTTATTTATTTATTTATTTATTTATTTATTTATTTATTTATATATTTATTTAGATATTCGGGATACAAATAGAAAACCCACTAAGTATCCACACAATTAAAATAACAATAGTTTAAAAGAAACCTATAATATACATGGTGCCTAAAATAAAAATAAATATTAATTTGAAATTAAATAATATCGCAATAATTTATAAGTTATAAAAATAAGTTTTTAAAACTTTTTTGGTTGTAATCAAAAAAGAATTAAAAATATCGAAGTCTTTGGCTAGAGTATTACCCCATTTAACACATCGACACAAAGGAGAGTTCTGTGAACAATTTGTTCTCCTAAAAGGTAAATTAAATAATTCATGTGCTCTTACTGTTCTGTTCGGGACATTTAAGCAAATTGTCGATAATAATGACGGACAATTTATTTTGTGAGTTATTATTTTTTGTAAAAATAAAACATCTTATATGTTACGCCTATGTTCCAAAGATACAAATTGAAAGTCTCGTCTAATTCGCAAAACATCAACACTATCAGTAACTCGTATACCTTGTTTAAAAATAATTTTATTTAATTTTTCCACATTAATAAATTTAACTTTTTAGCTCTTTGAAAATATTAAATTTTTAATTTTTATTTAGGTAATAAACCCTGATACACAAGGTACCTTGACTTTCTGTCTTATCAATGATGTTCTCATTTTTAGAAAGTTTTTTATATTTTCGCCGTGTTCTGTGTCTCTGTGTCATTCCGTGAAATTTGTAATCGAATTGAAACCTATTTCCCGACTACCTAGAGCTCTGAAATTTTCAGGATAGCTAAGAACTGGATGACAATGCATGTTTCAAGTGTGTTTATGCATATACATAGATTTCGAAATTTATACCGAATTGATATTAAACATGATCTAAGTTGTGTATAGATAATAGTATTTTGAAAGTTATTAAATAAATCGTTCGTAGCGTAGTTGGTTAGGCGGCGGATCAGTCCACTTGTGACAGTTCTGTTATGTTATCATAATGGGATCGATTACGCGACAGAGAAGTTTTTTTTTCTTTTTTTCTTTGTTCTTACATGTGAAAACAGTAATTATTATTTTAACTGGTAATAAAATAAACTGTTTTAGAAAGTTTTTAGATACAACTACCCTTGATTTTGTTAACAAGGAAACAATCTTCTCTATGATCAATCACAGCGTTGTATGACTTAATATTTTTACAATGTCAGGGATGCTGTGCATTGTTGAGATGACACAAAATATGACCTATAAATCAGTAAAAAACTTTCTATTATAAAAAGTTCTTTTTGTAAATGGTGCTTATTATTTAAATCTTTTGAAACATATTAACTCTGTGTCTAATATGTAGTTAAATATCTTACAAAAAAATAATCAGTAGACGACAGTGACATTAGTGAACACCAGTTTTTTGTTAGTAAGGTAGGAAATGAATTTTTAAAAGTGGTAAAACAATAACAGTTACAGTAATAAGAAGTGTATAATCACTACATAGTATAAAAAAAAGTCGCTTTTTCTGTCCCTATTTCCCTTTGTATGCTTAAATCTTTAAAACTACGCAACGGATTTTGATGCGGATTTTTTTAATTGATAGAGTGATTCAAGAGGAAGGTTTATATGTATAATAACATTCATTAAATAGTGGAGAAATACTGTTATTTTTGAGGTTTCTAATGTGATGTCGTTAATTATCAATTTTTTTCCGCTTACATTGCAAACGCAGGCTGAACCCTACGAGATTTATCAAAATAATGTACTAATTATTTGTACACATTGAAAAGGTCTACAGAAAACTCCGCGATGGTATATGTCTATCTCTTATGGATATCGCACAATAACATTTTTTTGTCATTTACTTTTTACGACAAATAATGGCTAATTTTCGAAGCGATTTTAACCAATACAGCATTAATCCTCTTAAATACATTGTTGATTTAATATAGATCTATATGGTCCTGTACAACACAAGATTTAAATGAATATTTTCGAATATATTACAGATTTAAAATTGCGGGACGCAACGCAGCGCTTGCGGTGGTACTGGCCGGCCGGGGCGGTGGCAGCGTGCCTATAAATAGCGCGTCGGAGGTCGCGATTTTTCATATTGCACTTTGAATTTTGCAGCGATCGGACGCGTTTATTACGAAATTAATCATTATGACGCTACCCTAAGGTGGCGCAGTTGATATCTTATATATTTAAAAGAGCAAAACTTACTTACCTAAGAACAATGACGCCACCGTTAGGTGGCGCAGTTAATATATAGGTAATATACCTAACCGATAAATTACAAAGTACTATAAATAATCGTAAAAACTGGTAACTAACGGGAAAATATGATAAAAAATACAAAAAATTGATCGTAAAAATTAAAAAAAAAAATGGAAAAAAACATTAGTGTTAGGCGGTGCGAAGGTCTTTACAAAGCCCAAATACGATGGTTCGACAGCTCCGTCAAGGCTCGGAGTTCTTGATGCAATACAGAGAAGAGCAGTTCGACTTATAAACGACACCGGTATCACCAAAAACCCTTGTCCCACTGAAGAGCATTGTCTGATCTTTCCTTGTTTTACCGATACAAAAACGAATTTTGCTCAGAAGAACTCCGCTCTATAATGCCTCCACTTGTCAGACCAGCCAGAGCAACGCGACGTGCCAACTCCATGCATCTTTATATTTCTTATACTGTTCAGTGCCAGACATCGAGAACGGATCGATTTGATCGTTCCTTTATCCCCAGGGTTGTGGAACTCCTTACCTACGCACGTCTTTCCCACTCGTCCTAACTTGCAGTCCTTGAAATCCCAAATTAATAAATTGTCTCTTCTGCACAAATAGATGTTCTCGGTACATTTGTATTTAGGTCTATACCTACAAAGACATCCTTGATAAAAAAAAATTGACTTTCATTTTCAGTCTATTTATTTTTCCTATAAACAGCCCAAACATATATTCTAAAATAAAATGTATAACTGTTAATGTTATTACTTCTAACAATGTGAACTCGTTTATGAAATCGGGTTAATTGCCTTTTTAACGGTTTGTTTAAACAATTCTTAGTAATATTCGGGCGATTCATTTATCACCTGTGCAACATTTATATACTTTGAACGTTTTAATTCTACACTTTAACACCAGTATTAAAAAATATTGAATTAATTAAATTAATTTGAATTAATAAACGCAAAAAAAATATTTATCAACAAAAAGAAAAATTAAAAAGCATAACATTGAATAAAAAGAAAGCGCTGAGAGATTAGATCTGGAAAGTGACAGAAAGTAGAAAGACAAGATATAGAATGTTCAGCACCAGGAAGAAAAAAGTGGAGTGGAAAAAATGTACTATAAATTATATAATGTTTTATGAATAGTGTAGATAAAAAAGCGAAAAATGCATGGTGTCACTAGAGTACTTAAAAAACACGCTTTTTTACATTGCAATACATTTTTTAACTACACATTTCCTAATTCAGATTTAAAAAAACTATTTTTTGTTCCTCCGTCCAGAAACAATACTATTAATTACTTCAAAATCGTCCGGAAAATGGCATTTTCCGGCCTAGGCCGGCAAAGTAGCTTTTAGATTATCTAAAGAGATGGCGCTATGAGTTTAAATTTTGTCATCAAAAATACATAATGAATAATACAAATTTTAATTAAATTTATTTAAAAACAGCGTAGGTATAATATACTAAACTTACCTATAACTTTTTCCAAACATAAGCAGGATTCTTAATTTCTCTCACAACTTGTATTATAAAATTTGACATTTATGTCAATTTAGAACTACTTATCATTCGATTATGAAAATAGTTCATTGTCTCTGCTATCTTTATATAAAATTATTAGATATTGTTGTTAATATTTTCAATATAACAATTTTTACTGTGCTGCTTATTAGCACAGTATTTGTATGTATAAAAATTAAGGAACTTGAAATCGATTATCAGAAAATCATTCCTTATTACTAATTTTTTAATCCTGCAATATATGTCAATAAACATGTAATCTTGTATGTCACAAAGTAAAAAGCACAGGTAAAAAGTTTTTGAACTTGTTGTGTTTGCAACATATGTTAATTAAAACACTAATAACACTAGTAACACGTATATTCAGTATCAAACAAGTTATTATACAACTATAAATATAATTATAATATGTATTAACATCACGTCATACCAATACCAGTTGACAGTCTGTCGTCTTCTAGTCACTGGTCTAACTTCAGGTAGGACAAACGGTCAACTGTTGAACATAACAGAACTTTTGAGAATATTAAAAATTAGTCGGACCAAAAAATAGTGTGTGTTACACGTCCGGAAAATATTTTGCAAGTGCTCGTATTGTTTCGCCTCGGTGCTACGCACCTCGGCTACACAACTTTACTCGCTCTTGCAAAATGTCATTTTCCGTCCTTGTGTCACAAATAACTATTTCAAACTTTCAGTTTACTTTTTTTCGAAAGCGTGTATTTTACGTTTTTAAAGTATTATTTGTTTACCAGAAGGAAATGAAAATTCGTACGAAGTGTGTAAAATCTTTAATAATCGGCTAAGCGCTTTCGGTTTAAAAAACCATCTTCAGAGCCTCGTCATTCAGACATTCAGACTTCTACCAACACGTTGTTTAAATGATAAAATTGATGAAATTAAACAGCATATTAGAATTTGACACGATTAAACTTAAATTCAAGTTTTGTTTGAAAATTTCTATCACATTCTTATCAAATAAATAACATTTCAGTAAAAGTTAAATTTCAAAACTTAAAGTTAACGTCTTTCTAACTGCTCAGCAGAGAAGGTGTCATGATTATTAAAGATTTTACATACTTCGTACGAATTTTCATTTCCTTCTGGTATCTACTGTGTGTACTCCATAATTTGGTTACTATTTTAATTTATTTCATATTTTTTAATTGAATTTTATACAATCGTGTTTTTAAGTTTGTTTAACTATTATTTATTTCTAATGTTTAACTTAGATTTGTCATAAAAGCCTGTTTTTTATGTTTTTTTATTTTTTTTACTATTATTTATTAAATAATAATTTTTTTTTCAATACGAAAAAATCAGTCCCTATTTAAAATCAATCCTACTTTACATAGTAACGGTTTAACCGATTGCGCCATTGGACCTAGAAAACAATTTTGTTTAACGGAAGTAGATATGTGATTGAGAAGTTATCAACCAATACAATACTTTATTATTTAAAAAAAAATCTGTTTTATGTTTTATATCATTACATTGTCATCGAACATTGTATAAGTATGCAGAATTTCAGCTCAATCGAAAAAAGGGTCAAATTTAACTTGCAAAATTTTACCTACAGATACAAACATATTTACAGTTGAAGTTAAATAAAAGCTGTAAAAAAGAGGTAGAGGGATGATATTATTTGCTAAGAAAACAATTTTTAACAATTTTTTATATCCATTATTTGACAAACCCAGTGTCCAGTTAGGTATTATTTTTTGTAAACGAATGTAATTTTATATTTATATAGTAGCAACATAGATAATTAAAATGCTAGACATATATCAGGACAGTTTAATAATAGGGTAGCATACTTGCTTCTTGTTAATACGTACCATTAAACAATGTGAAACACATGCATAATATAAAGGGAAGGAGAAAAACATAATGGATAAAACTGCCACGGTCAATTGCCGCTCCTTACTGAATATTTTAAGAAAATAGCAGCCAAAGGTATTCTTAGGCTACGAAATAATACACATGTAGGTACCTACGTTAGTTTTATTGTTTCTTTTATATTTTTTTTATATCACGTATCTTTTGTGGTTAGGTATAGCACCATGAATAAATACTATGAATGCAAAATTTATATTTACCTACCCTCATTGGAATCTTTACGTGTTTAGGAGTTTGTTGTTTTATACATTAAGGATTCTCTGCAGTCTCATTTATAAATTCTTTAAACTCTAACAAATTTCATTAACTGACTTAGACCAGTGTTGTTTGGTTTTAGGTTACTATATATAATTAATAAAACATTTAATATGTGAGTGTATTTTACACAACTAAATTAAATAAAAATCTTTATTTTATGTGTATATTTAGAGACTGTGTAGCGTTTTAAAAAAAAACCAATTAATTAAATTTCTTTTTTTAACAATCTGTTTTTATCCAGGCCTACCCTGTACTCGAATTCGATTATAATATCCAAGATATAAGGAAAATATTTGCCTACGTGACAAAATAGATTCGAGAACGTAGAAAACTAACGGACTTTTCAAAGCGAAGTATTGATTTTTCTATTGACCAATCAGATTCCACGTTTAAGATCAGGTGAGCTAAGCAGGGATTGCTTACAGCGTCCGTTTGGTATCAACGGTTTTTTATTCTGGGTGGAGTGCTCTCGCTAGTAAGATCTTCGCGAGACACCTAGTTTCAGTTTCCCGGTTTTTTCTTCTGGTATCTTAAAAATTAAAAGCAAATAAGTGTTTCTAGTGCCTATTATCGTTTATTCTACCTGAAGGTTTACCTGAAAATTTTCAGACAGTGCTATCTTTAAGATTACTTCGTATATCGTGTAATAATGACGGCAAATTAGCCAGAATAACAATATCTTTTTGATCACCAGCTGTAAAGAGTAAGTTTATGGTTTATTCTCTAAATACCTACCGATCTAGACAAGAATGGGGTCTAGATTATAACTTACCGTTCCGATCATTTACCGAGAGAATGAAGCCATATGCAATCCAAAATATCTTAGAAACATTTAGAAGCTAACGTAAGTTTTTACAATTTTTTTTATACCTCTATCGAGTATGAGAGTACCATTTATTTCTATGGAGAATTTTATTTTAACTGTATTTACCGTATCAGCTATTAAAAAGTGCAGTGCGCAGTGCCGGACTGAAATTAATCGGAATGTGAATTTTTTCTGAGTATCGCTTACCTATATTTTTATTAATTATATTTTTTGTATCTCTTATCTGTAAAAATTTTTTTATTTGTATTTTTTATTTTTATCTCGTACCTATTTAATTAAGATTCATACCTTCGTATATGAGTACTCTTTTAACTCGAGTTAATACAAAAGCAAAAGGTGATTTTTATAACTTGTTTTATCTAACCTTCATCTCTCTCACTTTTGCTTATCAGAGTACACAAAAATAACAAAACAATATACTTAGCTGTTATTTTAAGGGTAGCCACAGATATGTTTTTAAACTAAACACAAATGTGTTTAGTAATATGTATTTACTATCCCGTACATAGATTATTTTTATTTTATGTTTGTTGTGTGTCTCTTTTATTATTACAGCCAACAATAAATACTGTTATTGTTAAATAGATACTTTTCTTTTCTTAGCTAGAGCCTGTTACTCTGATCAATATTGTCAGTTTCTCTAATCTATATTTTATTAAAGTACTGGATTTTATTTCTTGAATATATCTTTATTTTACAAATTTGGTTTATAACCATAAGGATAAATAAAAGGAAAGTGTAAGTATAATTTTTCTTTTTCTTTTTCTTAAATAAAAGTGTGTAATTTAAATTTTAGCAAGAACAATCTGCCGGGTTATCTAATTTTACCTTATCTTATCTTATATCCCTTATATCTTTTTTATTTTATCTGGGTTTCTTATATTTCCCCATCCTCAGGATAAGAAACATAAGTGGCGCCCATTTCCCTTTCTCTTTCATTTCTTTCTTTTCCTCTCTTCTGTCCCTTATAACTTTTATTGTCTCATTAAATATATTCCTTTTTATCTTTTCAATAATTTATCATCTAGCTCGTTCGAATCAACGCTCGCTCTCCACCAACCAACTGATTGCCGTTCGCACTAGTTAACCTCTTAAATCGAGCATTTAAAACCTTCAGTCAAAAAAGAGGTTACAACTGTAATAAATAAATTAAATACAGTTCTGGTCAAAAGTCAACTCCCCCCTAGTATCTTTTGAACGGTTATAGGTACTTATAATAGTAAAATTTAAAGAAAAGAAATAATCCGGCTTAGGCCTCTCAACTAGTCATAACAGGTGACTTTATAGTCGTAGGTGACGTTATAGAGCCATTGTGGCCGGTAATTTTATTTATTTATGGCAAGTGATATCTCCTAGTTTTTATATTAAGTATTTAAAATGTGCTACTTCCTGTCAGTAATATATTCTATTGCAAAATTTTTGTCGTACTAGTTCAAATGTGTCGGGGAAAATTACCCTACATTCTTGAAAAATTTTTTGTTTTAAAATGTCAATACTGTCGTATGCTGTAGCGTAAACCAAATATTTCAAGAAACCTTACCAAAAATTATCTATTGTTTCCGCGTTGATCGAGTGGGGACTGCTAATTTGGAAGGAGAGCAAATGGTTTCGTAGTAAGTTTTTGATTTGATTTCGTTCATTTTAACGTTGAATTTTAAGTAATTCAGAGTTTCCGACCATCTTTGCCCCTTTGTCTCTGGGTTATTGCTAACTAGAAGAAGTGCCCTATTATTGGTTTACAAAGAACTATATTAAGATTTCGACGAGAGGTTTCATCGGAGATAGTCCGTTGCAGTTCCGATTTCCCGGTTAGAAAAGCCGAAAGGAAATTCCATTTCCGTTGCTGTTTCCAAGTCCACTGCGTAGAAGCGTGGAAAAATTCAGCTAGAAGTCCTCAATTGAAAATCAACCTTCTACAGCACGTGCTTAAGATTCAAACTCCGTTTTCAAGCCACCGATAAAATCAAAGATAAAAGAATTAATTAATTTTCGTAAATTGACAAAATTACTAATCAGAATTTATAGTAATAAACCATTTTAAAACTGATCTAAATATTTTATTTGTATCTTTGTACTTGGCGCCCTTTTTTATTTGTTTGGGGGGAGTTAAAAAAGAAAGCCAGAAGAAAGCCACGAACCCTGGAGCTAGCCAAGGGTATTTTTACGCTACAAATTGGCGCCCAACTAAAGTCTTCTTGCCTTTTTTTAAATCTTTTTCCCATTCATTCACTTATTTTAATTTCCATTAAATTAGTACAGACATTCAAATATTTTTTTTTATATAGTTTACTAACATTTAATTTTTATCGCTTCATTTATTTCGATTGAATTGTTATCTTTTATTCAAGGTTAACCACTATCGAATTGGTATATTTCGATTTTAAATTAACTGGTTCTATTTATCGACGAATATTTTTGTATTTTTATTCTTTATTTAATTGTTTTACCTATACAATTATGTATACCCATTTAGTAGTTTTTCTATACAGATTGTCTCTTGGGATATTTTCTCTACATTTAAAATTATTATTTCTAAATATTGAATTTATTGTTAGGGAGTTTCTTTTTTATCTTATGGCGGTATTTCTTGGCTGACGTTGGTTTCCTCAATGATTTTAATGTGTTTGTACCGTTTCATCAATATGTCCTTTTTTCGTTGCTATCTAAGCTTTTGTCTGTTTTTATATGAATTTATTTTGTGATTGTGATAGTTACAGTCTTAATCCTTTTCGTGTATTCCTTCAATTTCTGTATTTTGGTTTTTTCTTTTTTCTCTTTTTTATCTCATTTCTTTCAGTTAAATTTTGGAAGATGGTCATATGGAATTTTTTATGTCTTGAATGGGTACCTTTATTTGTTTGCCGTGGGCATTTTGCGTGTGGTCTGGTTGACCACATTATTACCGTGTAAGGTCTGTGAGACCTTAGTACCTTGTAGGGGTCTGTGAGACCTCTTTATCGTGTAGCAGTTAGATTTGACTGCTCTGTTTAGTTCTATTGGTGTTTTATTTGAAATTTATTTTGGGGATTTTGTTCTATTTGGTTTCTTTTTTTAACCGTTAGGCTTTACCTTTGCGAAACAAATAGATTTTCCTTGTGTTTTTGTACCTACTCGGGATTTTTTGTTTTCCAAATACCATTTTTTCATTTTTTTGTTCCTGTATTGATTTTGTGATACACCAAATAGAGAAATACCTTTTAATAGCTTGGACTGTTTCTTCACATACCTAGGACATTTTGATGGAATTTGTGATTTTTTCTTATGTTTCGTTATATTTGTAATAATTTTTGTAGTAACTTTTTAGTACATTTTTGAGATATCGTTTCATATTTTATCTTTTCTCGATATTTTTGAATTTTCTTATTTTGAAATATTTTCATTGCTTACCTAACACTGGAGTCACTACACTGAAGGCACTTTTTTTATTAATTTTTCATTGACCTTTTCTTTTTCTTCACATTTCCTAAATTTTTAATTACTTTAACTTTTTCAAAATTCATTTCAATTTTTAATTAAATTCGATTGTTATTAATTTTTTCTGGTTTAAAGTTTATAAATGGTTGGTGAGTTCAGGTCAGTACTGTACCTTAGGGATAGCAAGTATTGCGAGTACAGGCTGAGGCTGTTCCTCTGTGCCGCACCACCAATTTGCATAATTTTTCTTTTTTTTGAATGTTCAGTTTTCTTTGTTTCTTTTTTCTAAATTTTTCTCTTTCTCTTGATTGATATTGCCTTCAGTATTCTTAACGTTGGTAGTGTACATACCTGTCCCTTACTGATTTTAACGCTTTTCTTTTATTAATTGTCCTATTTTTTTTGTTCACATTATTACCGTTATTTGTTGTCATTTTTAATGATAACCAATACCTCTTTATTTTTTACATTGTCTCCAGTTTGCACAGTGTGTGCGATAAGACTTGTCAAGTTATTTTTGATCCGGATATTGATTGATTTTTCTTTTGAGTGTTAGTCACATTTTTGTTCAATTGATATTTGGTTTAAATTTTTTTCTTTTCGTTCATTGAATATTTGTTTAGCTTTATAGCTTATTTTGTTCTCATTTGTTAAGTATTTTTTTTATTTAATGATTCTTGTTGACTACAGTCTTGTCTTTGTCTTTGTCGTTTTGGTAAGTTATTTTACTTATGGAGACAGATTTTGTACCTTGACTTTCTTTCTAGAATACTTTGTGGACAATATTTCTCTTGTTTCTTTTTGACATCTCGTTTGATGTTTTCTTTGACGACATTTAATTAGGACAGTTAATGATTTTTTTTTACCGATTGTGACTTATGCTGCTTAAGTGTTTTTATAATTCACGTTCACAAAGTTTTTATTTTGACACTAAAAACAGTATCGAAATAGATTCATTGTAACACTGTTTTTGGTAACTTTTTGTTGTACACAATTGGTTGCACTGCACTAATGTAGTAAATTATGAACTACATTATCAGCATTAATTGCTAAATTCGGAATATTTTATACAAAATTAAAACATTCAAATTTAAAATCATTAAAACTGACAATCGTCAAAAGTGTCAAGATTGCCAACATAAATAAATATTTCAAAAAACTCTCATTATATATATCTTTTTATACTTTTAAAAGTTCATTATAAAAAATAGTATGTAACACTCGAGTTACAATGACGGTCTGTAGTACTCGTTCTTTGCGAAACTCACCGCTTCGCGGTTCTTTTCATAAACTGAACTCGTACTACGAAACCTGTCATTGTAACACTTGTATTACAATATTCTATAGCAATACCGACTATGACTTTTTTTGGTACCCTAGAGGTGCTGGTCAATGCGACCAAATTTTTTTTAGAGTGGGGGACTCTCTTACCGATTGTGATTTTTTGTTCTTTTTGTTATTTCCCTTTTTCAAAATTATTTTTTGTCTTAACGTTTTCGGCTTAAATTCTTTCTCCCTTCCCGGCTGGGCGATAGTTCCCGGGAAAGACAAAAATAAATTTTCGGAACTCCTTTGGTCAAGTCCCTATATTTTTTTTATATATTTACCATTTTTCGTTTTTGTTTATTTTTATTTTTTTTATGGCTGACATGCCATCTTATAGCGATGCGAATAACCGTTGGTTATACCGAGACCACCTGTCAGCACTGAGCTCCTCGCATCCCCTGCCCAGTGAGGAGAAACTTCAGTGTTGACCGTTCCACCTTTAGGTTGGCTAGTACCTCGTATAAAAATCTAGTCACTTCGTCTTGTGACGGTTTAACTACCTGGGTTTCTTCAAAACCCATGGTAATTTTACTTGCTTTATTGAGGATTTGTTCCAATTGGGTTGGCTGATACCTTTTGTAAAAATCCAGTTACTTCGTCTTCGGACGATTTAATTTCTCTTTGTTTAAGTGTTAGTAACTTTTTGTAATGGTAATTTTTTGTACTTGAGTTTAATGTTGGTATTTTGTATATTTAAGAATTACACCTGTCATCTTGTTAACCAACTTAACTTTACTAATTTTTATATTTTTTACCTATTCACCAATTTTGGATTATTACTTTTTATCTTCATTACTTATTTTGAGAAAATTTTCACTTTATTTAGTAAAAAAAAGAATCTTCAATTCTTTTTTTTTCTGCCAAGGTACCGTGGTGTAACGATTGTATCGTTAGTTTTCGAACAATCCTTCCGGACTATAAATATTTTTAAATTATCTATTGTTTCCACGTTGATCACGTGGGGACTGCTAATTTGGAAGGAGAGCAAATGGTTTCGTAGTAAGTTTTTGATTTGATTTCGTTCATTGTAACGTTGAATTTTAAGTAATTCAGAGTTTCCGACCATCTTTGCCCTTCTGTCTCTGAGTTATTGCCAACTAGAAGAAGTGCCCTATTATTGGTCTACAAAGACCTATATTAAGATTTCGACGAGAGGTTTCATCGGAGATAGTCCGTTGCAGTTCTGATTTCCCGGTTAGAAAAGCCGAAAGGAAATTCCATTCTCGTTGCTGTTTCGAAGTCCACTGTGTAGAAGCGTATAAAAATTCAGCTAGAAGTCCTCAATTGGAAATCAACCTTCTACAGCACGTGCTTAAGATTCAAACTCCGTTTTTAAGCCACCGATAAAAAACAAAGATAAGAGAATTAATAAATTTTCGTAAATTGACAAAATTACTAATCAGAATTTATAGTAATAAACCATTTTAAAACTGATCTAAGTATTTTATTTGTATCTCTGTACTTGGCGCCCTTTTTTATTTGTTTGGGGGGAGTTAAAAAAGAAAGCCAGAAGGAAGCCACGAACCCTGGAGCTAGCCAAGGGTATTTTTACGCTACAGTAACGACTTATTGTATGAGAATAGTGTTCATGAGCACCATCTTTTTGATCCGTTATTTCAAGTTAACAAATTTATCTGGATAATCTCCGAGAATTTCAAAAATTAACGCCTCAGTTGCGTTTTGCAACATCTCCAGCACTTTACCCGTTCAGTTAACATTAAGAAAAACAGGCCCAACTATGTAGTTTCCCAAAAGACCTGCCAAAAAGTTTACTTTTTCTGTAAATTGAATTTATTTTTCACAAAATATTTATGGATTTCTGTTACCCTAATACCTCACATTTTGTGTGTTAATATTTCTATTAAGAAAAAAAGAACTTTCGTCATTAAAACAAATTGTTTTTTTGTAATCGGCGGTGGGTCAATTTGATAAAACATATTTACACAAAATTCTAGTCTTCGGTCTGAAAGTTGGTGTACTATTTTTAATTTGTATGAATAAAATTTGTTTCTAGCCAACACTCGGTCTACTGTCTTTTCACTAATTTCACAGATAGACGCAACTTGGGCTGTAGAAGAAGTAGTGTTTACTATCATTTCTGCAGTTATGTTAATTTTTAGAACAAAGTTCCCTTTCGGGCGTTACCACTAGTTACGACTGAGGCTAGAGACTAGCCGAAAAAAATTCAGACCAAAATATGTCACGACACGACACGACACACGCATGTTTCTCTTTCTCACAGACCAAAAAATAAAAAACTCTCTCTCTCTCTCATAGATAGATATATTACAATTAAAAAGACACTAATTAAAATTAAAAGAAAATGTACATTAAAAAGAAAATACTGTAGAAAAAAAATAATTACCTATAATAGTATTATATTTTATTTCATCATGTTTTTATAAAGTAATTTATTCATAAACATTTCAAAAATAGTTCTTAACTTGACTAGTTAGGTACCTACGTCAAATTACCTTAACTGTCAGTTACTGTCAAATATTTTAATTTTAAAGTTTTGTATTAAATTGTTAATTCCTGTTTTAAATTAAATTGAAATAAAAAGTAATTCTAGGTAGATGTATATCATCTAAACCTCTGGTATTGTATAAATGGACACTTTTGTTAAAAGAGACGAACTGTTGAAAATAATGGATTTACTATTTTCTATTTTGCTTTGAACAGTGTAGTGTCGCGACATTGTTAAGTTTATACAGCTTTTTTGTAGATAATAAATATTAAAATAATAGAAAATAATAACAATAATGTATCCTGACAGTGTTTCTGCACAAGTTCCGGATATTGCTGATAGAGTTAGGTAAGTAGAGATTTTATACAGACAATAATAAATGCTTATTTATGTATAAACACTCTGTTGTGTTTACAAATTACTAATTCCTTCACTAATTAATCGAAAGGAACATCGTTCCATCCGGGTGTCCCTTGACACCTCACATTTTTGTTTTATAATCACTTGGTCGACTGGATCGTTTGACATCTTAAACACTACCTGTCTCTTTAAACTTTCACAGAAACTTCTTTAATATAGGACGAACAGTGTACCTCTCATTAAAAGACGTTCCGCTGCTTTATTCACCAATTTTTAAGAAAGCTACTTCTTTTTTCGGCTACAGTACGTATCATTCTGTCTATGTTAACACTGGAATGTCTCGTTTAACAATAACTAAACTAAATTTTAAAATATAAACATTTATAATTAATCAAATTTTATCGTATAAAAACGTTTGCAAAAGTTTAGGAAAATAAAAACAATTAAAATATTTAAAAACGTCAATTTTTTTTGACATTTTACAAGACGCGGACGTTATATTAATTAAATGCGAAATAACAATTTAAGTATTTATTAACTTTATTCATGAAAATGAGCTTAAACCAATACAAAATTAGTATAATTGAATATGTATTTTTAATAGATGTCAAGCGAGATATCACTTACATTACGTATCATTTAAAATTATCGTTCGCATTGGCTCTGTAACGTCATCTTCTACTTTTACGTCACCTGTTATGACTAGTTGAGAAGCCTATTTCCGTTTATTTCCTTCCTTCAAATTTGACTATTATAAGTATAACCGCTCAAAAGATACCAGGGGAGGGGACTTTTATCTAGCATAGTAGAATAATAATAATAATAAACAATGCATAATAAAAAATTGAAATTATAGTAAAATATTGAGCCAATTTTAAATCCAAAACTTTTTAAGGTTGTATTTCCTTAAGACGAGGCTTTAATCTAGAAAAACGAATAATCTTTGAGATAGATTTAAACGAGTTTCCCCACGACTCATAAGTAAGTTGCGTAAGTGTCAAATTATTAAGGAGTAGTGTTATATTTTCATTTACTCCACTAGTGGAGTAACTAAATGGAAACCGGTATTATGCACTGAATTAACATTTGACATTAGTTAGATAACCGAACCAGTAATGTTGGTTGCCTACAGTAAAACTAACATTTGACATTTCTCAGACCGATTAGACAACTGCGAAATCAAATATTTTTGACAACTTATGCCAAAATTTAGATTTTATGTTTGTTATTTTTAGTATTATACAAAATCATTTGGTAAATCGTGGTTAAAGTATAGTACTTCACTCGAGGATCGTTATCTGTTGGTGAATGATTAGTTTTTTATACTTTCAGAATTTATTGAGAAAATTTTCAATCTACATATTGCTATTTTGATCAATGCACGTAAAAAGTAAAAAATAATAATTTCTTTGTGAGGCTGCTCTTTCAATAACTTTCTCGTTCACAATAAATGTAGGTACCTACCCACGTCTTATTGATTTTAGTTCGTTTCAAAGCTAATAAAATATCCCTGATAAAAGTATAAAATATTCCAGCATTCTTATAATAACGGAGCTAGCTCGTGTTATTTTATGATTACCATACCCTTTCGGTTTTTAAAAGCAAAATTTTCAATTTATCAAGCTTTTGGAAAATAAATATAACTTAATTAAAACCCTGTTCGGCAGGAGCTGTCTAAAATCTTGTACGGTTGTTTTGCTCGAAAGACAATGAAAAGATTCAATAAAAGCAGTAACGAAATTACAATATTTGAAAAGACGTCTTAATTTATATAAATACTAGCTGACCCGGCGAACTTCGTACCGCCTACTGATGTTTTTTTACGGTTTTGTAAATTATCGATTAGATATATCATATATTAACTGCGCCACCTTATGGTGGCGTCATAGTACTTAATTACGCAAGAATTGCTAATGTAAATTTTTACTATCTTAACTGCGCCACCTTACGGTGGCGTCATAATGCTTAATTTAGCAAGAATCACTCTTTTAAATATATAAAATAGCTGTACCGGCGCGCGTTGCTACGCCAACAACTTAAATAAATTTAAGAAAAATAAAAGAGATGAAGAGATAGAGAAGGAAAGAAAGTTTATAATTTTGTTTCACTTATCGCACCAAAAATATATTTTTCGAACTTATATTTATATGAAATCGTATAGATATCTATAAATCAATATTGAATTTAATACATGGAAGCGCCATCTGGTGGTGACTTCTATTAATACGAATATCATATTCATATTAAGCATTAAGAATATACAGCATCATACTAATTTTCATGACAATCGGTTGAACGGGGCAGAAGTTGGCACTCTGCAGCGCCACCTGGTGGCGAGTGACATCAATGAGCATAACATATTGTAACGAGATAACCGTAAAGGAAGGGACCTTAATTTGAAAGATTGTTGTTGACAGTTGATTTTTAGAAGTTTGTAAAAAAAATCAACTGACCATTTTAAATAATGTTTCTAGAAAATTCTAGAAACTTCTAAACACACTGACTAGATTAAATAATGTTGTATATAAGGGGATGCATGGACAGTTAACGTCAGTTCAAGTCAAGTGTTCAGAAGAGTTCATTGTATTGTCAAGTAGTTAGACGTTATCCAGCAGAGTTCAGTGTATCTTAACAATTTTTTAAATAAATTGTGTAAAAAGCCCCCATACGTGTTTCAAATTGGTGTCAGGTGTGGGGTGAAGATACAAGAATGCCTGGAAAAAAGATAAATGAACTATTGGTGGCTGAGCTTTAAGAATTAGAGTTGGAAACTACTGGAAGCAAATCCGTATTGTTGAGAAGGCTCCGTGAGTACTACGTAAATAATAATTTGGACCCTGACGCTGTGGAGTTCGAAGACCCAGTTCAAAAAGCAAATTCTGAACTAACTCAACAACTTTCCCGGCTGCAAGAGGAGCTATCAGGACGCATGACGAGCCAGCAAGAGGAGCTATCCAGTCAGATGAAAAGCCGGCGCGAAGACATGTCCCAGCTGTCCCAACGAATGACGAGCCAACAAGAAGAACAGACGCAACAACTGTCTGAGCTATCACAACGAATGACGAACCAACAAGAGGAGCTATCCAGTCAGATGAAGTTCCAGCGCGAAGATATGTCCCAGCTGTCACAACGGATGTCTACCCTACCAGAAGAGTTATCCAGTTCCTTCTCCCAACAAATATCGCATTTGCGCTCCGAAATGCACACTCTTCGTGACGAACAAAATCAGCAAGTGTCCAGCTTGCGAGACGAACAAAATCAGCAAGTGTCCAGCTTGCGAGATGAACAAAATCAGCAAGTGTCCAGCTTGCGAGACGAACAAAATCAGCAAGTGTCCAGCTTGCGAGACGAGCAAAATCAGCAAGTGGCCAACTTGAATCAACAAGTAGCCAACCTGCGAGACGTCAACCAGCAAATGCAGTCCGAGATAAGGAAGCTTCAACAAGAACAGGAAGCTAGCCGCCGAAACAAAACCATCCACCACGGCGACGGAGATGCAAGAAGGATGGAAACCTGCCACGCAGACGTCGAACGACAAAGAAGCGAGGAGACGACCCATGTACGAACGACGATGAAACCCCCGACCTTCGACGGGAAGACTTCCTGGCCAAATTACCTGAAACAATTCGACGCAGCGGCCAGAGCTAATGGATGGTCATCCCAGGAGAAGGCATTGTCCCTAACCGTAGCTCTGCAAGGCGAAGCTTTAGACGTCTTGCAATCATTGACGCCGGATGAAGCTGACAACTTCGAGTTATTGGTGAATCGTCTAGAGATGCGTTATGGTCAAACTCATTTACAACCGGTGTACCGAATGCAGTTAAAGACCCGAAAACAGAAAAATGGAGAAACTATCCAGGAATTTGAAGCGGATGTAGCAAGAATGGTACGACTTGCGTATTCAAATGCAGCGGAGGATTTCCTGGAGTGCCTTGCAGTCCAAACCTTCACCGATGGTCTTCGAGACGTCGAGTTGCAGCGCGCTGTACGGCTGGCGCGGCCGAAGACCCTTGTGGACGCCTTGACCATTGCCCTGGAGTTTGAGGCGGCGACGGAGGCCTCACGTGGAGTTGCTCGACAGAGGGAAATCACCGGTAACTACGACCATGCCGTTCATTCCGTTAGCGACGTTGAAGCGGTAGTAGAGAGGTTTATGAAGTTATCTCCAAAAAGAAGGCGCTCAGTGAGATGCTGGAACTGCGGAGAACTAGGCCATATAAGAAATACTTGCCCCCATAAAGAAAAATCTCTTGCTGAAGTACCCCTGCAGCAGGAAAACTTTAAACGGGTCGACTCCTGGAGGGCGCCTTCGACCCCAAACATTCCCGTAGTCCCTCACACCATTAAATTGGCAACTCTGCGACATCACGTGGACAGCTTATATGTAGATGGCCTCCTTGATGGGAAGAATATTAGCATGCTGGTAGACACTGGAGCTACAAAAACTATCGTCCGACCAACCATCATTATGCGAAATAAGATGTTGCCTACCAGTGGGAGACTGCGTACCGCTACCGGAGATTCTGCTAGAGTCTACGGTGAGATACAGGTAACGCTACAGTTTGGTTCAACCTCTCTTGTTCACTTAGTGCTGGTGGCTGACGTTGATGAAGATGTTGTTCTGGGCATGGATGTTATGCTTCACTGTGGTTTTCATTTGGATCTTCGCCAACGTATCCTTCGTACTGGTAATGAAGAAATATTCCTGCACCGAAAACAAGTTGACAATGCCTCGATTAAGCTAATCGATGATATCGAACTTCCGGCGAGCTGCGAATGTGTCGTCACAGCGCGGTTGGATGGACTGGAGCCAGATGGTGCCCCAGCCATGATAGAGCCGAAGAACCATGACCAGGAATTGGGAAAAAGACTCCTTGTGGGTAAGACTCTTGTTAGATCCGCCAAAGAGGTACCCATCCGAGTTATCAACTTGAACGATCATCCAGTTCTTCTCCGAAAGGATACGGAAATGGGAAGTTTAGAACCAGTAACGGCCATAATTCACAAGGTAAACGTTACGGAAACAGATGAGACCAACGGAATTGAACAATTCTTGACAAAATTAGATCCCTCTTTGTCAAAATTAGAAAAGAAACAGGTAAGAGATCTACTTTACCGTTATAAACCTGTATTTGGTTCTAAAAGTAAACTGGGAAGAACTGATGTTGTACAACATAGAATTGACACTGGTGATGCACGTCCGATTCGACAGGTACCCCGAAGGATGCCTCAAGTTAAGAAGGAAGAAGCAGACAGAGCCCTTAAAGAAATGATTCAAAATGGCATAGTCGAACCATCCAGTAGTCCGTGGGCTTCTCCTGTGGTATTAGTGAGAAAGAAAGACGGATCAATGCGGCTTTGTGTCGACTATCGAAAGCTAAATGATGTCACAACGAGCTTTCGAGACAATTGACAGAGGGAGACTTATAAGAAAAATTAAGGGTGTTGGGATTGATGAGATGGCATTGAACTGGATAATTGATTATTTAACAAATAGACAACAGAAACTAAAAATAAATCAAATATATTCCGGGAAAATAGACAATAATGTAGGTGTTCCCCAAGGCAGTGTTTTAGGACCATTGCTTTTTTTAATATATATTAATGATATAGTAGGGACTGCGGGTGAATGTAAGTTTCGTCTATTTGCCGATGATGCACTGGTAGATTTTGCTTGTGAAAGCTTACAAAATTGTTTGGATGTAGTAAATAACACCTTGGAAGAAGTATATAAGTATTGCTGTGCAAATTTATTAAAGGTCAATGTGAGTAAAACAAAGTGGATGATATTGGGAAATGATAAAAAATATGAGTTGAGCAACAATTTGAACTTAAATATAAGGATAGGGAACAATGACATAGAAAGAGTTAATAAATTTGTTTATCTCGGTGTAACAATTGATAACCAATTACATTTTAAAGATCATGCTAACCAAGTAATTAAAACAGTAGCATATAAAATTAATTATTTGAGAAGATGTTCACCGTACCTTAGTCAGTGGTCAAAACTTACATTATATAATACACTAGTTTTACCACACTTCAATTATTGTTCTACTATATTATATATGTTAAACCAGAATGAAACAAATAGACTGCAAAAAATGCAGAATCGTGCTATGCGCATTATTTTGCAGTGTTCAAGGTTCACCCCCATAAACTTAATGCTAGAAACACTTAATTGGTTGCCAATAGTAAAACTCCTTAAGTACTACACAATCATTTTTATTTTTAAAATCAAAATTGGTCAAGCACCTGTATATCTACAGGATAAGTTAACTTACAACAATGAAATTCATGACTATGAGACTAGAACCAGGAGTAACTTTTATGTACAAACATGTAGGAAAAATAGTACATTTAATTCAATTTTTAATAGTGGTGTGATTATGTATAACAGCTTGCCAAATGATATAAAGGACAGCACATCTTTGTATACTTTTAAAAATAAATTAAAGGATTACTTTTTGGCTACATAAGTGTGTTAGTTTTAGTGTACTTGTGTATGTAAGCTTTATTTATTTATATTTAAAAATTGTGATAATTGTATTTTTTCTTGTTTTTTTTTGTTGCAAAATTATGTATTGTAAATGAATTAGTTTTTTTACTAAATAAAGAGATATATATATACTAAGAAGGACAGTTATCCTCTGCCAAGGATTGATGATGCCCTCGACGCTTTGGTGGGTTCTACTCTGTTTTCTACCTTGGACCTTAAAAGCGGATAGTGGCAAGTTAAAATGAATCCTGCAGACAAAGAAAAGACTGCCTTTACCAGTGGATCAGGGTTATGGCAATTCACGGTCCTTCCATTTGGCCTCTGTAATGCTCCTGCGACGTTTGAACGACTAATGGAGAACATCCTGCGGGGTTTGTCATGGGAAACTTGTCTAGTTTATCTAGACGACATCATCATAATGGGTAAGACCTTTAAGGAACATTTATCTATCCTGAAAGAAGTTTTTAAAAAAGATTACAGAACGCTAATCTAACATTGAATGTTAAGAAATGCCACTTGTTCCAGAGACAGGTCAACTATTTAGGACATAACGTAAGCAAGGATGGCGTTGCTGTTGACCCCGCTAAGATACAAGCCATTTAGGAATGGCCAATCCCTATCGACAAACATCAGATCCGGAGTTTCTTGGGTCTTTGTTCCTATTACCGACGATATGTCAAGAATTTTGGAGACATCGCCAAACCCTTGACACGTTTGACAGAACAAGTTAAGTCCTTCTGTTGGGATCAGGAATGTCAAAAGGCGTTTGAAATATTGAAGAAACAGCTTACGTCAGCACCTGTTCTTGCTTATCCACTTCCTGATGGTAAGCTTATTCTGGACACCGACGCCAGCAATGTGGGAATTGGAGCCGTCTTGTCACAGCTACAAGATGGTAAGGAAAGAGTGGTTGGTTACTTCAGCAAAACTTTATCGAAAGCTGAAAAGAACTACTGTGTAACTCGGAGGGAACTGTTAGCAGTTGTAAAATCCGTCGAACACTTTTATAAATATCTGTATGTCAGAAAATTCCTGCTCAGAACAGACCATGCTAGTTTAAAGTGGCTACTTAGCTTTAGGAACCCAGAAGGACAGATAGCAAGATGGCTCGAAAAACTGCAGGAATATGATGTTGAAATCGAGCACAGACCTGGAACCAGACATCGTAATGCTGATGCACTTTCCAGAAGACCATGTCGACCTGATTGCCCCCATTGTACCCGTATGGAGCAGAACGAGGAAAAACTTGCCTTAGTTAAGGTTGTGCCAGAAGACGAGAACTCTATGCTAGAGGAGCAACAAGAAAACGATCCCGTTCTGAGAAAGATTAGGGAGTGGAAGAGAATGGACCGTCGTCCGTTGTGGAGAGAGATATCCTCATCCTCTCCTGCTTTAAAAGCATACTGGTCCCAACGGAACTCTTTAATTTTGGACGGAGGGCTCATTAAAAGACTTGTAGAAAATTCCGAGGGCACAGAAACAAGGAAACAAATAGTGGTCCCAAGAAATGCTGTACCGGAAATTTTAAAACAGATGCATAATGATAGTTCTGGAGGACATCTGGGTATCACGAAAACGCTGCAAAAGATCCGAGATAGATTTTACTGGGTAAATTGCACTAATGATGTTAAAGATTGGTGTCGTAAATGCACTACATGTGCTGCCAGTAACGGTCCGCGCCGAAAACCGAAGGCGGAAATGCAGCAAAACCTGGTTGGAAGTCCTTTTGAAAGAATCGCAGTAGATATATTGGGTCCACTTCCGGAGAGCGATCTAGGAAACAAGTACATCTTTGTTGTAATGGACTACTTCACTAAATGGGTTGAAGCCTATGCAGTTCCCAATCAGGAAGCCACCACTTTAGCAGATATATTGTTTGAAGAATTCGTAAGCCGATTTGGTATACCGCTAGAATTACACTCAGACCAAGGGAGAAATTTTGAGAGCAAGCTGTTTCAAGAAGTTTGCCAAAGAGTAGGCATCCGCAAAACGAGAACCACAGCGATGCATCCTCAGTCTGATGGAATGGTGGAACGAATGAACCGGACTATAACCAACTATCTGTCAAAAGTGGTGTCAGATTGTCAGAGGGATTGGGATTGACATATTCCACTATTTCTAATGGCAATTCGATCGGCCATCAACGAATTAACTGGGCAAACGCCTGCGAAGGTCCTGTTCGGTAGAGAAATGAGGCTGTCATGTGACTTGGTGTTTGGTTGTAAACCTGGCGAAGAAATGTTCCGTGAACAATATGTCGCCGACCTTCAGAATCGAATGGAAAGTATACACAACCTGGTGCGTGGAAAACTACAATTATCTAGTGATCGGATGAAGAGGTACTATGACACACGGACAATGGAAAAGAGTTACCAAGTTGGAGATTTAGTCTGGCTCTATAACCCCCGACGGCGTCGAGGTATTTGTCCCAAATTACAAAAGAACTGGGAAGGTCCTTACACCATCAAGAAGAAGATTAACGATGTCATTTATCGGATCGTGAAAATTCCCAGAGGGAAACCCGTCGTGGTCCATCATGATCGTTTGGCGCCTTACCAGGGAAACCACAGTGGAGATGCGCAGCAACTCCAAGAAGATGGTTTGGCTGGCTCAAGGAGTGTGCGGGATTCCGATGTAGGAAATAACATTCCAGGAGGAATGAATCTAAGGAGGGGACAGTGTAAAGGGATAACCGTAAAGGAAGGGACCTTAATTTGAAAGATTGTTGTTGACAGTTGATTTTTAGAAGTTTGTAAAAAAAATCAACTGACCATTTTAAATAATGTTTCTAGAAAATTCTAGAAACTTCTAAACACACTGACTAGATTAAATAATGTTGTATATAAGGGGATGCATGGACAGTTAACGTCAGTTCAAGTCAAGTGTTCAGAAGAGTTCATTGTATTATCAAGTAGTTAGACGTTATCCAGCAGAGTTCAGTGTATCTTAACAATTTTGTAAATAAATTGTGTAAAAAGCCCCCATACGTGTTTCAATTTAAACCTTTTCCGTGCAAAATACATATACATACCAATTTTCATGACAATCGGTTGAACGGGGCAGAAGTTGCTACTCTGCAGTGCCATCCAGTGGCGAGTGGCATCAATGAGCATATCATACAAACCTTCTCCGTGCAAAATACATATACATACCAATTTTCATGACAATCGGTTGAATGGGGCAGAAGTTGCTATTCTTTCTAGTGCTTTGGAGAGGAGAGCTTGATTCATAGGCATCGAGTATTGCCTCATTTAATTCTATGAGATCATTTTCTAGTACCAGGTGGTTTTTGGCTTTCCCTGTGGCTCGAAGGCCTGCAAGGTTTCTGTTAAAATTAGTTTTATAATTTTCCCAGTTAGTTTTCCTGGGGTTTCTCCTTAGTATAGGTTTAGGAGGATTGCATTCTAGTCTGAACATGATTAATCTGTGATCAGAGAGTGTAACGTTAAAATACCCTTGCTAGCTCCAGGGTTCGTGGCTTCCTTCTGGCTTTTCTTTTAACTTCCCCCAAACAAATAAAAAGGGCGCCAAAATACAGACATACAAATAAAAGAGAATAAATCAGTTTTAAAATTGTTTATTCAAGAATTATTGAATTGAAAATTTTCAAGATATTAGTTGATTAAATAGTGAATAACTTGTTTTCTTATCTTTTTTATTGGAATCTTCCTCGAAACAGGGTGAGGACGACGGAGAATTCGATTCTGGATACTGATAACGATGGCAAGATGTTTTCAATAGCTAATCTTCAATGAGGTCAGGCTGGATACGGCAAAAAAAATAATTTCGGCTAGGCCAAAGCTTCTTAGTCAAAACATTGTTTCCTGGCTTCCAGTCCTTCCTTAGGACCATTCAAAATTTGGCAATCGGCCACCGAAGGGAGAAGGTATTGAAAGAACTGATTACTTTGAAGCACAAAATGTAAAAGAATAAAAATAGCGACACTTTTCTCGATCGAACTAAAAATTCCCCTCTCATCACTGAATCCAAGTCTGCGGCGACTCCAATAGACAAAGGATTGTAATAATTAAATAGTACGTAGGCCAGGCCAAAAAATAACGTTGCAAAATAGCCGAGAAATTAAAGAAATTAAATAGTATATAGGCCAGGCCAAAAAAATAACGTTGTAAACGTTACAAGAGAGACGGTTTATTCAAAACTCTTCAATCTTTTACATGATCTTTCAGATTGAATGTGCTTAGTATTATGTCTAGCACTTCCTTCCTTATTCTTGTTACAAACGTAGGGGTATTCTCTATATTATGTAAAATAAGATTTTTATTGAGAATAAATTTTAAGATTTGCTCACCTCTTTTATTGGTGTCTGTGCTTCCCCATATGGTGTTGTGGGCATTGGCGTCACATCCTATGAGTAATGGTAGCTTCTTGTCATGACAGTATTCTACTAGTTTTTGCAGTTCTAGAGGCGGTGCAGTCCCGTCTCCTGCAAAGTAGCATGAAACTATCATAACTTCTTGGCGTCTTTTCTTGAACTCGAGTTCAGCTTGAATCGGGACGAGATCTCTCGTCATGAATTCTGAAACACAACGATAATTAATACTGTTACTTACCAAGATGCAAGCTCTCGGTATGTCCGTATTACTTACATTGTATATTACCTTTGTATCCCTACTGGCCAGTCCTTTCACCTGCCCTTCACGAACCCATGGTTCCTGAATTAATGCAATTCCCATTTGGTTGCTGATAAACGTCCTTGATATAACCGCTGATGCTCCTTTAGCGTGATGGGCGTTTAGCTGAGCAATATTTATTCCCTTTTTTTTCCTACCTACCGCTGCTCGTCGTCGAGGACCTCTTTCTCACTTCCAACGAGGGTGTCGTCTGACTTACCCAAAAGGGTGACATCCTCGTCCTGCACTTCTCCGACCTCCATGGCTGCCTCATTTTCTGAGTCTTTGGCAAAGAGATCGGTGACGTGGAAGGACCCGCTGCTTTCCGCATCGCTAGGTGTCTCTTTGGGTGAGCCACTACCACTTTCTGCTTGGGCAGTTTGCCCCTCTGGGTTTCCTTTCCCATCCTTCTTTTCTTCCCTTCTTAGACCGTGAACGGGGATTTTCCCGAACCGGTAGAAGAAGGTGAAGCCCTTGTTCTTGAGGGATCGGCAGGATAGTTCATCTATCGCTGCCCTCAAGAGTTGCATTGCCGCCTCTTCTTTCAGGCTGAGGACTTTCCATTGGTCCGTCCTCAGACCCTCGTTTTGGGTTTTAATCAGCTGAAGTAGCTTCTCAGCTGATATTCCTTTGCTCCTGGGGAGGAAGGCAGTAATGACATGTGATTTGGGGATGTCGTCTCCTCTACATGTCGTCAGCTCCCTTCCTTCCCATTTCTTTAAGTGGGGTACTTTCAACCGGAGCCACTCTGCCGACTGTGGTGTTTCACAGTCGACTATGATTAGTCTCGGTTTAAAGTGTATTCCGCCGAATTGGAGCTTGGGCTCCCATCCGGGGAACATTTCTTCCACTAACGCCTCCTCCACCAAACTTTGCTCGTCCGCACTGAGGGTATTCTCAGGAAACTCTTTGGGGAGGATGGCGACTTTTTTCGTTTTGAGAGCAGTGGCGTAGCTGCTTTTACCTGAGGTGGTCTGTTTTTACACCTCCACCTTCTTCTTTTACTTTTCTTGGGCGGGACTGATGGTGGTCTCAGCTCGCTTACGTTTCTGTTGGGGGACAGGCTCTTTGGATTTATGCTTCATAGCCTTCCTTATAGCTATTTTAGGTGTCATTCCCTGGTTTAGGTACCTGAGGTACCTTTTACAGCCAGCCCCGCTAAGTCCCCGCCTCAGAGGATCGTCTTTTCCTCCGGGTTCTCCTAATTTGGGAAGCGGAGGTTGCTTTTTTGGTGCTTCTGCTGCCTGCTGGTGTGTTTTCCTCCCCTCAGATTTTCCTTTGTGGCTTGTTCCCACTCCAGGCTCTGAGGTGCCGGCGATCAGCACTGCTGTCACCCCCCGGGGTGTTATTTACCTTGGCTAGGGTTTATATATTAGATAAAAAGCGACCGCAACAGTGCTATTTTTGGCGTAGAGATGACGCTACTAGCGATTTTTTCTAAATTTTGCAGATTTCTAACAGCAAATACGAAAACAAAATATCGCCTAAAAATGAAACACCCTTATATATATATATATATATATATATATATATATATATATATATATATAATATATATACATTCCATATTTTATAACGAGGTAATTAATAAATAGCTTGGTATAATTACAGTTTAGACTAAGTCTAACTGATTTCGAATTTTTATCTCTCCTGGAAAAGAATAGCACCAACTACAGTGTTAAACTTATATATTTCGTAAGAAAACTCTTACTTCATCAGAGTACACTAAAAGTAAAAAGTTGGTGTAAATTACAAAATGATAATAAAACAATGACATCCATTAAAGGTAATATAAAATAATAAATTTATCTACCTGAATTTAAGGTGTCCTTAGGTTTTAATTTCACACATTCTAATAAGAAAGTCGACATAAAATTTTTAAGAAACTTATTAAAATAAAAGTAAATAACAACATTTCACAACGAAGGCATCTAACAAACCCAAGGTTAAAATTTCCTACGGCTAATCATAGTTTAATATAAATAATTAAAAACCGATTGACAATTCGGCAGAGATAGGTGGATTAACATTATTTTCTTCCCTACTACTTAGGCAACTCATTATTAATTACTTTATTTCTAAAGAAATTTTCTTTTAGGGTTCCAATTAGGTGTGCGTAACTAGTATTCAATGAATCTATGTCTTTTTTTGCATTTATAGAGTTTTCTTTAAAAATGTTGATGTAAATGATTTCAAGTATTTCTCTTTTTCGCGTGTTGGACTCTTGGTTCATAATTTGCACCTCATCAAATTTTATAGAGTGATTCGTTGTATGAATGTGGTTTGCTAACATACAGCTTCTCGGTTTTACTTTCGCGTCGCTTTTGTGTTGAGTAAGTCTATTTTTTAATTTCTGTTTCGTTTGACCAACATAAATTTTTGAACATTCATTACATTCTAGCTTGTAAACTAACTCTGATCGGTCGAACTTTTTTGTTTTGTCTTTAACTGTGGAAAAGAAGCGGTTTATTGTAAACTCAGGTTTACTAGCTATTTTTATTGGTTGGTTCTTTAGCAAATAATTTATTTTTCAAGTTATATATTCATTATAGTTCAAAGACACAAAGGTTATTTCTTCTTGGACATTTTGGGAATATTGTATATGATCTTTAGTCAGTGGTCATAACTGGGTTGGAATTCTCGTAGAAAAGATTAATTTATTTACCAGATGTGTAGGGTAGCTGTTCTCATATAATAAGTTGGCCAGCTTGGTTAAATTCTTATTTAATAAGGAGGGGTGAGATATTTTGACCACTCTATTTTTGAGTCCTTTTACTAAGTTTAGTTTTTGCTTGAAATCGTGATAAGAAAAGAAGTTTAGGTATCTACCAGATGATACCAATCTAAAATAATGCTTTGATTCTCATTCCTGATGAGGCGTGTGTCTAAGAATGGTACACTTTTCATAGCATCCTCCGCCTCTAAGGTGAACTGTATTTTCTTAAGATAAGAGTTGAAAGCTCTTAGCACTTCATTTGCTTTTCCTTCAGGAATTAAGCAAATGATATCATCCACATATTGCATCATAAAAGGAAAGTGCCAATTACATCTGGGTATTACTGTTTTTAGTAAATGGTTCATAGTAATGTCAGCAAGGATTGGACTTATATTTGACCCCATGGGTGTCCCAGAGATTTGTTTATAACATTCTTCTTGCAGAGAGAAATAAGTAGATGAGAAAATAAATTGAATAATATCTATAAAAAGTAAGAGTTTTCTTACGAAATATATAAGTTTAACACTGTAGTTGGTGCTATTCTTTTCCAGGAGAGATAAAAATTCGAAATCAATTAGACTTAGTCTAAACTGTAATTATACCAAGTTTCAAGGAGCTACAACATTTAGAGTAACAGAATGCAAGTATAAATAAATTATAAATTTATACTTACATCTCTGTAAGGTGATAACGTTATTGTTTTTACAGGAATTAACATATGTAAATATTAAAAATAAATATAAAATTAAAATGATTTTTTTAATAATAAAATTGTTATTTATCCCAAGATATGACATTAATTGACATTAATGATTAAATAATCATGTAACTATGACATCAAAAGTAATAAATTAGAAAACTAACTATAAGATATTAGGAATAATATTTTTTTTTTTTTATAAAAATAATAATAAATTATGAAAGTATTAAGATATAACAATATAAAAGCTTAGAGGTTATTAGCCCTAAGGGATTATCCTGGAAGTATCTCCCTCTAAGATCAGTATAACTGTGCAATGATATAGAAAAACCAGGAAAAAACTATATCTGCTGATCTTTACAATAAGTTAATATATTTGAATTATAATTATATCTTATCTATGTATAAAATGTAGATTCAATCAAAGTAAACAGTTTAATTGTGGAGAATTTCTAAGATTTATTTGTTCATTAACAAAAAAAAAAAATATTATTCCTAATACCTTATAGTTAGTTTTCTAATTAATTACTTTTGATGTCATAGTTACATGTTTATTTAATCATTAATGTCAATTAATGTCATATCTTGGGATAAATAACAATTTTATTATAAAAAACATCATTTTAATTTTATATTTATTTTTTAATATTTACTCATGTTAATTACTGTAAAAACAATAACGTTATAACCTATAGTTAGTTTTCTAATTAATTACTTTTGATGTCATAGTTACATGTTTATTTAATCATTAATGTCAATTAATGTCATATCTTGGGATAAATAATAATTTTATTATAAAAAACATCATTTTAATTTTATATTTATTTTTTAATATTTACTCATGTTAATTACTGTAAAAACAATAACGTTATAACCTCACAGAGATGTAAGTATAAATTTATAATTTATTTCTACTTGCATTCTGTCACTCCAAATGTTGTAGCTCCTTGAAAATGTAATAAAGTTATTACGAAAGCTTGGTTTAAAAACTTTAAAGAGTTTTATCTACGTTAAGTATTGCTGTAATCCCAATATTCATTTTTACTAACATTTATCTTTTCAGCAAATATTACTATTTAATTATATATATATATATATATATATATATATATATATATATATATATATATATATATATATATATATATATATATATATATATACAAAAGGGAAAAATTATTGGGCATGTACGCAAAAAGGATCAATAAGGCCACGAGTAGGAATGGTAACCGCAGACATGCATGTTTCTGGCTCATTAGCCGTCATCAGTGCGGCATAACCAAGTAGGGTATTCCACTTGGCTAGCAAAAGTGTTGGGTACTTGGGAGCAAAGGATGTTGGGGAAACATGTGTAAAGAAACATAAAAACACAAAAACAACGAAAGCTCACACAGGAGTCCTATCGCCATATACACAGGACGTTGCTTCCGACGAACGTCGGCCACTTTGTTAGTTTATGGTCGAAGTGACATTATACAGTTAAAACGATACAGTGTTTGGAAACATTTTACAGTCGCGGAATGTTATATTGATAATAATATTAATAACAAAATTGAAACAGCGATGAAAATTTTACCGTAGTCATCGATACATCGACATGTACAAGCTATTCACAGCAATTAAGAATAAACTTTACCAGAATAGGGCATTATTGTTAAAGATTGCAAGGATTGCACTTTTAACCTTAATTTAACATTTATAAGTAAATTATATTTTTTAAGTGTGTTATTTGTCTTTCTATAATCGAAAATTGTTTTATTATAATAAGTGATTATTTAAAAATTTTGTATGTATTATGAGCAAAAATAAGTGACATTATTGCTCTTTATTTGAAGAATAAATTAATTACCGTTGCTCAGGAATAGTATTTTTTAGATAAAAGAAAGATTTGTCACCAGATTTTAAAATAAAATGTGGCACCAGGAAAACCATATTACACTTTTTTATATTTGAACCGTTTTTTTTGTGAAATACCGCGTTGGTTCGTTTAAGTAAACCGCGTTACATTGGATTCATGACAAGCAGAATCTCAACGACGCACTCAACATGTATATTTTCATGTAAAAATATTGCTGACAAAGAGCAAACTACGTTGAAATGGTTTTCTGGCTTTTTTCGCAGTAAACTTCGCCATTGAACTCAATCAATATTCGAGATTCAATATCTTGAAGTAAGATTTCAGGTCAGATTCGAGTGGTGCTTTTATAATAGGGGTTGCGGCAATCTGTCTGATTTCAATTTTTTTAAAATAATTAACCAGTAGTTTATTTCAAATGTTAAAATTATTATACGTAAACACTGTATGCCTATTGTAAATAAAAACTGGACCACGCGTATACTTTTTAAATGGCTTGACAAATTTCTTTTAAATATTAATTTTGGGATTTATGAAGATACCAATTTAGGATGAGCGACTTCTGGTTTGTCCGAAAATAATGCTTAGTTTTAAATTAATTATGCAACATATTTTATTCTTTATATTTTTGAATTTTGTTATTTAAAATACATACGTTTAAACTAATAAATATTTGTTAGTTAGTAAATAACATTAAAATATATGATACTGTTATAAACTGCCCGTCAAAATTAGCGCATCACTTAAAAAATTATTAAATTTTAACTACCAAATCTTCCTAACCAATAGTGAGATTTCAATGTTTTTTTTTAATTGTAGCTTTGTTATTGGTGAATAACATACTAGGAAGAGAATGCAAAAAAACTAATCCACATATTATAGTACATAGTATTCTTTGAACGATATCAGATGGTGGAGGCTTATAAGAACTACAGAGTGTTATAGCCCCAAGTCTCCTGAGCATTTTGTAATTAAAAAATGAATTTATCTTGGATGTTTTCATAGATATTTAAATTTTTAACATTTCTTGCATTTTAAACATTGCTAATAAATATCTTTCCAACCACTGCTCGAATTTTAATTTTTTTTGAGCAGTAGGCGGTGCCGTTTGCGCCATTTATTGATGACAGTTTTTTATTTGTGCACGATAATGCTAGAACGCATAATGCAGCTATCGTCTATGCGTACCTTAAAGAGGCATCCCACAAGAATACCCGACCTCAACCCTATAGAGCATGATTGGGATATTCTTGGACGTTGGCGTTGGTCGAAAGTACGAGACCCTGCTCCAGCAAAACACGTAAAACTTAACAATGCGCTATGTGAGAAATATTAAAACATGCCTCAAAAACTTAAAAGAGAAAAAGACAAATTTCTTGAATAAAAATTTGATGTATTAAAAGTTGTAAAAAGTGTGTAAAGAAGAATCAATAATGGTTTACACTTCTCTTGCACGGATGACAGCATTCATTCAGTTAGACATGGACTCAGTTATGGTGGACACAACATGTTGGGGGATGGTTTTTTATTCCTCTAGCGGAGCTTTTTCCTGTTCTATGAGATTGGCTGGAGCGGGATCACGTCCTTTCACCTATCTTTTAACAATGTCTTCAAGGAACGTCGGAACAATAGCTGCATTATGCACTAATAAAAAATTGTCGCCAATAAATGGCGCAAATATCAACACATACTGCTCTAAAATCTTCCTAATATTTATGTCGGTCAGCTGTAAAAGATCCTCTTCTTATTACGTATAATTCTTTCCGTGCCCTTGCATTTAGATATTTTATGTATATTTTCACGACCCTTAGAACCCGAGTTAGCCCTTTCTTCAAAAATGAACCCTTTAAAAAAACGTCAAAGATAAAAAGCGACTTTTAATATATATTTCAAACACTGAATTTACAACTACAAATTCATAAAAGTCTCAATATTCCTGGTTCTTATCAATAAATATTAATATATTCTTTTAATCTGAGGATTCTTTTTGCATAGATTACAAAAATGCAATTCGTTGATTTATGAAAGTTTTTAATTAACCTATACTCTATTTAAAAACTAGGATGAGTGATTTGAAAAGCCAGAATTACAGCCAAAAAAGTTACTAGAAAATTTACAAGGCGGCAAATTTAAATACATTTCTTTCATTTAAATAAAATTGAAAATAAATGTTTATGGTCACTTTTTATATGGTCTAATATGGTCACAAAGTAAACTTACAATAATTATATTAAAAAAAGAAATCAATTAACAAAAGTCACCACTATAAATACTTCACACTTTTAAAACATAACCTATAAATGTAAGTGTCAAATTTTTATAGTGTGAACTTGACTCCAAATTAATCAATAAACAAACGCGAGTGTTGCCTAGTTTTTAAATAGAGTATAGTAATTTGTTAACAATTTACAATAAATATTTATTTCGAAAAAATTTACTTTTTCTTATTATTATTAAAAGAAAAGTTGATAGATAATAAAAAGGTTAATCATTACCTATTTTAATTATAAATAAAAAATTATACATAAAAATTCATTTTTTTATTTGAAAATCAAGTCTAATAAATTTATTTTGCTATTTATTAATACATTGTTATTCTTGCCTGGAAAACATTACAAATATATTTAAAAAAAATTAATTATTATATACTAATAAATAAAAATGTAAAAATAAGTATGTAAATTCTACTTCGTATAATGTAAGTATTAAAACTAATGCTGTACATTAATGAAATTATTGCGTTTGCTGTCAAGTTGTATTAGTTCGAGTAAAATCAGGTAAACTTATTTATAAAAATGTTTTTGAACTATAATTTTTCACAAAAACTGTATTTTTATGTCGGTAGATACAGAAAAAAACAAGTGACTGTCTTCAAAATATACTTTAATCTTCCAAAATTCGATAGAAATTGTTATAAATCGCATCTCTATTAAATCAAGCCGTCTACTGCGCTTGCAATTAAAGTTGGTAGTCGTTTAAACGAATTAATCTAGTTATTACAAAGTAATTACTAGAACAAATACTATCTAACAGTTATTGACTAGCATCCTCGTTTCCCATTTCCGATTTTCTTCACTCTTCTAATACAATCGAGCAGGAAATTGACAGGTTGAACTTTAGAATTATACTAGCTTTTACCCGCGACACCGTCTGCATTAAAATTTAGATGAAAATATGGCCTGATCTTACAGCTATTGCAAATTATATCATAATACACTTAACTGTCCTTTTAATTATTAATTTTAATTAATTTAAATATGAAATTTTATATTTTTGCAGGGAAAGCTTCGCACATTCGATACGTTCAACATCGACGCTCGTTCAGAATTGTCGTCTCCCGCACTCCGTCTAAGCTCAACCCTATTTACGGATACACCAAAAGCTTTTGTCCATTTATCGACTTAATATTTAATAATTAAAGTAATCAATTTAAATTTCTAGCACCCAAAATAGAAATACTTACCTTCATATACTTCACTAAACTAAAAAAAATGTAGGTACTGCAAACCAAGAGTTTATAAGCTTGTTTTTATCTGCTTTTTACAAATTTTAGATGAGATTAAACTGTTATAGTTAATTATTACCGGTCACCGATTCCAAACAATCATTGCCAGTTCGCTTAATTAAGTACTCTCTTTGATATCTGAGTTTTTAAAGGAGTGATGGATAATATTATTATTTAGCTATTTGTTATAAGATAGCACCTTATTAAAGTTAAATGACGTATATTTCTATTATGATTCGAAATTAATATCTACTAAAACTCTTTTAAAGTAAATTAATGACAACGCATTTTGGGTATCAAGTTGCGGTACTTTTTCTTTCAGCTACCTTCGATCATTTAGTACGAGCCGTTCAAAACCAAATCGTTGTCCTCTTCGGATTGGTTGTTCTGTGTGAGCGTTTTAATTGGTTGACTAAAAACGCGCGTGATTTCAAATAGCTTCAATGAAACTCCATTTACCATTTGTAACTGGATCCTTGTTATGTGAAATAAAGCAAGGGGCAAATATTTATAAGGAAGGTAATAAAAAAAGCATTTGTGTAGACAGCTTTGATGCTTTTTGTCTTAGAAAATTATATCAGGTATTAATGACGCAAAAGTAGTTAAGTGGTTTCTTTAGTTACCTACCTATAGCTTATAGGTATATGAAATATAATAATTTTTACCAATTAATTAATAATTATGTTAGGTAGGTAAATAAGTGTGTATTTTTTTACTACCTATACTTAAAAATATTTGATGTTTTTGTTATATAAGTAATTATAATTAATCAAAACAAACAATTCGTCTCATTCATTTAAATAAAATTTCTGTCTTATTATATAGGCGCTAGCACCAACCACTTTAAACAATGTTTTATTTTAATCAATGATTAAAATGACATTTGTTAAGGCAAATATGTCACTTTAATCATCGGTTAAACTTAAACATTGATTAAAGTGCTTGGTGCAACAACCCCTTTTTTGGGATTTTGACATTCTCTTGTTTTAAATGTTTTTTTAAGTTATTAAATAAAAAAGATTACTCGAATTAGGTAAAATTTAAAAAAAAACATTTATTTATTTGTCAAATATGTAGGTATATTTAGTGTCATTAACGTAACAAATATTATTTAATGTAGGTACATACCAGGAGTTTAAAAACCTATTAAATTTATATTTATACAAACAAATATAAGAAAAAACAAAACGTAAAGTAATACCGACATTACTTTAAAATATATTCATTTTATTAGAGTACAAATTAAATCGTATTTCAATATTCCTAATACATATGGTCATTTTCCGTGGAGTGTAACACATATAAAGTATTTAAAAAATTATTTCGAATATTTTCTTTTATGTTTTGGATTTCTTGCATGGTTGTTTTTTTGTTAATGCATTTTGTTTCTTTCTTTTTATGTGTGATAGAAAAAATTCTTTCTTGTTTCTTTATTTTCTTATTCGGAGTCTCATTATTACTTTGATGATCAGCACAAGGAACAAATAACAGGCATTTTTGTATTGCCATACAATTATTCAAATCACAGGAAATAAAATTATTACAGGAAAATCAACAAATCAACAAAACACAAACACTTCACACGACGACGACGAATGTTTTGTTTTGACATTTTTGCATTTGATTGACGCACCTGTGGCCTGTGGAGACTAACCAATCAGAAGAGGACAACGATTTGGTTTTAAACGGCTCGTCATTTAGTCCCGTAGGAAAAGACTATACGACCAAATATCAAAAACAAAAAGAAAAGGGTAAAATTTATAATTAACTTTAGGGCGCTATAGGCGGGTACAAGTGTACTCCAAATTCGTTATTTTTTGCCTAATTATTTAATTTTAATTAAATCTTTTTGTTCATATACAGTGAAAAAATCCTATTTATGTTTTTTTTGATAATAAAATGACTTTATCGTTGTGTAGGTAAAGTGATTACAAATAAAATAGACTAACAATAAATAAACTAGTTACTATTCAACTCTTTTTTTAAGACTAAGTATAGTTATAGTTAAGTTATTGGCTATTTTCTTTTCACCAATAAATGTGTCAATAAGTAAAATGTACTCAAGTCTGAAAATTAAATTATTTAAAATATTGTTGAAGGTATAATATTTGATCGATATTCTAAATTGATATATTTCTCTTGGGTTGTTTGATCGTATAAGTTATCTATGAAATATAAATGCCTTAACCGTACGGCTTCAATAACCACTATAGTGCCACGGATTATTAAATATCCCATAGGGATTTCGTATATTCACCTCTCGGAGTTTGCTGTCGATTCCGTGAGCCAATAACTGACTAAGTGATAACGAATCCGGCGATCACTACTGAAAATTAAGTCCATCACTCCTCAGTTCCATTGAATTATTATAAGGAACAGAGCATAAAATCGATGAAATATAACTATTCATTTTTATCCTGACATTTATTGCTATCTTGCTTTAAAGTACTATTTGTGGGCAGAAAATACTAAGTATAAAAAAGTTTTATGTTAATACTAAAAAATAAAAATATAAATTAATGTAAAGACCTTATTAACTTTACTAAAAGAAGGTAAAATCTTAAATACTTCAGAAAAGAAGAAGACCATTAAAAAGAACTGGTACCTGTATATTACAAATCAGAAGATAAAAAAATTCAACTTTGATATGTACTAAATAAAAACAGCATGAGAGCCTTTTACTGTAGATAAAAATAGACTAATGCATTCTTGAATATTACACTGCAATTAATTTTGAGTTTTGATTTTTGCAATATTTTTCCATTACAAAACAAAAAGAAGCCTTTTCTGATTTGCCGATAAAAAAAAGAATTACTGAAAAAATGGAATAAATCTGTAACTCAATACAAATTTTAATTTAAAAAGTATTTCCACGTAGATTATTTACATTCGAAGGCCGTGTTCATTGATAGAAAAGCATTGAATGCTTAGCGATACATTACCGAAATTCTAGACGAGCATGTAATGCCACAGTATATAGACAAGAATAGTGGGATCACTCTTGCTAAAACTGGATCAATGCCGCCGAAGCTTTTGGTCCGCTTTTCGGTCTGCATCGTTGTCGATCATCAGCAACGTTGCCTACCTAAAATTGATACAAAAAAATAAGTAGAAATAGGTTGATTTACAAAAATGGCGACATCTTTAAAAAAAGTTTGTATTACATAAAAAAAGATGTTTGAATTAAGTTACCAACATTAAATACTTATGAAAGAAAATTTTAACGGTATATCGGTAGATTACTTCCTAAATCGATAGATCTGCCAAAAAATCGGTAGAGTTGGTATTGCTACCTGACAGTTCTCACAAAATTGCACAAAAAACGTCGACAAACCGGAGCGAAATTTGGAACAAAGAACTTAATAGGTGGTTGGCAAAGTGATCCTGCTATTCTTATCTATATACGGTGGTTATGCCTTTTGCTGGGTTTCTGAGCAAAAATTTTGTTTTAATACAAGACAACGCGCGGTCACACGTAGCCAGGATTTTATCGCACTACCTGGAAACCGTCGTTTTCTCAAAAATGATTTGGCCGGTTAAGCATGTTTGGGACCAACTCTAACGTAAAGTAGAAAACAGAATACCTGCTTCAATTAATCGTCAGCACCTTCGGTTGACGCTCATATAAGAATGCTAATCTTTTCCTTAAGACAACTTCCAGAATTTCATAAATTCAATGCCAATATCTAATGACAGTTAATTTATTGAAGAATTCGTGAAAATTAAAAAAATACGTTTATGGTATGGTTCTTATTTATAAAAAATTATTCACATATACTTTTTAAATTTAAACAATAGATTGTAAAATATGATTACATACAACCACATGCCGGATGGAGGGTCAAGTGTCGAGAAAAAGGTCTCATTTATAGACCGCCCATTGTTCCCAGGTAAAGGTGACTTGTGACTTCAAAGACTCTTAATCCCAAAACTATCTATATCTACATATATATTATATAAAAGAGAGTTTCTATGTATATAGTCACTCATCATATCTCTGGACTTATAAGGCCAATCGACTTGAAACTTTGTAGCAATATTCCTTACGGGTGGTAGAGGTTAGCTAAGAACGGTTTTTACAAAATTCTACACACAAGGAGGGTTGCGGGGGCGTGAAAAAAAATTAAAATCTATAAGTCCTACAGGTTTGAGACTTTGCAAAATAGTTAATTTTTTAATTTTGAGGTCATTTGTGTACGGATTTTACAAAATTTTACCCACAAGGGGGTTGTGGAGGCGTGAAAAATAATTTATTAATACAATAAAACTTTAGAAATAAAAATTTCATACATTAATTAGTGGGGGTGTTACTACATCGATATAGAACCCCAAAATGTGGTTACATTTATTTTGTCTGTCTGTCTGTCTGTATGTTTGTGCGCATCACATTAAAAATACTGATCCGATTCGAATGCGGGTTTCACAGATGTATTTGTCTTCTTTTAACTTAACATCTGGTGTATGTGTTTTTAAAATTATTTTATTGAATTGTCATGTCATAACGCTCTTTTAAGCGCGTGCTTTCTCTTGGGTAAACAACACTTTTCTTCCATTGCTTACTAGATTTCTGCTTGAATTTGTCTAACAATGCACAATGATAGTGGTTACTGATAGTTTTATTTTTTTTTAATTGTCAATTAAAATTATGCCATTTTAATCTTAAAATGCAAGGGCCAAAAACATTAAATTAAATAGTGAAAAGGAAGAGAAAGGAATGATCAAAGAACAAGAAATATCTACAGAAGTAGTAAATACACCTATGGATAAAACCGACATAAAAAACAATCAAAATCGTCCACTTTAGCTGCAAATACACCAAAAAAAAAAACAAAAACATAGTAAACGGGATCTCACTAAGAAATAACCAACATATTTACTAGACAACAGAAAAACTTTGTCTCCTAAAGTTAATTATAACACAAAATATTAAAGTTTATTGTGTTGACAATTGATTATTATTTTTATTATTTGCATATACCTCGATTCGATATAACATTCTATTAGAGGTAAGTGTAAATAAATTTAGCGAATATCTGGTATTAAATCCAGAGTATCAATTTTACTGGTTAATATTATCACCAGTTTACAAGAAATTTTGAAGTAAACACCGTTAAATCATAGGTCCTGGAACAAGTAAAAGATTACAGTGAGGTACTTACGGTCAACAAAGGAAACAAAATTTTTTTAATTTTACATAATAGTATTGGATCGTAATGTTGAGTATTAGATCTATATATCAAAATTTAGATGAATTTAAAAGTCTTTTTAATAATTTGAAGTGTAACATTGACTGCCTATACTCTCAGAAACTTGGCACTTAAACGATTTAGGTTTAGTAAGTAATATAGTCCATTGTAACCCAATAAACCCTTTAAAAATTACATTGGCGTTGGGCGCCAAATTTGTAGCGATAAAAATACCCTTTGCTAGCTCCAGAGGGTTCTGCTGAAATTTTGCTTAGTTTTTTCCCCAATCAAGATATTTAATAGGGCGCCAGTACTGACATACAAATAAAATAATAGATCAGTTTCAAGTGATTTATTCAATAAAAATTGGTTAATACTTTGCCAGTTGATAAAAAAATTAATTTAATCTCTTATCTTATTTTTGTTGAAGGCTTGATAACGTTGTTTTATTAAGCAATAGTTGACAGCGGGCGATATGGAATTTCCCTTCGGTATTTCCTGTCCGGAAAATCTGAACTGCAACGGACTTTCTGATGATAACTCTTGACGAATTCCAAAATGTTGATTTTGATAAACCAAATATTAGGGCCCTTCTTTCAGGTGGCAATAACCCTGTCAATAAAGATGGAATCAAAACTCCGAATTTTAAATACTTTTATTCGAACACAATAGCTATCAGTCTCTCCATATTTCGAGAAAAAATTAATTATCTTTTAAGTATAAATATTAAAAAAAAAATACCACAAAAACTGACCTAGTATTGAATTCAGCCATTGTATTCGAATATTTAAAACATTAGTAAAATAAATAAAATATTACATTCACCGCATTTTGGATTACTAAACTATTAAATTTAAAACCAAGGTATTAAAAAACTTACCAGAGACAGAAGGGCAAAGTTGGTCGGAAAACTTTGAATTGAATGAAATTCAACGATAAAAATGAACGGAATAAAATCTCAAATTAACTACAAAGCCAACAACACTCCTTCCACTTTGCAGTCTCCCACTCGTGACAACGCCAAAACAATAAATAATTTAAAAATATTTATAGCTCAGGAGAACTGTTCAAAATAAACGATACAATCGTTACACCACGGTACCTTGGCAGAAAAAAAAAAATTGAAGATTTTTTTTTTTTTAAGTGAAAATTTTCTCAAAATAAGTAATGAAGATAAAAAGTAATAATCCAAAATTGGTGAATAAGTAAAGAATATAAAAATTAGTAACTTATGTTGGTTAACAAGATGACTGGTGTAATTCTTAAATAAACAAAATACCAAATTAAAACCCAAGAAACACAAAAAAAATTACCAGTACAAAAAGTTACTAACACTTAAATAAGAAGAAATTAAATCGACAACGAAGTGACTGGATTTTTACAAAAGGTATCAGCCAACCCAATTGGAACGAATCCTCGCTGAAGCAAGTAAAATTACCGTGGGTTTTGAAGAAACCCAGGTAGTTAAACCGTCACAAGACGACGTGACTAGATTTTTCTACAAGGTACTAGCCAACCTAAAAGGTGGAACGAATTTCTCAAAAAGCAAGTGAAATTACCATGGGTTTTGAAGAAACCCAGGTAGTTAAACCGTCATAAGACGAAGTGACTGGATTTTTACAAGGGGTACCAGCCAACCCAAATGGAACGGTCAACACTGAAGTTTCTCCACGCTGGGCAGGGGATACGAGGAGCTCAGTGAAGACGGGTGGTCTTGGCATAACCAGCGGTTCGTCGTATCAATATGATGGCATGTCAACCATTTCAAAAAATAAAAATAAAAAATAAAAAAGGTAAATATAAAAAAATATAGGGACTTGACCAAGGGAGTTCCGAAAATTAAGCTTCCCCGGGAACATGTTTCTCCATTTGGCAGACAACGCCCAGTCGGGAAGAAAGAGAGAATTTAAAGCCAAAGAGGTTAAGACAAAAAAAAATTTTGAAAAAGTGGCAATAACAAAAAGAACAAAAAAAAAATATAGTCACAATCGGTAAAAAAAAATCATTAACTGTCCTAATTAAATGTCGTCAAAGAAAACAACAAACGAGATGTCAAAAAGAAACAAGAGAAATATTGTTCACAAAGCGAATATAGAAAAAACGAAAATTGAAAAAAGTCAAGGCAAAAACTGTCTCCCTAAGTAAATTAACTTTCCAAAACAACGAAGACAAAGATAAGACTGAAGTCAAAAATCATTGAATAAAAAATACTCAACAAATGAGAACAAAATAAGCTAAAAGCTAAACACTTATTCAATGAACAAAAAGAAAAAATTGAAACCAAATATCGATTGAACAAAAATGTGACTAACACTCAAAAGAAAAATCAATCAATATCCGAATCAAAAAATAACTTGACAAGTCTTATCGCACACGCTGTGCAAACAGGAGACAATGTAAAAGATAAAAAGGAAATAGTTTTCATTAAAAAAATGACAACAAATAACGGTAATAATGTGAACAATAAAAATAGGACAGTTAATAAAAAGAAAAGCGTCAAAATCAGTAAGGGACAGGTATGTACACTACAAAACGTTAAAAATACTGAAGGCAATATCAAACAAGAGAAAGAGAAAATTTAGAACAAGGAACTAGGCAAACTAAATATACAAAAATACAAGTTTATACTAATTTGATGGTGCGGCACAGAGGAACAGCGACAGCCTGTACTCGCAAATAAATGCTATCCCTAAGGTACAGTACTGACCTGAACTCACCAACTCTTATATAAATTATAAACTCGAAAAAAAAATTAAATAACAATCGAATTTACTTAAAAAGGTTGAAAATTAATTTTGACAAAGTTTAAGAATTTAAAAAAAAATCTAAGAAATAGAAATTGAAAGTTAATAAAACTAATGCCTTCAGTGTAGTGACTCCAGTGTTAGGTAAGCAATGAAAATATTTCAAAATAAGATAATCCAAAAATATCGAGAAAAGATAAAATATAAAACGATATCTTAAAAATGCAGTGAAAATTACTACAAAAATCTACAAAGATAACAAAACATACGAAACAAATCACAAATCATATCAAAATGTCCTAGGTATGTGAAGAAACAGTCCAAGCTATTATAAGGTATTTCTGTATTTGGTGCATCACAAAACAGTACAGAAAAAAATGTAAAAATGATATAAGGAAAACAAAAATCTCGAGTAGGTACAAAAACACATGGAAAATCTATTTTCTTCACTTAGATAAACCTTAAAGGTTAAAAAAAAGAAGCAAAATAGACCATAATCCCACAATACGATAAGATACGGTAAATTTCTATTGTGTCCCATCCATCGGAACACCAGTAGAAGCGATAAGAAGCAGTTACTACCAACTGCTCCACGATAAAGAGGTCTCACGGACCCCTATAAGATACTAAGGTCTCACAGACCTTACACGGTAATAATGTGGTCTTCCAGACCACACCAAAATGCCTACGGTAAACAACTAAAGGTACCCACACTCAAGATATAACAAAATTCCTAAAAACCATCTTCCAAATTTTAACTGAAAGAAATGAGATAACAAAGAGAGAAAAGAAAAAACCAAAATACAGAAATTAAAGGAATACACGAAACAATTTGACTGTAACTATCACACCCACAAAATAAAGTCATGAAAAAAAACGACCAAGAAAGCATAGATAGCAACGAAAAAGAGCATATTGATAAAACGGTACAAACACATTAAAATCTGCCAAGAAGGGCCCTAACTGTTTAGAAAATTCCGCCTATAAATCAGGAATAATCGAGATAAATTCAAGATAAAGAAATATTTTAAATGTAAAGATAACATCGAAAGAGACAATCGGTATAGAAAAATTACTAACTGTGAAGGCAACATTATTGTGAAGGTACAAAAATTAAATAATATTCTTTAATATGTGAAACAAAATCAGGTTTTTAAAAAATTATCAGAAATTAAACCAATCACTCAAAAGTTGTTAACCTTGAGCCGAAGCTAAATATAAGTTAAACAAAACAATATTACGGGTAAAAAAAATTAAGTGTTAGTAAAAACCCGAATTGACAAATATTTGTATGTCTGTACAAATTTGATGTTAAAGAATAAATGAAAGAAAATGAAAGGAGAAAAACCAGCAAAACTCAGGCCTTTGATGTTGGGCGCCAAATTTGTAACCCAATAAACCCTTTAAAAATTACATTGGCGTTGGGCGCCAAATTTGTAGCGATAAAAATACCCTTTGCTAGCTCCAGAGGGTTCTGCTGAAATTTTGCTTAGTTTTTTCCACAATCAAGATATTTAATAGGGCGCCAGTACTGACATACAAATAAAATAATAGATCAGTTTCAAGTGATTTATTCAATAAAAATTGGTTAATACTTTGCCAGTTGATAAAAAATTAATTTAATCTCTTATCTTATTTTTGTTGAAGGCTTGATAACGTTGTTTTATTAAGCAATAGTTGACAGCGGGGGATATGGAATTTCCCTTCGGTATTTCCTGTCCGGAAAATCTGAACTGCAACGGACTTTCTGATGATAACTCTTGACGAATTCCAAAATGTTGATTTTGATAAACCAAATATTAGGGCCCTTCTTTCAGGTGGCAATAACCCTCTCAATAAAGATGGAATCAAAACTCCGAATTTCAAATACTTTTATTCGAACACAATAGCTATCAGTCTCTCCATATTTCGAGAAAAAATTAATTATCTTTTAAGTATAAATAATAAAAAAAAAATACCACAAAAACTGACCTAGTATTGAATTCAGCCATTGTATTCGAATATTTAAAACATTAGTAAAATAAATAAAATATTACATTCACCGCATTTTGGATTACTAAACTATTAAATTTAAAACCAAGGTATTAAAAAACTTACCAGAGACAGAAGGGCAAAGTTGGTCGGAAAACTTTGAATTGAATGGAATTCAACGATAAAAATGAACGGAATAAAATCTCAAATTAACTACAAAGCCAACAACACTCCTTCCACTTTGCAGTCTCTCACTCGTGACAACGCCAAAACAATAAATAATTTAAAAATATTTATAGTCCAGGAGAACTGTTCGAAATAAACGATACAATCGTTACACCATTTTACCGATTTTGGCCGATGACAGAAATCATACTCGAAGTAAATTTAGAGTTACATCTCTCTCAGATACAGGCAAGTTAGAAATTTAAATGAGAACGTTTGTTTTTAATACAACACTTACGTAACTGCATCTTGTTTCACCGGTAAATAAAAAGTATTCAATACGGAAGTCTTTACTTAATTCACATTCCTAGTAACCGTCATGTACCTACGGCTCGTTGTTGAAGGGTTGAATTTAATAATTATTAATGTCATATTTTTGTAGATGTCAAACCACACTGATAGTTTCAGAAACTTACGACCTAATTTAGAAAAAAGAAACTCTCCGCCATTGGTAACTTAGATGACAGTTTAATCTTATTTCAGTGGTTTCTAATATCAAATCGACCAAAAACGATGAAATGGACTATATCAACGGGTATGATACTATATAAAGTGAGAGTTTGTATAACCAAAATGATGGTGTGGCAGTTTACATTAAAACAGGTTATAAATATACCTACAAGTCTATCCCATGTATAATGCTATTAATACGCTAAAATTAACTATTCGTTTAAATAATACATAAAAAGTCATTATCTCTGCCGTATATCGATCACCTAATACAAACCCAACCTCAATGAGTTTAATGAACAATTGCAGCAAAACTTTAAAAATATTACCATTCAGGCAAATTTTTGCAACTATATTTGGCATTTCATTCCTTCTTACTGATGCACAAAATTGTATTCAGTAGTTTTTTCCGGCGCAGGTGGGAGCAAAGTCTATCAATTTATTATCGACCAACTTCCAACCGTAATTTGTTGGGTCTAGCTGATAACCAAGTTGCACTTAAACTTGATAATATTGTAGCATTCCCAAAAAACCACCTTAAATAATATTATATTCTCGTTTACACTTTTGTCGGTATGCAACCAACTTTACCTATTCAAAGACAGATACATATCGTATATACTCGAGAAGAACCGAGATAAGCAACCGGGGTAAGAGAACGCACTTTTAGCGGCACTTACGATTTTAAGTGGCAAGCGGGAGGAAGCTTATTTTCCCGTTTGCGAAAATTAATGGCTGCCGGTTAATTCACAGTATTAAGATTACCGTTTGTTCTTGGTTTATTCCGTATCGGAAGTGTATAAAAAAATACTGCATTTCAATTTGGATGTAGATGTGCTTAAATTGGAAGTACAATCTGTTTGATTTATGGTATCAATAAAATTTTGGTGCTACGTGCTGCCTGTTGGAAGACTCCATTTTGAAATTTTTATAAAATTATATGGTACCGAGGTAAATGGATACCTAGTGATCTAAAAACCTTATGGATGGTTTTATAGATGATTTCCTATGTGCTGGTGTTTAATTCTACATGGTTCTTGGTTAATTATGGTATGTTTAAAGAAGCTTTTTTATAGTAGAAGCATGACTACCCGGTCACGGAGTATGATTTTTGGTTCCGGATTACAAGGTAAACTTCCGACTATTCTTTCTGTTATTTCTCTATGTTCGATAATTAGTTGAACTGCGAATATTCTAAGAAACAGTCACAATTTTGGTGCTTATTCGGAAGAATATGCTTTTGAAAACTTTTTATAGTGATTCTATTTAAATTTAAATTGTTATAAGCTTTTAGCGGCATTAAATCAGTTAATAACATTAGTTACTATTAAAATCTATAGAACTATGATTGAATGATAACTATGTAGTGCTTTTAAATTTTGTTTTTTAACTTTCTTCAAAGTGTTGGTGTTCAATCGTAATCTTACATGATTATTGCCTCTATGGTACTGGTATTGATAAATTTCATATTTGTATTCATGTATATGGTAATCTTTAGATATTTAGAACACTCAGAGTGCACTCTTTAGAGAACTGAATTTTGTTTTTAAAGAAAGGAAATATACCTTCAGTATATATTTTGTTTTAATTGAGTTCTCTACATACTTTCGTTTATCGAAAATAAGTTATGCAATTTAGATAAGATCTGTAATACTATGTGTGCAGGAATATTAGTTTTTTAATAACCGTATTGTCAAATACCGGTTAATATCTTTCACTGTATAAACAGAAGTGTTAGTATTTTGGTGATAACCGTTCTTACTAATACTGGTGATTTTTTTATTTTTTAAATACATTGTTTTATTGTTTTTATTGATATCGTTGAGTATTTATTTCTTATACCTTCCCAGTATCTGTTCTGATTCAAACCTCTTACTTAATAAAGATTTAGATTTTAATAAGACAAAAGGATTCAAGGGATTGTAGAATCAATAAGGTAAGTTTAAAAATAATTATTGATTTAAGGATATAGCTCAATTAAAGTGTGTTCCCTAACCATTTCAGATTTAATAAACTATTTCTCAATAGGTTTCTTATTTTCTTTCCTATTTCTCTACAAAAAAATAAGTGGCGCCCTTTACCGATTTGTAAATATTTTCTATGTTTCCTTCTTCCTAGATACTCGCCCAATTGCTCCTTCGACCCACGACTCGCTCTCCTCCTACCCCCTGAGTGCCGTCCGCATTTGGCTAACCCTTTGTGAGCCTTTAACATAAAAAAAGGGGTTACAATATACCAGAAAAAGATGTTGATAAGCAGCAATTGAGGTTGGAGGAAGAGAAGCTAATTGTACTGGAATTTTATTCCTAGTGCTTAAAAAAAAGATGCATATAGATAGTTATCTAAGCAGGAAGTTTTTTTAGTAGCTTTGTACATACCAAGAAGAAATCCAATTTCGTTGGTAATTACTTCTTGCGAAGTTGAATTACTTTTTTTTAAAACTTCAGCACATTAATCTAAATATTGCTTTTTAAAAATTTTATACTCCTCCTGTAAAATGCAGATGTCGATCACAACCAGTTATTGTGAGTAAAAACAGTACATGATTTTAACATTTTGAAAAAGTCGATTTTGATAAATATACTCTCGACGGATTTTGATCATTTTCTGGTTTTAAGAAAAAAATAGATTTTTCAGCTGGAGTTTGAGCAGTCCACATCTTTACCAACAACAATAGTTGTATTGGTCCAATTAAATTGATTTATTGCTGTTTTAATAATCAGTACATCGGCGTCGCGATTAACTGGTTTAACCAATATATTTTCAGCAGTACTTCTATTACAGGAACAGAGATACGTAACGTGCTTAAGCATACAATGACGCTTATTATTATCAGTGAGAAAAATAATTCGGTCAGTTAAGCACCTCAGTTCAAATATGGATTCTGATGAGGAAAGGCAATTTGTAAAACAATAGCCCATCAGGTATAGATTGTAATCTCAGCAATGCATTCGTAAACTTTAATTTCAAGTAAACATAAAATGTTAAAAACGGAAAAGTTACTTACATGCTTTATTTTTTTCGGCAGGGCTCGCTTCTTGAAAAAGAGGAACAAATATTTCACATATTTCTTCCCACGCTTTTCCTCTTAATATTTTGTTGCTATACTCATTGCATCGTGAATCCCACATGGCCGGTCGATTTTGAATTTCAATTAAAAACCTTTCAGAATCAAAAGACATTTTAAACTGTGAAAGGCTTTCGCGGCCTTTGTCTAATGTATCAATGGTTTTTGGGCTGTTAGGTCGGCGTCGATTGTCTTGCTGACTTGACATTTCGCCAACACGAGCGGTTGGCATCTTCAGAAGTTGCCAACCGCTCGTGTTGGCGAAACGTTAAGTCAGCAAGACAATCGACGCCGGCCCAACTGCCCAAAAACCATTGATACAAAAGACATTTGGTTGTGCTCACAGTGTAAACTCTGGTAAACAACTGCAGCAGGGCCAGCAGGTATCAAAAGTGGCTCGTCTGAAAGGGAGCAGGCGACGTGTCGACGCCACTAGTAGCGGGGACTGGCGTTCGATCGCGACAGTGGCGCGTCACTGTCGCTCGTCTGGAAGGGTACTTTGAATTTGCACGGTGGTTTACGGCCAATGAGCTGAAGCAACTTTGTGGCGCCTCTCAGTAGCGCTGCAGAGTAGCCCGTGTGGATGTACCCTTAATTGCAACACTTTCCGTGATTATATTTTTAAAATAATCACAATGGTGTATTTTTTTGGTAGGATTTGTAGAAGCATATTTCCTGGACTGCGATAAATAATCAATAGAATTGTTTTGGGTATTGTTTGTGATAGTAAACATTATATTTCTACTTGTTTTTAAATTCGAAACAGTACCTATTAAAAAAATCTTTATCTTAAATGTTTTTTAAACCCATTTTAACTAGTGCAACGTGTCTACAAGTACCCACAATTGGGATTTTGAATAAAAAAAAATTATTGATTTTTTTTATGTATTTTAAAACTTTATTATTAACAATATTGATATTTGATGCAAAAAACTAAAAAAAAAATGTTTTCAATTAATTATAACAAATTAAAAATTAATAAAATTTAAAAAACAATCACGCGACGATAAACGCGCCATGATCAGTCACCATAGTTGTAACGTCATAATGTTATTGCTATTTAATAACAGTACAGCGTTTACGGCTATTACACGTAACTTCGTAACTATCAACTGTAATGAGTGAAAACATTATGACGTCAAATGCGCTCAGGTTTGTTCGGGAGCTGTCGGCGTGTCTTCGGTACCGGATTCAAAAAATAATTTTTATTTTGAAATAACTTTTGAATTATTGCGAAAAAAATATAAAAAAATAGTTTTTCTATAAAACTTATATATGATCTTTCCATTTATCACAAAAAAATTTTTTTTTCAAAAACCCAATTCCCATTATTTTTAAAATTCTGAAAATTCGTTTCAGTAGTTGCTTTACATAAAAATTTTGTCATTTTGCTTTCTGAAAAGGTTTTTGATTTTTAAGCTTTATAACCGATTTCTTGTTTTTTTTTTTAACACAAAAATTTATTGAATTGAGTTATATCAATATCGTTCTTCGTGGTCATGATTTGAATTTTTTGATTTTTCAAGAAAATAGGCAACGTTTTCAGAATATTTGCCTTTGCTTTTAGTCTCTGCATTGCACCACGTTACGAAGCAATTATATTGCTTTTCGTATTCAGCCTTTAATTTTTTTTAGTTTTACTTATCTTGAAACTAATTTTGCAAACACCGCAACACAAATGTAAAAATATTGTGTAAATTTTAAAATGGCCGTGCCGTTAGTTACTAGTTGCTAATGACGACGCCTGTTTTTTGTACTTTAACGCTCTAGAGCATAAAGTGCAACTCATTGTTAAATATCCACTTTTTGTTATAAACTGCAATCAATAAAGTCTACTTTATTTATTGAATAAGGAAACCAATAACATAGATACATGATAAGATTATTGTAAAGTCGTCAAATTATATGTTATTTAATTTATTTTACATTGGAAATTCACAATTGTTAAAGTATATATAGCAGCGTATCAGTATTTCAGATGCAAAATTAATTCAGTTATACACTGAAGTAAAATAAAAACAATTTAAAAAATTTAAGTGCTGTCTAGAGATAATATTTCTACGGTTTCTTTGAATCTAAATCACGCTCTTCTTGGCCCAATTTAATCAAACAACAAAAAAAGGAAAACCCACACAATCGCCAAAAAATAAGTTTTATTCTTGTAGATATTTTAATGGTATACAGTTTTTTTTTTATTTTATTTTTTATTTATTTTACATTCAGAAAAAAATTTTGAAAAAAAACTTTTTTTCTTAGTCGTACAAAGAATGTTACTCTTTATCTACACAGATTTAGATTTTAATATGTAGTTTTAATCTGTTGTTAGAGTATTGTTAAATAATGGGTTTTGCTGATCTTAAGAATCGCTGAGTATAGTTATTGATGAAAACAGAAATTGTTGGACACAGCTAAGATAATACGTAGGTACTGCTGCGAATAGATAATGTACAAAAATAAAAAACATTGATTTAAAAACAAAGTAGAGAGAGGCAATTAATATGCAAAACTATAAGCACCTTTCTGTAATTTTCTTTAAATTGAATTCGGCATAATTTAAAATATTAAAAGTTGATCCAAGGTGTCCATCTAGCATACCGATGGCTCAAAGACTCAGAAGGGCACAGGGTCAGCTATATATAGTAGAGGACACAGGACAGAAGTCCAACTAAGTCTAGGTGCGTATGCCACAGTGTTTCAGGCTGAAATAATGGCCATACAACACTGTGCAACTGGGATCGTAAGTCATGGTATAACGGGTAAAACCGTAGACATATACTCGGACAGCCAAGCAGCTCTAAAGGCGATAGTCTCAGCACAAATAAGCTCACAGCTGGTGTGGGACTGCGTTGGGGCCCTGACACATGCCGCTAGTAAAAATTCTCTGACACTGGCATGGATACCAGGACACTCAGGGTTTCGGGGTAATGAGAAGGCTGATGAATTGGCCCGTGCGGGAGCTAATACTCCAATGATTGGCCCGGAACCATTTGGCGGAGTTGCTAATACATTCAGAAAGGCAGCCATTGAGAAATGAAGGCTAGAAAAGGCCCAGGAATGGTGGGAAAAATCACCGGGCAAGCGACAAGCCAAACTGTTCATAAAGGAATACTCGGCGAATTTTACTGCAGAGCTGCTATCACAAAGGCGAAATGATGTCAGAATGATTGTCAGTCTCTTGACAGGACATTGTAGGCTCAGAAAACACATGAGTCAGCTAAACTTAGCAGATGAAGACATTTGTCGATACTGCTAAGAGGAAGAGGAAACTGCATTTCATGTCCTATGCCAATGTGAAGGCCTTGCAAGGACGCGGTATCTATTACTGGGAGAGGAGAAACCGGCTGCTCCAAGTTATGCGGAGTGGCCACTGTCAAGGCTATTAAGTCTCATTAAGAGGGCAAAGCTGGACAAGGTGCTCTAATCCTATTTCACAGATCATGGGTGTTCACAATAGATCTGCAAAAGTCGCAGTGATATAGGCTAACAGCCAACCCAAAAAATATCTATCTAAATATCTATCTATCTATATATCAAGTTTTTAAACACATGGCGCTGAAGCTTCCTAAAGGAGGTTTCATTGCGGTATTTGCTGGGTGCGTAAGTCATAGTGGGGGAAACAAAACTGATGTCAGCGCCCGCTGCGGACAATACAGAACTAAGGGTGGCTTTTTATTACTAAAGTCTATAAAAATAACACGTTTGCAAAAATACTAGTAGAAACAGCAATTTTAAATTTTACAAGTTCCCAGTTGCCAAGTGGAAAAAAATGGAAAGCTGCTGTTTAAAGGCAAAAGTAAGTATTAATGTAACCTATAACCGTATTGTATAAAATAATATCCTATAATGTACATTGTGTAAGAAAACTCAGTATGTAATAATTTAATTGATTTAATTAACACGAATTCCATTTTTTATCTAAAAAATTAAATAAAGAGAATAAAAATTTAACATTCATTCGTAAATATATAATGAAGGTAAATAGAACTATTCGTTATAATTTATATGATTCAGATTGTTATATATTTATTATTAATACTGATTTTTCATTTAACATTAATTTTTCAACAATGAACATCTTGATAGATTTTAACACTAAATAACAATTCTGAACTCGAAAATTGCTTTTTAAAAACAATTATTTATTTATAAGTACAAACTTTTATGTAACTTTCTACAAACTACTTGTTACAACTTAGAAGGTTTCAGACTGACTGACTAATTAACAATGAATATAAGTATATATATAAAAATAAAGCAAACTCAGCAAAGCAAAGTAAGCGTTGCTTCTTAAAAGGATACATTGTAAAGGGATGATATTACTCCTTCTCCCATAGATTCAACTTCGGAGGGCTAGCGAGGAAGTTGAACATCTTGAAGTTCTAAGGCATCATGGTTTTGCTGGAAGATTAGATTTTGTCGGCGGCGGCGGCGTCGGTATAATAGGTAACCCAAAATAATTGCTGCTAGGATGTAGATAATCACAGTCCATGCACTAGGGGTGTAAGCCAGTAGAGTTGGTTCAAAGGTGCTATCTGATCTTAGAATTCTTTCTCGAAGTGTTGATAATTCGTCTAAGTTAATATCTTGTAAACTGAAATTTAGACTTTTAAAATTATTGAAATCATTTTTTGGAAAATCTATCTCCGGGAACAGTATTGGTTGACTTTGGAAACTGATGTCCTCGTCGTTGGATAACGTTTCTGTATTCGTAATTATTTTACAATCTTTTGGAATTTTGGCTAAATAGGTACCAGTTTTCTTGTACGCTTCCTCTTGTTGATGGCATTTTAATTTGATAGTGACTTCTGTGGGAAGTACGATAATCCATTGGTTTGTGTTTCGAAGTCTTTTAAATACAGATTGGGAGATTTCCAGTGGTACTGGGTGGCATGTAGGCGAAGGGTTGTTGCCCAATAGTTGGATTTCACATGGATCGTCTGATTTGGTCTCAAGTAGATCAATTGGTTTACAGATAAAATGATAGGCGTCTATTTCAGGGCATAAGTCGTTTACATAAGCGTGATACAAATTATGCTTTAGAATGAATTTATTCTTTGAAATAATTGCCTTAAACCGACTCTCTCTTAAAATTGGAACAGGATATAATTGATATAAATCTAATGAAAAAGGGTAAGTGATCGGTATTTGTAAAATATAAGTAATTTTATTATTTAGAATGAAACATGAAATTCTTATAATTTTTTCTAACAGTAAAACATTGTTTAAAGTTATATCAACTGGCATTTGATTAGCTTTGACCTTTTTCTTGACTGATAAAAGAATTTTGTACAAATCTTCAATTTTAATAATACTGGGGTGCATTACATTAATTTTTGCAAATGAAATAGAATTTTCGATATCTTGCAATATATCATTTAAAATTTGGAAGAGACTTGTCAACTGGATTAATACGTCTTTGATAATGGTATTATTCCCTTTAGTGACTTGGCTTTCAACAATAGCAACTACATGTTTTAACTGATTTTCTAACAATCTTTCATTATGATTAATTTGTTGAACTGTATCATTAAATTTATTAATTAGTGATAGGGCTACTGAATTTTGGTTTTTAATAGTATTAGATAATTTATTTTGATTTTGTTGAAGGTCTTTAATCAGCATTTCGTAACGTTCACCATCTGATGCATCTAAATTACCAGATATTGCTTTAAATATTGAACCTAAGCCATTAATAAGTCCTCTTTTAATTCTGTTTGGATGAGGGAGTATTTCCTTGAGTTTATTTTCAACTTTATCTTTTTCGTAATTAAGTAATTTAAAATAGTTTGAAGTTTCTTCTAAGAAGTCTGAGTTTCCGTGTATAGCGTCTAGAGTATGGTCAGTCCTTATAACTAATCTATTGTATTCGTTTATAATAGGATTTAAATCATAATAGTATAAAATAGAATGATAATGTTCTGTTACTTTTGCAGTGCCCAATTTGACTGGTAACAGACCAGGATTACTCTAAAGATCTTGTAAAGTAATGCTTTCTTGGAAACCGAGTGCTCTCGGCAACCTGAAAATAATACCTACGTGTTATTAAATGAATATAGTCTACGTAGTGGGCGTTTAAGGTTACTCATATGTATTTTCTTGTGTTTATCAGTTTCTACGACTTTGCGAGATTTATTAACTGATTTTATTATTGTTGGGTTTTTAAATTTGTTTGCGCCTTTTTGTCTGATTTTATTTTTAATGTAAACTTTTTGATTTGGAGTAAATATATCAGGATCCTCACGATTTTTATTTACGTTTTGAATTATTTTTTCTTTAGTATTAATGAGGTCTGAGTTTAATTTTGAATAAAGTAATTTTGCCCGTTCTCGGTGTTGATTAACATAGTCGTTTATTAAAAGTCTGTCAATTTCAATATTAAATGGGTCATTTTGTGTAATATGTCCTTGAATTATATCTATGGGTTTAAATTTGGTGGTTGAATGGATCGAGTTGTTGTAGGCTAGGATAGCATATGGCATTTTATTTTTAATCGAAGTATTGGAAAGATTTTTGGCATTCAATAATCGAAGATGTTCTATTAATGTGGAATGAAATCTTTCTACGATACCGTTCGACTGTGGATGTTCAGGAGAACAGAAATGAATTTTTATTTTGTGAAGCCCTAAAAGTTCGGTTACAACACTATTTTTAAATTCGGTTCCATTATCAACAATAATTTGGTCAGGTATTCCATGATGTGAGAAATATTTAATTAAATTATTTGCAACTGCGATGCCGGATAAGGATTCGAGAAAATATGCTTGTGCATATTTTGAAAAACTGTCTACAATTGTCAAAAATTTAGTATTTTCAAATGTAAATGTGTCTAAGTGAATTATTTCGAAAGGTTTTGTTGCGGTTGGTGTTAAGTTCATTTTGATTTTTGTCGGATGTCTGTCATATTTACATTGTTGACATATTTCGCATTCATTTATATAAGTTTGTATAGATTTTTTCTGATTAGGCCAAAAATATTTTTCTTTTATACGTGTCAAGGTTTCTTCTATGCCTCTGTGGTTAGATTTGCCTTCGTGGTAATTTTGAATAATTTGTTCTATGTCTGATGCTATAGTTACGTCAAGTAATTTCTTTGTACATTTTCTGAATTTTAGTGCAGATGATCTAAAATTTCGTTGTAAGCAAGTTGAAAATGGTTCATATAAATTTTGATCTTCAAAATATAGGAAATATGAAACGTTTGGAACTATATATTCTTTTATAAAATTAATAACGTCTTGTTCAAAGTTATTTTTTGATAGTTGTATATTAAATCTTTGTTTGTTTCCAAAAAGTATAGATATTTTTGGTTTTGTTGGAGAATGTAATACTGAATTTATAATAATTTGATTTTTACCATAATTTACTGCGTAGTCTGCGATTGGAATTCCTATAACTGGATGTTCGTCTGCATTTGAATGTATAGTCAAATCATCATCACAATTTTTGTCAATTTGTTCATCTTGTATTGTTGAAATCGTGTCGTTAACATTTACGATCATAGATACTTCATCAAAATTTGGGGGTGTGTTTGATTGTAAGTTATGTTGTGGTTGTCTTGAAGTTGTCGGAGATGGAGTATTAAGGGTTTTGTTTTCGTTGTTAGAATTTGGAAAAGTAATGTCTTTATTTTGATATGTATCTGCTTCGTTTAGAATTTCGTCCAATTGATTCCAAAATGAATTTGTTTCTTTGGTGTGAATTTCAACGCGTGATAGACAATCAGCATTTTTATTTAAAGTTCCCTTTTTATAAATTGGAATTTCATTAGTTGTTCGTATTTTTTGATAAGGAATTATATTAGTTGTTCGTATTTTTTGATAAGGAATTATATTATCTCCGTGTGAAATATTAGTTTTAATTTTGATGACCTGTTTTGTCCTTGGAGATATGGATACATTATAGAGCTCATTATTGTCTGTGTTGTCATATCGAAGTTTTGATCGCGTGAGAGGTGTAATAAGATATCCTTTATGTAGATTAATTGTGGCTCGCAATAATTTTAAATTATCAAGTCCGATGAGACCGTCAAAGATATTATGAAATTTGAAGAGATAAAACTTTAAATTAGTAGGAGTTGGTAAATTGAAAATTTTTGAAGCTAAAATTTGTACACTATGTTTATGAGAAGATTTTTGATAAACTGTAGAGACAATGAAAGGATCATTTTTTATAGAGTTCGGATATAATTTGTAAGCAATTTCAGGATTTATAAATGATTTGGAAGCACCTGTATCAATTAAAAATTTTAAATTATGTTCCGGAAAAATGATGTATGGCAATTCGCTAGAATTTATACCATTAAAAGAAAAGAAATTAGAATTTGTAGTGGTATTGAGTTTATAATAATTTTCGTTAGGCGTTTCAAACTGATCGTGTTGATCACCTGTTTGATCTTCTATTTGGTCGGATACTTCGTCAACGTAATTTTCAGAATTTAAATAGTCTTGATGTAAATTTATTTCGGTATTAAAAAGTTCTTCAGAAGTAAAGTTTGGACGATTATTTTGTCTGAAATTATTATTATTTTGTCTATTCTGTCCAAATGTATTTCTTGTCGAAGTGGACATAGGTGTTGGATTGGGTAATTTTATGTTAGGGTTTGGTTTGAAAACATTTTTAGTTTGAGATGTCTGTGGTCTAAATGGTTGTGAAAATGTAGGAGAATGTTGTGGTACAGATCTATTTGGTGTACTAAAATTAGGATTTGCATAATTATTTTGACGTGAGAAGAAATTATTTGGAGTATTAGAATTATTAGAATTAAAAGATACATTTTGATTGGAATTAGGTCTGAAATTAGGTTTGTTTTGATGAATACTTTGTCTAGGTAAAGGTACTGGTTTTGTAGTAACTTTGTTATAATTAGTATTTTTAAGATAATGTGCATTTTCTTCTTGAATAACAAGCTGCATAGCTTGAGCCAATGATGTAGGCTTCATGCAACGTATTGTTGTACCTAGTGGTTCTCTTAAGCCAGAAAGGAAAGTTTTAGTAGCTAAATTTGAATATAATTCACGTTTAATCACTTTTGCTTGTTCTGTAGCTTCGTGAATATTTATAAAACTACATAATAAATTAAGCATATGTAAACAACGGTCGTAAAAGTTTTGAGGTGACTCGTTCATATTTTGTCGTAACATTACGAGATCTCTGATTAAACTTACTTCATCTCTTTGATCTGAGAAATTATTGATAAGTATTCGCTTTAATTCATCCCAACTGGATGTTTTTTGAATATTAATAACAGTTTTAGCATTTCCTTGTAATTTTGAAATAATTGAGTTCCACAAATAAACATTTAAGAAATTATTATGATTAGTTGCATCATAAAATTGAGTTAGTAACGATTCACTAACGGAAATATACCTATATAAATCATTTGGGTTCCCGTCAAATTCGGGAATACATTTTAAATATTCTGGTTTAAATTCAACTCTTGTATTTGGCATATTTAAATTATTTAAGTTTGAGTCAGCTGAAGGTGAAAGTGTTAAATTATTTAAAGATTCTTCTATGCTTTCAATTATACTTTCTAAAGACATAAAGTGTACTTACACAAATATAAAGATGACTATTAGCATCCCTAGTTATGAGAAGATCGCCTGTTTCTCGCAGAACCAATCTCTCTCGCAGAAGTGGATGAAGTTGATCCAAATCCCAAAATGTTGCAGAATGTCACTATTTTGCACCGATTTGCAAAGTTCGCACCGATTTGCGATGGTCGATATTCGATTAATCGTTGAAACGAAAATTGCCCGTACGATACGAATCAATCTCGAATATCCTACTGACTGCGCCAAATAACAATTCTGAACTCGAAAATTGCTTTTTAAAAACAATTATTTATTTATAAGTACAAACTTTTATGTAACTTTCTACAAACTACTTGTTACAACTTAGAAGGTTTCAGACTGACTGACTAATTAACAATGAATATAAGTATATATATAAAAATAAAGCAAACTCAGCAAAGCAAAGTAAGCGTTGCTTCTTAAAAGGATACATTGTAAAGGGATGATATTACTCACTACTTATAATCTAATTCACTTGAGACTTGTTTTAGTGATTGTGTTTATTTTACTTACTGTTTTCCTCTGACCCAAGGAAAAATTCTTAATCTAAAGTACGATCTGTGTATGTTACATTTTACATAAAAAAATAAGTTTATTTAATTTTGTCAATAACTATTTGACATCCAATGCGTGTAAATTTTCTCAAAAGAGCCACCGTAAGTTGTATCTTTAGGTGGTGCTAGTTTTACGCACCCAGCAAATAGTATAGCCAGATCATTTACTATGGACAAAAATTTAGAAGCCTCGGTACAAAGACGTTTATACATATAATTACATTTTGTTTATTGTTAGTCATCTGGCAACGTTGCACTAAGTGTATATATTTTTTTTTCTACAAGCATGTGTAAAAAAACACTTTCCCGCACGCATTTTAATTCAGAAAATATCTCTTTCCCGCACGGAGTTTGGGTAAGGTTTTTTCCCGCACGCACTTTTTTAATTAATTGAATATGTTTTCCGATAACCTTTTTGACAAATTATTCTATTATTACCTTTATTTTGTTGGACTACATACAAATAGTAAAAAAAATTAAGATTATTTTACATGAAAATAGAGATTTTTAAAATGTTTGTTTTTAAAAAAATCATAATTTATTAAATCACCCCTGTAAAGCTTACTTAAAGCAACAACAAACTCACCTGTTTAAGTAGGGTTGCTATAGCTACAGTCGTGTATTTATTGACACTATGAAAGATTTAATTGTCACAATCGCATCTTTTCAAATATCTAAATAATTTTTGAGGTGATTTTGCTTGTAGAAAAAATATTGATCCTAACTCTTGCGGAAATTAACTTTCCCGCACTTAACTGCTTGCCCGAACTCCACTTCGCGTCGTTCGGGCATCGGCAGTTCGCGTGCGGGAAAGTATAACGTTTCGCACTTGTTAGGATAATAACTATTGTTTTTGGTCTCAGTATATACAAATGATATAGTGCTTTCTAATAATAGTGTTATTAAATGCCCAAGCAATTACGGCACAAAGATCGAATTATAAAAATCACAATTAATCTTTAAAATTATTTTTTCAGTACGATACGCAAAAGGCCAAAAAAAATCTACCGAAAAAAATAAAGTCAGGAGTCCTACCCTAGAACAAAGGTGTATTGTGGAGTAGTTAGAGCTTGGTAAAAATTAAAAATGTTAAATGTACACAAGGTTTGAGTTTGGAAAATATTTCTATTCTACACTAGTTTTAGGCAGCGTTGCGCAAAACGTTGAAAGATCATTAAAAGTGAGCAGGTTGAGAATGGATTAATTAATATTTTTAACTTAATTATCTCGAAAACAAAAGGGTAAAGTGGTACTTTAATTTCTTTAACTTATTCGAAAATTATTTTTAAGCACACTTCTTTTTTTTTAAATGTGCCAATCGAATAAAAAATATAAATATATCTGAATCCCTAAAAAAAAATTTTAGCCAAATTTGTCAAGAAGTGGTTTCATTCAAGTAAGCGAGTAGGAACCAAAATTAGCTTAAAATCGCCAATGTATTCTAGTTAATTTAAAAGGGTCTACAAACGTTTAAAATTTTCGTCCTAAAATAAAGAATAACATTCTTGACAATTAAATATGAAATTTTTTATTTAACTTTGTTTAAAATAAGTTTAATATATTTTTGAAAAAAAAAATGTTTTAAAATGTTAGTATTTGTACAGAGTCTTATGAGAAAGTAAGACCTTAACGATATTTCTCGAATTATACTATCAGTTACCGATTAGATGGAATAAAAAAAACTGAAAATTAGATTTTTGAAATATCCAGGTTCCTTTTTTTGCAATAAAATATACCAGTCACAGGGCAATTTACTGAGAAATTAATAATTAAAATCACAAAAAAATCTCAAGTAACTTACATTAAAATGGAGTCAAAACATTTGGCAACGTTGCGTAGCCCGCGAACTTCAAACCATTGAATACCTTCAATGTAAACTTTTCTTTTTTTTCACTTACATTATCACACCATTGTTACGTTTAAGACTCACAAATTTACAAGCATCCTTGCCACGAGACATTCGAATATTATGATTAATCATTTTTATTTAATTTACTCGTTCACCACATTGACAGCTAAAGCTTACGTGTTTAAGGTTATGTGTGGATAAACGTGAGACAGCGTTGTCAAATCACAGACAGGATATTAACAGCTGATTTACAAGAGTCAAATTAACTTCTGTATTTAACTTTTTTTTTTCAAAATTTTAATTATCAATGCCTCATATACTATTTATTTTTTAATTTGAGGAATTTTTAGGGGTTTTTTATTTTAATTTATCGAGTATTGACTACAACAATTGTTTTGACTATTCTGCAGCGAAAGGACCTCCTTAAGCGAAGACAAAAACTTTTAATTTTTGACATTTAAAAATACTATAATAACAATCAAATTCAAATAAAATAATTAAATACTTACTTTTACTGCTATATTTAAAAAGACATGAATGTTATTCAATTTTATATTAACAATTAAATCTTAATAATAAAAAACTTATTTGACAGTGATATATGGCTTTCAAAGTAATTTGACCTAACTAATCAAGTTACGAACTATTTTTACTCAAGTTTATTATTTATTATATTTATTAATTTATAAAAACAGGATGAAATAAAATATGATGCGATACACGGTCGTTAGGTGTTATTACAGTACTCGTTTTTATTTCCAGACTTGGCATCTAACGTCGCCTCGTCCGTCAACTAACTCGTACTGTATTAAGTCACCTACTGACCTTGTAACGTATAAAAACGAAAACATACTATCAAAACGTGACACGACGCCACGCCACCCGACGCATGTCAGTACTTATCAATTCCATATATTTAATACAGTTAGAAGCGCATAGACAACACGCTATGTGACCACACGCCGCAACATAAATATATGGAATTGACAAGTATTAACATGCGTCGGGTGGCGTGGCGTCGTGTCACGTTTTGATAGTATGTTTCCGCCTTAATACTATTGTAGTGTTGCAACTGATCAGCTATGCTTCTACTCTGCATTTTAAAATGAGCTGCAAAAGCGCCCGTAAATTATTCTCAGTCTTTCGGGTTTTTATGCTTGAATAATATTTAGTTTTGTACTTTTTTTAACGATTTTTATAGTTTTTTAAATTTTTTCAGTTTTTTACATTTTTCAAATTATTTACAATTTTTCAGTTTTTCATAAATGTAAATTTTTTACAAATTTATTACTTATTACTTTTTAGGAGTGTTTCTTAACTTATACACAATCAATAAATTGTTACAATAAATAATGCTAATGTTTTCTCAGTTCATTATAATTACCTAAGCATCAGCGCCAGAACGCCACTTAGAAGAAGCATAACTTCAAATATGATTAAAACGCAATAATCGGAATTTTATATCGTATACGGTACACATATTAAGTTACCTTTATATATGATATTATAAGCTGTATGTGCAATTTTCTCTGACCTCAGGAAATGGAGTTTCGCTTAGCCCAAACGTTCTATTCAGAAACAGAGATTTAAAAAATTTAATAACTAGGAAATGCAGTAATATTATGATTGTGAAATTTTATTATTTAAATAGTAAATATATTTATTCTGTTAATAAATTTTTAATAATTTAAAGCAAAAATTCTCAATCTTAAGAAAAGCATTTGTTGTGAATCACTTACTTCTGAAGTAAAAAGTTTTTTAGAAAGTTTTTATATTTTCGCCGTGATCTTTGTCTCGTTGTCATTCTCTTTGTCATTCCCTGGAATTTTGTAATCGAATTTAAACCTATTTCCCGACTACCTAGAGCTCTGAAATTTTCAGGATAGCTAAGAACTGGATGACAATGCATGTTTAAAGTGTGTTTAGGCATATACATATAGTCCACCGCGCAAAACACTTTTTTTAAAATGATTAATACATGCTTGAAACTTTGTGTATAGCTTCCTATTGACGAGTCCAACAAAGTGTGAAATTATCTAAATTTAAAATTGCTGCTTTTTTAAACTAGAAATAAACGTAATATTTAAGCTGTCGGACAGCAAAAACACAGCAATAAATTTGTCGGACAATGTGAGCATTTGATTTTAATACTTAATTATAAACTAATTGTGTAAAAATTAATTAATTATATATAGATATATATATATATATATATATATATATATATATATATATATAATATTGATATTTTATATATTAAAAAATGTAACCTTGAACATGCGAAATTTACCAGGTAACGTTTTTTAATATATATAATATATATATAACTTATTTTTACACTATTTGTTTATAATTGAGTATTAAATCAATAAACTTTGTTGGACTCGTCAATAGGAAGCTATACACATAGTTTCAAGTATGTATTAATTATTTTAAAAAAGTGTTCTGCGCGGTGGACTAATAGATTTCGAAATTTATACTGAATTGTTATTAAATTAAATATGTATACATATTATCATTTTGAAAGACTTTATATAAGTTTGGCGTGGCATATTTGGATAAGCTGCTGATTCTGATAATTCTCTTGGGAATGTTGGGTTATCGTAATGGGATTGATCTCGCGAGAAAAAAATTTTTTTTTTTTTTTGTTGTTACATGTGAAAGTAACAAAATAATTTATATAATAGTAATATGACCTATAAATCAGTAAAAAAAACTTTCTACTATAAAAAGTTCTTTTTATAAATTGTGATTATTTTAAATTTTACTTAATTTTTTGGTTTTGTCATATTTTCTAGTTTGTATCTAGGTTCTTACTATTTTTTCCTTGTATTGTATTTATTATACAGTTCAACAAATTCATAATAGATGGCGATGTAAGTTATTTTTTTTTTTTGAAAATGTAAGCTATAGTTCAATATGATAAGAGACATATTTAAAAAATACCTACATAATTTTATTAGGACGAGATGAAACTAAAAAACTAATAGAAATACAATAAACATAGTTAATATTTTACTTACCTTATCCTTACTGACGTTCACTTGCATAATCCGTTATAATAAAAAACACATTTTGTCGCCTTATTTACTATGTATCTATTTTATTGGTAAGAGAGAATTTTGACATTGAACTGAATGACGGAAAGAGAATGAGAGTAAAAGAAGTCTATAGCTTTACATACTTGGGGGTAAAAATATCAAATAGCTGACACGTGTTCAGAAATAATGGCAAGAATAGTGAAAGGCGATCGATGCGCAGGGGCTTTAAATTCATTATTGAGATCAAAGAGTGTCTCACTCAAAGCAAAAATACAGCTTTATAAAAGTGTATTACGCCCAACAGTTACCTATGGTTGTGAAACGTGGGTAATGAAAACAAAAACAAATGAAAAAACTAGAAATATGGGAGAGGAAGGTAATGAGAAAAATTTTTGGAGGAAAGAGAGTCGACAACATATGGGAAAGAAGAACAAATGAAGAATTAAAACAACTATACAAGGACTCGTCAATAACCGATTTCATAAAAGCTTAGCGCATAAGATGGTTGGGACATATAGAGAGAAGAGAGGAGACACGAATGGTAAAGAAAGTATTACATTTAAATCCAGTAATGAATAGAAGACAGGGACGACCGAGAAAGAGATGGCTGCAAGCGGTAACAGCAGATCTGAGGGAAAAGGGAATAAATAACGGGAAGACAAAGGTCAGAAACCGCAAAGAGTGGAGAAAAATAATTAAGCGATGGGCCTAAGAGGCCTGTAAAAGCTATATACATATATATATATATATATATATATATATATATATATATATATATATATTATAATGTCACTTCAATAATGTGTGTATATATGTGTCTGCTATATATGTGTATATGTACCTATATATTTTGTAAGAAACTATGCGCCACAACCAATTTTTTAAGTTTATTGTGTCCATGCACAACCACTCTTGGTTATAATGGACATATAGCCTTTGCAACTTTTTTTTTCATTAGTATAGCTCTTTGTAATTTCGAAATTTGCATTGTACCTACTGAATAAAATAGATATAAAAGATTTAGAGTTTTATTATACAATGCGATTTTTTTTTGACTGTAGGTACAATGCATTTTAACATATAAAATGGGGACGATAGTATAGTAGGTGCATGTTTCAAGCCTATAATGAGAAGTATAACTTCTACCGGCAGTGCCAATGACTGGCACACCCGTTTTTTTTGCAAGTCGATATATCTGTTATTATTGCCCTTAAAACACATGCTGGTCTGTAAAAAAATTATTGTAAAAAGTTAATTGAATTTTTTAAAAGATGAAAATAATAAAATAATTTTGATAAAGCAAAGAAGAATACTGCAAGCAAAATACAAATAAGTATCTCAAACACGTATTTCAAGTAATATAATATAATAATATGAGGTCAGAGTTGTTATAGGATCCCTTGTTCGTACAAACGGCGACTTCGTTATTTTTATTCGTTTTCACGAAAATTGGCAGTTTGTCACAGTTTCCTTTGCTTTGAAATTTGAAACCCAGAGATAGAATATATTGACTGTGGCATTTATATTCATTTTTCATATTTTTTTACAAATTTTTAGATAAAGGCGAATTCGAAATTGCCATATACTGTTTAAGACCTTATTTTTTTAAACAATATTAGGTAACTGCATCTTTATTTTAGGTAACCACCTAGGTATTAACGTAAAAATGTTTGTTTTAAATTTATTTTTAGAATGTGAGTTTACCATATCTTTTAGAACGCTTTTTAAGAAAACTAAAAAATAATTTAAAAGTATATTTATTTATATCAAATGCACTTTCTGTTTAAATGAAGTTTTTTTTTTGTTTATATGACATTTTAATACCTGGATCTGAATCTGGAAATTTAAGGAGGGTCAAGCAAGTGCTTTACCAGCACTGAGCCCACATATTATGTCTCATTGTGCATCCTCCCGTGTGTAGGGATATCCACACCTCAGGCTTTCATCAGGCCTAGAGATTCAGTATTAACCCAACACAGGTCTTCCGACCTCAAAAAAAAGCAGAGCAGTCGCACATTATATATTCTACTGTTTCCTTTTCTTGTTCGCAGCCTCTGCATAGCGGAGATTCTGCTAATTTCATCCTAAAGAGATGTTGTCGCATTGACAGTGACTTGTTAAGATTCCCACAGCTGTTCGGAGATTTTGTGTGGTCAATGCCTTACATTTTTTTGCTGCTTCCTCGCCAGGATAAGTTAATGACGCTACAGTTCGTTGTTTTATCCTAGCACTGTATAAGGTTTTAGTGAGAGTGCAGGTTGATAAGGTCCACGACAGCGGACATTCTTAGCTTGGTAGATGAACGAGGGCTAACATATTTGTAGCTCGCAGTCCTCCTTGCTAAATTGTTCGCAATGTAAAATTTCAATTTTAAACATTAAGAATCGTATTTTGATTTTTAAGGCAAAAATTTTATTTTTTTGTTTGCAATAAAAAAGTTTAATAAATAGTCAGGTTTTTTTTAATTATATTTGCAGTTTGTTTTGTTTTTATTAGAAGCTACGTAAATTTTTTTTTTCATTTTATTCTCCATTGTTTCAAAATTTGTTATAAACAAATTATAATTAATGAAATATTTTTTTTGGAAAACTAATACTTTGGTGAAAATTATGGCGTAAAAAAATTTTGTAATGCAAAACAACGCATTTGTAAAATAAAGAATTTTATACTAGCAATTATTGGACTAAAATGATAACAAGCTCTTTATAAAGACATTATTAAACACTTTTTCTTTCGTTAGGTAAAACAAAAAAATATATTGAGAAATATTATTCGTTTATAACAAATTATTTATTAATTAAATAAAAAAAACACTACAAATAATGATTTAAAACAAATAGTCTATTAAATAATAATAAGTGTTTAAAAAATGATAATCAATAAATGCGTTTTTTTTATTATTATAAGTTTTTATATTTTCGCCGTGATCTTTGTCTCTTTGCATTCCGCGGAATTTTGTAATCGAATTTAAACCTATTTACCGACTACGTAGAGCTCTGAAATTTTCAGGATAGCTAAGAACTGGATGACAATGAATGTTTCAAGTGTGTTTAAATATGATATAAGTTGTGTATAGATATTATCATTTTAAAAGTTTTTAAATAAGTCGTTGGTAGCCTATTTGAATAAGCATCGGATATGAGTCCAGCTGACAGTTCTGTTATGTTATCATAATGGGATCGATTACGCGAGAGAGAACTTTTTTTTCTGTTTTTTTTTGTTCTACATGTAAAAACAGTAATTATTATTTTAACTGTTAATAAAATAAGTTAATTTAGAAAAATTTTAAAAAGTTTTTTAGACTGTACTGTGGACTATGCCGTAATCTATCTCGGTAAAGCGCTATTTGCCAGGGGACAGATCGCACTTAGTAATTTTTAAAATAATTTAATAATAGTAATATGACTTATAAATCACCAAAAAAAACTTTCTACAATAAAAAGTTTTTTTCATAAATTGTGATTATTATTAAAATCTTTTTAACACGTTTTTTTAAATTATGATTTTCATCAAAGATTAAAATTCCAGAAAATGTATTATAATAAATGCATTTGTCTGTAACAAAATTTTAAAGAAAAGCTGTAAAATATTTTATAATAATATTGTAGAAAAAAAGAGATTACTAACAATATTTTAAAAAATCGACTATTTATTGAACTTTTTTTTAATTGATTTTTTGAACGAAAATCGATTTTTACCTTTGAAATATAGCTCCAACGAAAAAAATCCTCATTCGTAAAAGAAAACATTACACATACAATATTGATGTTCAAGCAATAAAAAAATTTTAATTAACTATTGCATAATTAACTAACTAATTGCCATAAAATCTTTGTGCCAAAAAAATTGTTAATTTATCTGTCTAGTATGACTATTTTATTTTTATTTTTTATTGCGAAAAAAACCAAGATGCAGCAAGCGCTCGGTCGAGCGCCCTATTTCGAGCCTATTTTTAACCCATCAAAAAATTATAAATATTGTATTTGGGCGTTAGAACTTATTTGTATGAAATTTCTTTCTCTTTTTAAATCATTTCGAAAACATAATTGTTTATAACTTTGCAGTTATCTTTTCCGAAAGTGGTCTATTTTCAGATGTTTTTCAAATTAAATGAGCTAATGTTCTTTTTTAATCTTTACGATTTTGTTTAAATTTTGTACTATTTTATAATATTTTACATTTTTTTATTATTACAAGTTTTTTTTGTCTTGTATTTTTTTTTTAATTTAATAATTAAAAAATTTTATATTTTTTTTTATTTCTTACATTATTTTTAGTTTGTTACGTTTATAAGTACCATAAGAATAAAAGTTACTAAGTTATGATATTTTTTCTTAAATTAAGTTTAACACTATAAAATAATTGGTTATTTTAATTTTTTTATTTATAACCATAAAATGCAAAATTTTAAAATATTCTTTTTACTTATTACTTTTGTGTACGTACGACTACAAGTTTATAACTTTTGTGTTAACAATATATTCTTAAGCTAAAATACGTTTTTTTTTTGTTTCAGAATGAATTCCCCATGGTATCGGGGTAACCCTTCGCCCCGTTAAACCATGCAACGTCTGCGGACTACTTTTAAACGGTCTCGCACTCCCACTGCATACGAAATGAAGACGCAAAGCAGTTTAGAAGTACCAAAACAAGTAAGATCGGCATCGTTTGATGAGATACAGCTCGAAAAAAGGCTTCAGTCGGAAAAAGCGGCGGATCAAAATGCGTTGCTTAGTATACCACAATTTCCGGGTCAAAGATCCAGAAGCGTGGATTCAGGAGGAAGTGAGGAATCTGGAAACTACTTGGAAGTGCCATCTCGGAAATTTCATAGACGGAGATCATCGGGCAGTAAGAGTCCAATATGTGTTCATTGTGTATGTTTGGAGGAATATAATAGAACGCATAGCTCGGAAAGCAGTCAGGAAGAAAAGGATAAAGACGATAACCCTCAGCCTTCGTTTAGTATGAGTGAATCTTCAAGTGAATGCGAAGAAGAAATAATGTCTAACTGTGGGATACGGGTAACTTTATCCCCAGAAATACCTTCAGAGCCTATTCAGTCACCTCCACCAGTGCCAATGACACCCACACAATCTAGAAGAAAGTCCATTCATCGTCAAGAAGCATTCTTTGGAGAACCATCTGGTGACTCGTTGGAAAGCATCTCGGATGCACCTTCAGAGACTTTCTCCTCTGATGGAGCGGTTTCAGATAAAACACCAGTAGGACTAGTAGTAAAAGATATTTACCTTCAGGTACCTGACTTGAAGAGAGATAGAGCTGCTTCTGTAGATTCCTGTTTTTCCAAGGTATCGCAAGTTAAGACTGAAGAATTAGAACACTCCGGAGTTAGCTTGGAAGTTCCTGTAGGACCAAATGTTGCACTTAGATCTAGATCTGTCGATATTGTCTTACCGACTGACAAACAAGCCCGATATAAGGCACTGGCCATGGCCGCGCCTTGTAACTCGGAATATAGGTATGTTTTAGATGTTGTAAAAGCATGATATGACAGCATGGGCAAAAAAAACTTTTATGTCTTGTAAGTTTTAGATGTTGTAAGTTTATATGTGTATAGTTTATACTTCGTTAATCCATTTTTCAATCCTCTTAAAGTTAATTTTTTTACAAGAGACGAAAATAAAAATGTCTGTACCTGAATGAACAAACTGAATTAACAAACTATCAACCGAGCGTAAACCAAAGTTGGAACACATTTGATCATCGCAAATATTTTAGTATGTTTTTGTGATCTCAGCTACATCGTCATCCGAGCTGTATTATATGATTATTTTTTTTTCATTCAACATTTATTTAAATGTGTCATTCGCATTTTTATTTAGCAAAAATTTAAAATATTTTTTTAATTTCTTTGCTATTAAAATTTATTTTATAACATTTTTGTTTATTAGGTATTATTTTAAATATAAGTTAAGGGTTTGTAAATTAACGAAATGTGGGTTTTTATAATTTGTTAAATTTTCAATGGTATGTATTTATTTAGGTTAATTATAGACTTAAAAATTTAAAAACGAATAAAAAAATATTCATCTTATATTTAAAACTATATTTAAGATTTTGGAATCATTTGAAAATTTTACTATTTAAATAATTTCAAAAAATCGAAACTTTAATTTTAATTATTTTAATGTATTAATTAAATAAAAGTATATTTAAAAAAATATGTATGTTTGGAAATTTTCATATTTTTATTTATTTTCTATATTAAGTTATTTTGTGAATTTTTAATTTTCAAACTTCTGTATATTTTTTTATTTTGTTAAAATATTAAATTTAATTCTTTATAGGTTAATCGTCAATATTCCGACCAAGGCTAGAAATAGTTATTTGTGACACAAGGACGGAGAATGCCATTTTGCAAGAGCGAGTATAGTTGTGCAGCCGAGGGGCGTAGCACCGAGGCGAAACAATACGAGCACTAGCAAAACATTTTGCGGACGTGTAACACACACTATTTTTTGGTCCGACCAATTTTTAATATTTTCAAAAGTTTAAAAACTGTTTACTTTGTGACATACAAGATTAGGTGTATATTGACATTATTGACATCTATTGCACGATTAAAAGAATTAGTAATAAGGAATGATTTTCTGATAATCGATTTCACCATCCTTAATTTTTATACATACGAATACTGTGCTAATAACCAGCACAATAAAAATTGTTGTATTGATAATATTAATATTAATATCTAATAATTTTATATAAAAATAGCAGAGACAATGAACTATTATAGTTTAATGAGCAATAATAAAATCGAGATATGTATTTTTATAATCGAATGATACGTAGTTGTAAATTGACATAAATGTCAAATTTAAAATAAAAGTTGTGAGAGAAATTAAATGTAAGTTTGAATCCTGCTTACCTGTAGAAAAAGTTATTAGTTTAGTATATTATACGCTGTTTTTAAATAAATTTAATTAAAATTTGTAGTATTTATTATGTATTTTTGATGACTCATAGCGCCATCTCTTTAGATAATCTAAAAGCTACTTTGCCGGCCTAGGCCGGAAAATGTCATTTTCCGGACGATTTTGAAGTAATTAATAGTATTGTTCCTGGACGGAGGACCAAAAAATTATTTTCTAAACGGCCAGTGGTTTCAAGTCTCACTACATATTGTAGTTAATATATGTACCTACTCCCACTGTATAATCGAAATCTGAGTCACGACCACTGTACAAACTGTCCAATTTCACTTTAGCTGTGAAATGCGCAAATGAAGAAGAGAAAGCATCACAACAAAGCTAGAAGACATTGTCTCAAAACCGACGATCTGAGCGTCTCCCCACCTTGGTTCATCATAAACCAGTGCGCATCGTAACGTCAGAGCTAAAATAAAATTGGGCAGATTGTAGGTAGGTTGTGAGAGAAAGGATTGTTTTTTTGTTTTAAATTCGTAGAGACGAAAATATAAGTTAGTTTTAGGTGAAAATTTAAAGGCAAGTACATACACTACAATATGCAAATTTTAATGAAGACTTAGCTTTTTACCTACATTTTATCGCTTAGATCTTATTATAAAATTTTTATATGGTTATACATTCTAACCCCAAATAACAAAAATCTATTTTTTTATTTTCTTTGTTTAAATTAAATTTTAAAAGAATGGTTATTTTGTAATATAATTTTATTCATGCACTATTTTTCTTTAAAGATAATATAAGTTTTCAAAAATCGGTTAATCAGACGAGTTTTTCAACTTTATAGACCAAATACCTAGTTGATATTCAAGCTATAGATTCAAATTTAGGAGGTAATGCCAAGAATGACGTTCGTTTTGTAGATAGACCCAGTACACCTTCTACTAGTACACTACATTTTTCTGAAAGCTGAAACTATCCACACATATGTAAAATTAAAGATGACTTTGGCTGCGATGATTCTCTGGCTAATCCAAATTTTGACTCTTAGTTATAGAGATAATATTAAGCTTACAATGCTTTTAACCAGCTAAGTGTAGGATATTACACCTGCTAATTTCAAACCAAAACAACACAAAATATAAGAATTAAGTTTATTACTGGATAACAAGTCCATATTTGCCACATTTGTTTGACTCAGTTACTTTTACCGAAGACTGTGGTCCCATCATCATTATGAGCGGCTTACCTCTTGATATTTTTATGACACTGTTTGATAAACATCTTTCCGGTAAAATTGTTGAAAAGTCAAATCGTTATGCATTTCAATGGGATTAAATTCACGGTCGAGTTTGCAGTTTTATTGATCGTCTGATAGATTTTTCTACTTTAGCAGAATAGCATCGATAATACCACTTAAAATATTTTTAAACATTTTACGATTTCTTTATTTCAACAATACGAATCAATGCCAAAAAAGGCTACAAAATTTTTGATAAACTGTTGAATGGTCTTTAAAGTCTTTTATTTCTCGCTTGGCTACAACTTTATTTAGATTTTATTAACTTACTAGAAACTTGTCCATTGGCAAAAAAATAATGACGTTCAAAGGTAGATCACAGTTGAAACAGTATATGCCGCTTAAAAGAGGTTTTAAAGGTTTGAGCTGTGACTTATGCTAATTCTGGTTATTTAATAGGCTTTTCTATTTATGAGGAAAGAAAGAAAAGTGCTGGAACGCGTTCTTAGGAGGAGAAGACTGTATTGGAATTAACGAAAGTCCTCCAAAATAAACACTATTGTGTTTACTTCAACAATTTCTTTACTTCAGTTTTTCTGTTGTTAAGTTCACTTGATCGGAGACTGTCTGCTTGTGGTACTATAAGAGCAAATAGAAAACACTTTCTTCTGAGTCTCAGCCTGCAGATAAGACCGAAAAGTGTTAGTGATTATAAGTTCGAATTTCCTAAGGCGTAAACGAATAGTGGTCGGATTTTTTTTTATTTTTTTGACATTTTCATTTTTAAAATAAAGGTTTTATTATAAACTAGCTGTACCCTCGACGTAGTTCGCGTGGCGTGTTGATTGTTATATAAAAATTTCTCCCCCGAATTCGTTAAAGGGATGGGGAAGAAATTTTTATATACCAGATGTTAAGTTGAAAGAAGTTAAATACATCTGTGAAAACCGCATTCCAATCGGATTAGTAGTTTTAAGGTGATGCGCGCACAAACATACAGACAGACAGACAAAAAATCTAACCATATTTTTGGGTTCTATATTGATGTTCTATATATCACCCCCCCCCCCCGCTAATGATTTTTTAAATATCTTTAATGTACAGAATTTTCATTTCTACAGATTTGTATAGATTATTTTTCACGGCCCTGCATGCCCCCTTGTGGGTGGAATTTTCTAAAATCCGTTCACAATTGACCTCAAAATTATAAAAATAACTATTGTGCAAAGTTTTAAACCTGTAGGACTTATAGATTTTAAATTTCACGCCCCCGCAACCACCGTGTGGGTGACATTTTGTAAAATCCGTTGACAGTTCACCTCCAAATTATAAACATAACTATTTAGCAAAGCTTTTAACCTGTAGGACTTATAGATTTTAAATTTTATTATTTTTTTTTATTTTTCACGCCCCCGCAACTCCCCTTTTGGGTGAAATTTGTTAAAATCCGTTCACAGTTGACCTCCAAATTATAAATATAAGATGATTTCTGTATAGCTTTAACCATTAAGGTTGCACACGCGACAGAAGATTAAAAAATGGAGTAACTTCCCCCACTTTCCCAACATTTCCCTTCACTGCTCTGCTCCTATTGATTGCAGCGTGATGAAAAGTATACTATAACCAGCACAGGAGTATTAAAAATAATTGTACCAAGTTTCGTTAAAATCCGTCGAGTAGTATTTGTTTCTATAGCGGTTATACAGACAGACAGACAGACGGACAAAAATTTTACTGATTGCATTTTTGGCATCAGTATCGATCCCTAATCACCCCCTGATAGATATTTTGGAAATATATTTCATGTACAGAATTGACCTCTCTACAGATTTATTATACCTAAGTATAGATTTTTCATATTAATGATTAACTGTTTTTTTATGCTTAGGATGCTTGTGTAAACATTCCTTAAAATTAGTTGAAGGTACATTTTTTTTTTAATTTTTAATTAGGTTTGTTTGTGTTTTTTAAATATTATATTGTTACATTAAATGCACCAAATTAAATAAGAAAGTGTAATTTAGATTATTTTGGTGTCATATCTGTAAACTACAAAATTTTGCGTAAGTATTATATATGGTTGAAATCAGAAAAAAAATAATTTTACGTTTCTGATATTTATTTATTTTTATTTATAAAAAACTAAACACATATATTTGATAAATTTAAACAGTAGATTGTAAAATCACATACAACCACATGCTGTCTCTTTTATGGGCCTCAGACTGGGCTCAGGTAAGGGGTGACGTAAAAGACTCTTTACAGTAGTACCAGAAATATTGTACGATTATGGTTTTAACTCACTGATTACGGTAGGAAAACGTTCGCCCAATTTTACGACTCTCAAGCGAAGTTCTATTACCTGTTAGAACTCTCGCAGGATCCGTACTTAAAATATATTTGCTATAATAATTTAATTACTTTATGACAAAAAATGACTAAGCATAAAAAAATAGTGACAAAAATAAAAATATATTATAACGGTAGAAATTATTTTGAAACACTTCCAGTTTTTCCAAAATCGCATTTTTAAATGTACTGAATTATCTCGACAATAAAAAAGCTTTATCCAAACTTTTTTTTCCTTGTTAGTTGTTTATCATCGCAAAGTACCATTCACTTAGTTTACACGAATAGGTTGAGAATCACGGTATACACCAAACAAGGAACATAATTAAACATAGACATAACAGTTTTTCTTAAAAAAATTATTATACCTAAATTGGAATGGAAGTAATTATCCTTAAAATTACAACGTAGGTACAAATATTAAGTTTATTTAGTTAGTCAGGGATAATTATAGCATCCACAAAAAAAGAACTATGTCAACAATCAAAACTTACCACAATCCAAAGCAACTTAGTATTGAAAAATACGGTTTTGTTTTATTATAACGAAGAAACACTTTCAAAAATATTCGAAACACAGAAAAACACGAAACTGATAGACGAAATATCAAAAACGTTATGCGAATATCTTCTGCTAAATAGATTATATATATTGTAATTTTAGAAAGTTCTGTTTTTGCATTAACTACAAATTCGGAATTAAAATTTGTTCTGAACAGGATCAATAGACCCTCTTATATCGACAGGTATCTACTTAGTAAATTTTAAGTCATCTATACAGATGTAGGTACTATTGCTTGTAGTCATTAAAGATAACCAGAATTATGATACCTATTTCTAAGTAAAAATAAAATATTATCAAATGCTTCTTTCTGTTTCTTACTATCCAGGTAAAGCTAAAATTTAAAATCATTACGGACCATCTTCACAAATACGTGCAAAATGCAATTCAAACAAGTGGTCGGGGCTACTTTCATTAGGGGTTAGGTTAACCCAGTCATAAAGTAATCAACGAGTCAAAGCCATAATCGTTCTATATTTCTGATTGTACTATAACCTGGATGGATTTTATTATTCTGAAAAATGTTAAATTTTATGATTTTTTTTTATTTGAAATATGTACTGTATATTTGTTACTCACAATCAAAAATGAAATATTATATTTTAAAAAAATACTTTTTCAATAAATAATTTTGTGTTCTAAATTCGGGACATTTTTTAATTTTTTTAATGATTTTTTAATTTTTTTTTGTTTATACGGATTTTTGGTAGGACATTTTAAATCTTTTAATAATTGATACACTTTTAATGGTTCAAAAATTTAAAATATATACTGAAATATGTACATTGTAATAAACATAATCAATTTTTAAGCTTACGAAAACTTTAAATAAAAAAATATATATAACAAACTTATATACATATATTACAATCTTTTAATATTAAAAAAAAAATGGCCCTTGGTAACCCAGGCGCATCAGTACATTTATATTAATTGAATATATTAAAAGTATACGTTTTAGAAAAAAATGTTTTTGATAAAAGTTGTAAGTCTCTTTAAGACAAACAAAAAAAATTCCTAACATTTTTTTGTACATGATAAAGTAAAAAAGTTACGAATTTTTTTTCATTTTGATTTGATGTCACGCCCAAACGGCCGTAGTGATTTGGCCTATTAACGAACTCGACCGAGATTTTGGGACGATAGATTTTTGTACCAAATTTCATTTTGATCCGTTAAGAAATGCGACCGCTATCGTGTCCACAGATTTCGTTATATCGGAACTATACATACATATACATATATATATATATATATATATACACACACACACATATATATATCTATTATATATATAATTTTGAACGAAAGGTGTTTTTGAGGTCAGGGGGGCCCAAAACGAAAAACTGTAGTGAAATTTTCCCGAATTCGTGACCTGCGAACCAGCTGTATAGTAGATATAAATCTACTAAAAGGTCTTAGTCTAAAAATATATAATAAAAATGTATATTCTATATATGTAGGGTACTCCACAGGATATTATTTAGATACCGGTATTAAAAATATAATCTATACATATAATAAAACTGTAAAAATAAAAATTCTGTACATTAAAGCTATTTAAAAAATAATTAGCGGGGGGTGTTACTACATCAATATAGAACCCAAAAATGTGGTTAGTTTTTTGTTTGCCTGTCTGTATGTTTCTGCGCGCATCACATGAAAACTACTGATCTGATTTGAATGCGGTTTTCATAGATTTATTTGTTTTCTTTCAACTTAACATCTGAAGCTGGAATATCAACTTAAAAAAAATCAAAAATAAAAGTAACAATTAAAAACGTAATTTATAGCGGCATTTTTTATTGTTAACTGTCATGGTTAACTGTTTTCTATTATGGATTGTTAATAAATTCGTATTACAAAACACCAAAATCAAAGTATTCTGTAGTATGACTATTACCTACATTAATATATATTTAGTTTACCAATTTATGTTACTATATATATAGTACGAGGGTTGTCTTTTTAGTTTTGCATATAGCCATAAAGACAAAAAATATATAGAATTAAAGTATTACTTTGCAAAATACGTCCCACGAAAATCGATACACTTTTGTATACGTTCAAACTAATTGGTAAAACCGTAATTCCAGTATTTAGTTGACACCTGCAAAATTCTTAATTTTTGGGAACGTGAAGAAGTCGTTAGGTCGGGACTATGCGGTAGATGGTCTAACAATTCGATGTTTTAAAGTTCCAAAAACTCAATTGTCTTTTGGGCACTTACAATGATTCACCTTTGTGTGTTGCGATAACTTCTGATATTAGGCGTTTATATACCATTTGGAAGTAACCGTTCGTCGATCTTCTAAAGCAATTGTTGCTATACATGACCAGATTTTAACACAAAAGTTACGACCATTTTCTTTGTGAGATTTTGAGAACGGATCACTTGTGTTGGTTTTTTCTCATCATCAAACAGCCATAAAGCGAAATGGCGTTTATTTTCCGATTTGTTAAAGAAAATCCAAGAATTATTGCTACTTACATTACTATAATCGTTTTTTGGCTTCATTTGTTTAACTGTTCTAATGTTTATTAATATCAATTGACGCGAACCACTTTTTGCTCTTCTGTGAGCAAATGCGGGCTTCAACAAGAAACCAACCTCATAACACCCAGTTCTTTATGAGTGATCTTTTGAATAAGGTCTTTAAAATGTCGAAACATGCCTTTATCTTTCTGTATATTACAAGGCTGTAATCCTTAATTAGCTGACGAACCGCATTCATGTTTTGCTGTGTGACTGCTGTTTTTGGTGGACCTAGCCTGGAGTCGCTGCTGACCACATTGGAATTCAGAATACCAGCGGGAAATAGTTGACTGGTGTGGTGCATTATTCCCAAACACAGAAACCATTTCAGCAAGACATTCTGTTGGGATATTCCTCTACGAAAATAAAAAAAAAAAAATATTCCTCCAAAATGTTCTCGGCTAAGATTTATTTTTTGACCAACTTGCTTATTTTTAAAAACCCACTGTACCTACACGACGAATTGTGTCTGAGAGTTCCATTGGTTGCGCCTTCTCAGTGGCTATATACAACCCTTGTATATGACACATTTTCTAGTTGTAGATTATTAAAATGCACTAAGTATATTACACATTTATATATTAGTATGGCTCTATGCATGAACTGCTTTATAAAAAGTACTAAAATTGTAGCGTATTCTATAAAATATATGGGCTATTTATTATGTGCTAAAAAAGGGGACAATAAGAAACTCAGATGATTAAGGATTTCTATATTACGAAACGTTTTAATGGTCATTTTAGATAAAAACCGCGTACTGCTATTAAATGTAAGGGGTGAAAGTTAAAAAGAGGAATTAAAATGTACCTCTTTCAGTGTCCCACAGTAAATTTTTCCATCAAGCTGGTTCTCAAAACAATGATACTCAACTTAATGCTAATCCAATCTAAAACAGATGCTTTTTTGTGGTTAAAATGGGGGGGCTCAGTTACTTTCGATTTCAATTGGTTTTGGTCGGTGTTGTTCATTAAGGGTAGAGTTTTCGCACCCTTAATTATGGGGCCTCATGTTTTGTTGATCTTGACTGCTTCCTCTTTTTTATTAAAGTTGTTTGGGTGCTTCTCTATGTCTATGGCTTCTCTATAGAGTCTGGAATGGTATGCTGATGTAGTAGCGAGGACTTGGGTCTCCTCAAACTTAATCCGATGGTCCATAATGAGGGTATGTCCGTCTGCCTCAGACGACAGTTGGCCTTGTGCTCTTTAATCATGGTGTTGATCGAGCGTTTGGTAGTTCCTATATACACGGTTTCACATGTGCAAGGAATGCGGTAAATTCCCGAAGCCGACAGTGGATCTCTTCTGTCTTTTGCCGATCGAAGACATTCTTTGATTTTTTTCGTTGGTTTAAAAATAGTTTTCACATTTTTTTTTCTTAGCAATCGACCAATTCTGTCTGTCACTTCCGGAATAAAAGGCAGAAATGCTTTTGCCACTGGTTGGATTTGCTCATTTTCTTTGGGTCTACGATTATTTGGTCCAATCGATCTTTTGATTTCCCGTTCTAAATAACCATCGGCCCTTAAAGCATCATGAATATGAGTTAGCTCTGCGTATTGTGCCTCGGGTTCGCAAATCCTTTTTGCTCTTTTTGCTAAGGTTTAGATGACTCCATATTTCTGACATGGGTGGTGGTTGGAATCCCTATGTAAATAACAATCCGTATGTGTTGATTTTCTGTACACTGTGTGGCTCAATGATCTTCCTTTTCGTGATAATAACACATTAAGGAACGCTAGCTTGTTGTTGTCTTCGATTTCCATCGTAAACTGTATATTTTCATGGATGCTGTTAATGTGTGTCAGAAATTCTTGCCGTAGCGGAACATACCGTCACTATGGACCATCGGATTAAATTTGAGGAGTCCTCGCTACCACATCAGCATACCATTCCAGACTCTATAGAGAAGCCATAGAGATAGAGAAGCACCCGAACAACTTTAATAAAAAAGAGGAAGCAGTCAAGATCAACAAAACATGGGTCCCCATAATTAAGGGTACGAAAACTCTACCCTTAACGAACAACACCGACCAGAACCAATTGGATTCGAAAGCAACTGAGACCCTGCCCACTTCCTTCCCGACGTATAAATACGGGCTCCGTTCACGCAGAGCTCAGTAGTTCGCAGACTGTCAACCAGAAAGCAACTTCTAAAGATGCCAACCGCTCGTGTTGGCGAAACGTCAAGTCAACATGACAATCGACGCCGACCTAACAGCCCAAAAACCATCCATACATTAGACAATGGCCGCGAAAGCCTTTCACAGTTTAAAAAACATTTGTTACCTTCGTAAGTTTCTTTAGTAATTAGATAAAATAATTACTACTAATGATTCTAAATTAGTAAAAGCTATCATTCAAATCAAAGTTAACGGTATTGAAATAAACGCTTTAATAGATACAGGTAGTTTTGATAGTTATATTAATTTAGCTTTTGGTTAGTAATAGTTCCTTGTATCCTTAAGTAAGAATTGCGTTTTTATGTTTTTTTCTGATTTGTGGGATATTGTATAGTAGATTTAAAATTCTTTAATGAAATATGTAAAACTATATAAAGAAATAAAATGGTAAGTGATACAAGGGTTTCGTGCTAATATTTTTATTGGCTATGATATTTTAAATCAACACACATATTTAAAACTTAAATTTAATAGAAAAAAAAGTCCGTTAGACTTCTGTAGCGTAGCTGTTGCTAATGTACCTAAAAGCTCTTTTAGATAATCTAATCTAAGTAAACCTAGCATGGTCTCTCCTGTGGAGCCCCATGTTTTAAGCACTGCTTCCTATGGGAATATTGTGACCAGGTTTGGCACCAAGAGTCCTTACAGGCACCCGATGCGTGCAGGACTCTAGTTTGTTCAGCTGAAGATCAACACTACGCTGATCTTCAGGTAGGCTTGAATTCAGGTGTCCCAAATTTCTTGAGTTACTGTTGCCACAGGGCAGTTCCCTTTATAAGAAATTTGAGCTCTGTGACTAGCTCCTCAAGGTAGTGATAGGATTCAGGGTTCGTGTCACCAAAGATGAGGAACCGTTTATAGTCCAAGGCCTCACACTCGAATAGAATGTGAGTTGCAGTCTCATCGTCGCGCAATCGGCACGAGGTGGGTTTCTGTGTCAGAATCCCCATCCTTCAAAGGTGTAGTCTGAATGGTCCATGCCCAGTGAGCAAGCCCACCAGTACTCTTATCTGACTCCTGCCAAGATTCAGTATGTCAGACGTCAGTTTTTTGGAGTAGCCTTTGTGCGTCAGCTTCGAGTGTTTCAGCCCTACAGTATTACTCCAGTGTTTGGTCGACTCTTCCCAGACCTAGTTCTTGACTTTGGTCCTTACCCAGGCTCTAGGCATTCCCAATACAGGTTCTGGACCACTGAATCGTGTATCCGCTTCCTTCTTGGCCAGAAGGTCCACGGTGTTATTACCTTTAAAGCCCTTACGCCCTGGAACCCACTCCAAGTAGACCCTGTTGTGTCTGTCCATTCATTGAGGTTTTATATGCACTCCCAGATCAGCTTGGAACTAACCCGAAATTGTTTTAAGGCCAGCAGTGCAGCCTGGCTGTCTGTGAAGAAAGTTATCCTCTCCCCTCTCCAGCTACGGCCTCGGGCGTGGTCGGCAGCCTGTAGTAAGGTGTATTTCTCAGCCTGGTACACGGTTGACTCCATTTCCAAGCAGAAGTGCTGCGCTCAGGTTGCGTGAACCACAGACTTCTGCAACGGTTCCTTCTGAAGTGCGAGATCCGTCAGTAAAGTACTTGATACCTGCATCGTCAAAAATTCTTTAAGAGCCGTTCTCAATCCACTTGGCTCTGTCTATCAGCCGGACTTGGTATCGACTCTTAAAGTTGAAACTGGGAATCATCTGGTCAGTTGGCAAGCCTGTCAACAGGACCTGACAATTCCCAGTGAACAGCGTTTCTTTTTTATTGTATATTAACGGGCAGTGCCCAATAACTGTGTACTTTGTGTATAATATATATAAACCTATACTAACAAGTGTATACCATACATCACAAAAAACCAATATGTAAGTACAAAAAATACAAAAATTACAAAAATTTCCATCTACATCATCCTATGAATAGTTTTAAGAAATAAAGATTTATTAACAAATAAGTCAATAGATGGAGACATGGAATAAAGCCAGTTTCATTGATCTGATCACATATGAATTTTCAGTGAACTTAGAATTGCAAGTTGGTAGGTAAAAGAGGGTATTATTTCTGGTTGTCCTTAAGGGAATATTAAATTGAAACTTGCTCAGCAGGTTGGGAAAATTTTTATTAAAACTTAAAATGTCATAAAGGAGCACGAGATCTTTAATGGCTCTTCAAGAGTTTAAAGTTTTTATGTTCAAAATGGACTCGATTTGGTCGTATTCTGTTAGGTTATAGTTTAGCTTGAACGAAATATACCGCAGAAATTTGTGTTGAACCTGTTCCAATCTATTCGTATGTAAATTATAGCAAGGCGACCATAGGCTAGAACCATATACAAGATGGGGTCTAACTAGGGATACATACAAGACTTTTATTGCAAATACGTTAGAGAAATCTTGTGTATTACGCTTAATGAAACCAAGCATTTTGAGAGATTTGTTTATTGCTGTATTAATCTGGGGAATGAAGCTTAATGATTTGTCAAGGATAACACCTAGATCCTTAACAGTTTTAACCTTTTCCAGTTGAATATCGTTTATACTATATGTACTTAGGTAGGGACTTCTTGATCGTGAAAACGATATAGAAAGACATTTGCTAATATTGAGATTCATTAAGTTTTTATCACACCACCGGGCGAGGTGGTCTAAATCACTTTGTAGAGAAAGACAATCACCTGACCTGTAAATAGATTTGTAAAGTTTTAGATTATCAGCAAAAAGTAAAAATTTTGAGTGTTCAAAACAATCCGCTATATCGTTAAGAAATAAGTTAAATAATATCGGACCTAGGTGTGAACCTTGAGGAACCCCCGATTTAACTTCAATATCTTGGGATTTAAAGTTAGTTACCTTAACAATTTAAGTTAGAGCCCTAAGTTTGAACAATAATGCTTCATGATTAACCCGATCGAATGCCTTGGAAAAATCTGTGTAGATTGCATCTACCTGATTACCTTTTTCCAATGCATTAGACAGGTAATCATGATAAGTAAGAAGATTAAGTTCTGTGGATTTGGATGATTGGAACCCAAATTGCTGTTCAATTAAAACGTTTTTGAATGTGGGAATAAGAATATAGCAAATACAACTCTCGAAGAGTTTTGGTATGGTACTAAGTATGCTTATTGGACGATAGTTAGGGATATTAGACCTGTCCCCGCTTTTAAATATTGGAGTTATATAACTTGTTTTCCATATACTGGGGAAGATGCCAGTGTTTAAAAACTCGTTGAAGATATGGAATAATGGCCTAGATAGGTTAAAACTAAATTTTTGCAAGAAAATTGGTGGAATAAGGTCGGGACCAGGTCCTTTATTAACATCGAGGTTGTTTAATTTCAAATAAATATCCGATATTAAAATTCTGTGACTCGAGAGGTTGATATTATTAGTGTTGTAATGAAGGGGATAATAATAAGGACTTTCAAACTTGCTATCCGAATAAACTGATGAAAAATATTCAGCGAACATATTTACAATATCATTACCTGAGTCACCGACTGTGCCATTAAAATGCATTGTACTTGGTACGCCGTTTTGCTTTCTTTTTGAGTTTACGAACGACCAGAATCTTTTGACATTGTGTAATAAGGCGTTTTCATTAAATGAGATGTGCTTATCATAACATTCACGATTAAGATTTTTACAATGTGATCTAAGTTGAGAAAATATATCATAGTCGGCTTGGGATTGAGTAGTTTTGTAACGTTTATGACCTGCCTTTTTTGCAATAATGCATTGCTTTAATTCATAAGAGAACCATACTGGGAATTTCTTTAACGAAGTTTTTTTCATTTGGACAAATACATCCATATCAATGGACAAGATTTCATAAAAAACACTAATCATGTCATCCAAGGTTTTATTACACAGCAACTGATCCCAAGATACCTGATCAAGAAACTGACCAATTCCAATATAATCAGCGGATTTAAAATCACGATAAAAACCGTCACCAATAAGCACTTCACTATCTAATGCACAAGGGAAGGTTGCAGTCAATGGAGGATGATAATTGTCGGGTTTAAGGATGACTTCATCAGCCGCAGAGACGGCCACCATTTGGTCCTGGAATAGGACGAGATCCAGATAGTTACCAGAGCAGTTTTGTACAGAATTACTTTGGAATAAATGATACAGAGCACAAGTGTGTGAGAGTGATTCTATAGACAACGTTTCTTCAAATCAAGGTCCTAAAGAGGATTGAGCAGTTGATCCAAAGTTATCATGGATCCAGACAGAGTGAGGTAGATTTTAGTCGCCTAGAAGGCAGAGTTTGGCATGGGGATAATTTTGGGTGATATTTTTCGTGGGATGTTTTGGGTGGAAAATAAGCTGCTCCAATTATAGTTTGGTTTTGACCACTTCCAACTAATACAAATATCTGCTCGAGTGAATCAGAAGAAGTAAGAAGTCTACTTTTGATGTTTTTTCTAATGCCAATTTAAACCCCTTCACCTCTCGAGTAGATACTGGTGTCGCCAGATCTATCTTTTCTGTACACCTCATAGTCAGATAGATTAAGCTTAGTTGTATAAATTTCATCGTTTTACCATGTTTCAGTAAAAACTTTAATATCATAACTACTTGAATTAAAGTGTAAGAGTGATTTTAATTTTGTTCGAAGGCCCCGTACATTTTGATAATAAAAGAGTAAGTGATGATCATTGATTGCTTGCCGAACTAGTTTTTTGATACTATGGATGGAACCCCATTTTTAAATTTGATTGTTATATCAGATTCGCCCTCAGCAACTCTTTTTTTGTACTGATCCCTTACTTTCTTCTCAAGCTTCCTCTGCTTTGATGTACGATCGAAATTAATGAAAATTTGCATTTCCTTAAATTTTAATTTGTACTTAAAAACAGTATGAACATCAAAGTTGCTGGGCAACGTAACTTTGAGTGATCTGTGGTCATTTTTATTCTTGGAACCCACGCGTTGGACTTTAACTATTGGGATAGTTTCTTTCACAATAGTTTTGAATAATTTATTAGTTTCAGCCATGTCAGCATTAGATTCAGCAAAATTAAATAGCATAATATTATTTGCTCTCTTTGGACTTTAACTATTGGGATAGTTTCTTTCACAATAGTTTTGAATAATTTATTAGTTTCAGCCATGTCATCATTAGATTCAGCAAAATTGAATAGCATAATATTATTTGCTCTCTTTTGTCTATCAATTAACTCAGATAAAACATTGTCATCTACGGAGTTGCTCGATTGTGGACTGTTATCTAATTGAGATTTAAGATCACTTACTTAAATTGTTAGTTGTTCAAGATCCTTAAGTATTTTCGGTACAGCAGCAAGGCCCATTGAACAATCCTCACAAAAAAATTTCAGAAGTCTGGTTCCTTTTAACTCAATAACTCGAATTTCAGATGCATTAAGACCAGAGCACTTTTTGTGGAGGAATCTCTTGCAACTATCACAATTCATCAAGGAATTTTCGTTAGATTCGTCGCTTGGACAAATTAAACACCTCATGATGATTTAATTAATTTGGTAAGAAATATAATTAAATATCCACGCCACTGCAAAGAATTCAATAATATTCAGCTTGTTTGCTGTTTTTGCGAACTGATAAATGGACAACTTTTTGTTTATGTATGATTCTAAACTGCAGATTTTTGCATTAAATCAATGTTCACATAGAAGAGATACACTTATAAACTAACTCACAAAAAATAACAACAAGTTTACCACAGTTTGATATAAGTCTTGCAATTAAGTTTAGCTTTTATAAAGGTTAAAATTGATTTATAATCAGGACAAAACTTCTCACGTCTATCAACAATAAGTATAATACCTGTCTTGATGAGTTAATTCATAATTGTCATCCCTGAGCGATTAAATACTGTAGGTATTCCAAATACGATTTAAATTAAAGCAAATAGATCTTCTTGGCGAGCTCTTAAGTTTTAGTTACTCGTAAGAAAAATCACAGAAAACGTATATCTAGTAGTGGACTATTCGCAAACTATAAGTAAATTTAGACTTCTTGATGCTTTTTAACTTCCTTGAGTAGTGGACATCATAAACAAAGTTGGTCGCTACCGAAAATTTGGCGCCATAGGTCTTTGAACTGTTGCAATTAAGGAATCCGATAATTGTTTTACAGGTACTTCTTTTAAAGCATGTGGGAAGCTCTGCCAATTTAAACCGAGTTACTATGTTGTCGCAGCATTTCAGTAGGTGATTGATAAAATAATAAGTACTGATAACCTTAGCGATGCTTTTGCTTACTAAGATTATATAACAATTTGCGGTGAAATTTTTGACGAACGTAATAGCAATCTAAATGAAATTTTAAAAGTCGCGAAGAAATATTTAACGAAATTACCAATAATCTAAATATTCACTTGATGAAATAAGTTTCTTAAGGCATACTATTAGAGAAAGAGCAATTAGACCAGACCACGACTGTCTTTAAGCTCTCTTAGATCTTCCTCAACCAAAGGACCTTCTCCCCTAAATAAGAGCTTTCGGTTTATTTGCATAATAATCTGAATGGATTTCTTGATTTGATGTCATCGTAGTGTTTAGATAATAGTATAGCACTTTTAAGCAAGTCCAACATCAGCTTAATGGTGGTTCTGGTGGCAAAGGAATATCGAAAAGCATCTCCCTATATAAGTACCCGTAAACGCAGTAGTGCTTTTTTACATTATTTATTAAGATGTTTATATTTTAAATAACAACTTTTACCGCAAATCTATTTAGGCTGTGTGCCTTACATGTGCTGAATTGTAAATGCCACCAGAGTCGTTAAGAACTGCAACAATTTAATTCAGAATTTTTCGACCTTTTTTATCCATTGTTTAGTCGATAGGAATCCAAAGGTATTTGCTTTTTGGTTTACTTCCCAAAATTAACATGGTTTATGTTTTACAGCAGATTTTTCTGCAGAAAAATATTGAGCGTTTTGTCGGAACCAAGTCACATAAATTAATATTAATTTTAAAAACAAAGCCGTAGTCTTCCGGTCAATACATTTGATCAAATATTTATACAGTTCATTTTGAAATATTAAATTGATCCAGTAGTATAAGATCCCACTGCTCGATCCTGGAGCTATTTGTGTTTTTGATGAAATTAATTTCAAATGAAAGTTAATGAAGTATTCAATAGATTAGCGACAGGTTGCCTATTAGAAATTTGCCGCAATTACCTGTAATTAATTTTTGTATAATTAATTGGGTAATATACATTGCAGCTATATGTTTTTTTAATAAATTTTACGTCATTTCAAAGAAAATGATGTCGAGAATAGAAAAAAAAATGGTTGCCAGCTTTCAGTCAGCCGCTACGCTAGGGTAACCAGGTGTAAACAGGTATTTTACTGTTGATTATTTACAGTCATCTGTTTTTTTAAAAAATTCTAATGCAAATTAAAGTTTTACTATACCTGTTTACAATAAACTATGGTTGCAAGTTAAAAAATTGCCGCAAACAGAGGTTGCCATGATTTCAATCAACGAGTCTCCCTCCAGGTAAGTGTGTGTATAATTTTTTATTGACAAATTAAAAAACAATTTTTTTATACAAATTATGTACTACACAATATACTTAATCTAAATTTAAAACTAACAATTGTTTATATATTTAATTTGTATCATTCTTGTTCTGTATCAGCACCATCTGATACATCAGAGCTATAATCTGCATTCATGCTTTCATCTATGTCTTGTTGATTTTCATCTACAGTCAATTCTTTTAATGCCAACAAAATTTCTTCGACTGTCATTGATGTCGGGTCGCACATGAACCACGTGGTTTTAAATTCCCGTCAATTACCGACCAGCCATACTCCTCCGGTTGAAATTTGACACAACATGGCTTAGTTGCATTTTGCCACATGCAATTTATAAAAATGGTCTGCAACATTTTTTGTTTTAATGATCTCCAACAAGGTGGAATCAATTTCGAGTCAAAACTCGTCACTTTCTTTAAAATTTTTTTTTTATCTTCGTCGCTGAGTATTGTTTTTGGAAGATTAAATATCTAGCCTTATTAACACTCGTAAATTTCTTAACACCGTACATAAGTGCGGTAAATTCTTGGACAACAGCAATTTTTTCGTCATCAAAAACTTCAGTTGCATCTGTCAACGAAGCGAAAACTGTTTGGAACTTATTGTTATTGGAAAAAATTTTGAAAGGCCTGACCTTTGCTTTATTATAAAACGCCGCTGAATAATCGCAGCCAGTAAACGCATGGAATGCTGGCAATGCACGACACATAATTGGACCTAACTTCGCCGCTAGTTGCGTACAATTTATGCAGCTTAGGTCTTTCTTAGTTTTTTTCAATTTTGTATTAAATTACTATTAAAAACAACCAAAAATCTGCAGTAAATACGCAATAGAGTGTTCACCCTTCGTAAACAAGAACATACCTATACTGAACGTAAACGAAATGTAACCTGTCACTATAGGATAAATACCAGAGTTGCCATGGCAACCTCTGTTTGCGGCCATTTTTTAACTGGCAACCATAGATTATTGTAAACAGGAATAATAAAACTTTAATTTGCATTAGAATTTAAAAAAAACAGATGACTGTAAATAATCAACAGTAATATACCTGTTTACACCTGGTTACCCTAGCGTAGCGGCTGACTGAAAGCTGTTAACAATTTTTTTTTCTATTCTCGACATCATTTTCTTTGAAATTACGTAAAATTTATTAAAAAAACATATAGCTGCAATGTATATTACCCAATTAATTATACAAAAATTAATTACAGGTAATTGCGGCAAATTTCTAATAGGCGACCTGTCGCTAATCTATTGAATACTTTATTAACTTTTATTTGAAATTAATTACATCAAAAAAACAAATAGCTGCAGGATCGAGCAGTGGGATCTTAGACTACAGTGTTTTATGCACTTAAGAGAACGTGACACAGATGTGAGATAAATTTGTGAATCGGTTACATTTCTATTGTACGTTATATGTATAACAATCATGTTTCGAACAATACCTCTAGAATGTAGGATTGAATAGCATGTATAAAATATGTACGGGCGCGATGATTTATGACAAAAAGGAAATTTCTTGACGTTGAGTATTTTACATTTTGTTCGAATCAAAGGTAAGCAACTTTCTACACAAGATAACTCAGTCGAAGCCAAATAAGCTACAACAATAGAAAATCCTTTTTAAGCTTTTTACACGTTTTTTCAGATTATTCTGTTTTTCCAAACAAATCTAGTAAGCATTATCATATAACTTAGCTACATTTTACTTTTTTTGCGTTTGTGATACTGAAATTTAAAATTTTGCTCATTTTTTTTATATCATTTATATAAATATTTTAATTTTTAATTCATATTTATTTTTATTTACCTACCTATTTTGTTATGAGAATCTACTCAAATTGACAGTTCATAAAAAAATGTTCAACAATATACACTGATTTTTTGTTCTCTTAAAATGGCTTTACAATAGGTTTAAAACAATAATTATTTAAACATCTTATGAGCAATTTCCCATACCCTTTTAAATTTCCATTTTCCGTATCCAATAACATACCCTTAAAATTGAGTTAACTGACTGATTTTGCAATCGAAAATTCTGTAAGAACAATACAAATACTCGTTTTTGTATTATTTTCTGACTACAAAAAACATACGAAAAATATTTTCTTTTGAATGGGACTGAAAACTCGTTTAATGATTATTGATGTGTTTTTTGCTATTCGTTACCCCCTATTTCCGCGTCTTCCTTCAAAATGCGTATGTTTTGCTTTGATCGATCACGATTGAAAGGATTTGAGAGAAACTTGTGTGACGTCACAGCCTAAGGAAAAGTTCACGACGAGCTTCTGTACTTGTCAGATTGAAAAAAACGTGTTTATTTTTTTTTTTTTGTTTTAATTTAGAAGAAAGTCAGTTTTCGCACTAATTCCTATAAAAGCTTTTTAATAAAGTGAATACTGCTATGAGAACGAGATTTTTAAGAACATCCACGTTTCATATTATTGCTTCTGATGTAATTTAATCTGTCGAGTAAGATTTTTTTCTGAAAGATTTATTTTATTAAATTTTTTTAGTAAAAAGTTAATTAAACTTTCTAGAAAAATAAAATTTGTATATTCTTGTAGCTTTTTTAGTATTTCTGACGACTTTGTTTGTGTTAATTTGTTTTTAGTTTTTAAGTCATCTAGTACCTACGTACAGCGGATCTCAAACTCCCACACTTAACTCCACCAAATTTTATTTATTATTTTATTTAAAAAATAAGAAGTGCCAATACTGTATATTCAGCTGGTATAGTCGTGCGGACTATAATAATTTACAAAAAATGCCCAAAATCATCGAATTGTCTTGACGCAAAATGCACGGCTATAAATAGAGAAGCGCGTTTACAGGTCTAGCTTTTTGTTTTAAGAGTTCTTGCATTACAATTAGTAAAAGTTTAATAATAAATTTTTAAGTTTAGCGGTATAACGCTAAATATTTTTTACGCTGTAACAATTGATAAATTTCTAATTGGAACCAAACGAAAACCAAACGAAAAAGCTTGTACTTCGACTGACTTAGGAGGATATTAGTCTAAAACCAGAAAATATGACTATGCTTTTCTAAATTTGGGCTTTACACGCATTGGAATTAGTGAAAAAGAGTAACCGCTTATTTGTTTAGAAGTATTAGCTATTGATAGCTTGAAACTCAATAAAGAAGTATTGCACAATGAATATATTAGTAAATATTGTTTTGGAGGGAGTTATTAAAGTACATAAAAACTGGCCAATAAAATTAAGGATTATCTCTGCGCTCGTAGGTATATGGGAACTGAATATAAATCTTTGTTATTTTATTCTTCATCCACATAATTATCACGTGGTAAGGTTGTCAATCGTATAAACAAACTGAGAAATGAAATAGCAGTATTTTTGAAGGATGAACGTCATAAGCGTTCGGCAGAATTCTGCGACTACTTATTATTATGAAGCTTTCTTATTTCGTCGATGTCTTTAAATTTTTTCAAAAATCTTGGATGAATTTAATTACAGTGAAAAGTTTAATATCTTTTAATAAAAAATGCATTTATGAAAAACAAGTTAAAAAACTGCATTGATATGTTTCCTACATTGGGTAGAAGTATACAGGATTTTTCAATAAAAAGAAAATTATAAAATTGTAAAGTTAAAAACCATGGAGGGCCATCTGGATCTGGATCTGGAAATTTGGGAGGGGCGAGCTAGTGCTCAGCCAGCACTGAGGCCACATATGACCCATTGTGCATCCTCCCGTATGTAGGGATATCCTCACCCCAGGATGTCACCAGGCCTATTGATTTAAAATAGGTGATGAGGCTCCCGAGGGGGATCTCCCTGACATCGGCTGGTGTAAGCCAATACTCGCTTAACACGGATCTTTTGATTTCAGAAAAAGCAGAGCAGTCATACATAATGTGTTCTACTGTTTCCTCTTATTGTTCGCAGCCTCTCCATGGAGGGACATTTAAAAGAAGATATCAATTTGTCCAATAGGAATAATAGTTGAGACTAACGTCATTACGTACGAATCGAACCGAGTCATACCTCGGTCCATCTTTAAGCAACACAAAGTTGATTCCAGTGGCGTAGTTATTTTATTTGTTTTATTAAAAAATATAAGATTTAATTTCTTATAAAATTAAAATTATACTAATAATATATGGCAATTTTTCACACCACTGCGTTACCATCTTTTTTAAATTGTTGTTTCGCCAGCAGCCCTTTTACCAACTTCATGAAAAAAAACCTTAAAACAAAGTAAATAAATAATTCTCAGTTTAATAAAATAAAAGAACACTTAAAAATAAATAAATAATTCTAATATAAAAATAACAAATGTTTTTTACTGAAAAAACAAAAAAAAAATATATATATATATATACTCTTATTAAAAATATTAGTAACTAAAAAAAATAAATATATGATTCTAATAATAGAATGACTAGACAAATGTTTTTCAGCAAATCGTCATCTAACTTCGTTGTATCAGAGTCCCTGTTTTCTATATTAATTATGAAAGGCACCAAAATCTGTTCTACTTCCATATCCGATTTCCAAAATTTTTTCTCCACCGTTTCGGTATGCTTAATGCAGTTCTTCCATATGTCCTCTGTTACATGATGAATTGCTTTCTCAAATAATTTTTTTAAATCAGCGATTTTAAATGTTGTGTTGTTTCGATCAACTTCGTTCTAAACTTGCGCCCAAATCAACTCTATGGGATTTAATTTGCAGTGATAAGAAGGTAATCTTAGGACAGTAAATCCTCGCCACCTTGTCGACTTGTGTAAAATGTTTTCTTTCTATTATTCGTAAATAAAACAAAGAGAGCAATTCTTTTTAAGCTCGACATGACAATTAAAAATGTATTCTTCGCGCAGCTGAAGGACAATGTGTGTGGCAAAGCATTGTTGCTGATTACAAATCTTTTGTACTACTGTTACACTAAATAAAAGCATTCATATTTAATTTATTGGTATAATAAAGTGATGAAATTACTGATAATGTGTAATAATGTGACATATATAATATATACATTTAACTTTAATATTTATTTCAATATTTATATTACACTTAATTGGAAAGTTGTACTTTTAATATAATTTTTATTAAAAAAAAAAAAATATTTCAATTTTTCAACATTGCATGTCCAAACACCACTGACGTCAGTCTTAACTAATTCAGCTTTCGACTATAATAGACGTGTCGTCCAGCACTTCACTGAAAATTGATATCGGTATCAAATATTTAACAAATTTTAGATTTGAACTTCCAACTGACTTCCAGTTATAAAAGCCAAAGCGATACGGAAAAAAAGAGATCATATTCGCCATTTTCACTGTGAAACCCAACTTATAGAGATTGCATGCCAAAAAGCAAGAGCATGTTAAATATTAGTCCTTGCACTCTAAGAATATTTAAAACTTGTTAGGCGCAAAATATGGTTGTAGTTCCATATTTGACAATCTTATAAATCGGTTTTAATAATTTTGTTTTTTAGAAAAAATTGAAAAAATAACGGATACAGCAGGCCTGGACCCTGGAACTTTTACTTATAGCCGGTAACACTTATAACAATTTCAAACACAGATGCTTTAGTAGTTAGTCGACTTTTTGATGGTGTTGAATCATGTGTCACATGTTACTTTTTTTAAGCACATGTATGCATGCACTTATTGAAAAAAGAATTTGACAAACCGACAGTCATTTTTCAGTGCCATATTTTATTCGGTTAGAAGACTAAAACTAGGATTTTTTAGTATACCAATTATTTCAAGATATTTCTTATGGGATTTTTTTAAATTAAAAAATTACACATATAAGCAAATAATATTAAGGAAAAATTAATTAAAAATTGATGTTTCAATTATCGATTTGGCAAATAATCTATTATATATGCAAATATGTGCTTTAGGAGGAAGTAAGTAAGACTCACATATGACATAATTTGAATCAAGATCAAAAAGCCATTAACTATTAATGCAAGTGAGGCTGAAATGGTTAGATGCGTTACTGGCTATGGGTTAAGGTTGCAGGTTGGAGTCCTACCAGATGCGACATTTTTTAATTTTTTCCTTAATGTCATTTTCATGTTTGTAAGCCTTACATATGGTTATTAAGAACACTCCTAATGTACAGTTCACGAAAAAAAAAGAAACACTCCAGTGCAAGCTGTTTTTAAATATGTGAAGGCAATGTGCCAATAACAATATATTTAAGAAGAAAAGGGTATTGTAAACCACGTGGTAGTGACAGATTCATAATTTTTTACACACAAAATTTGTTAAATAAACTATTATAATATCATCAATTTACTGTAGGTTTTAATACTCTAAACTACAAAGTAATCTATTTTAATACCTTCTCTAATTTGTTTGTATATAAAATTTTTTTTAATGTATGTATTTATTATATGTTTAATGAAATTGCTTATTTTGTAATGAAAAATTTTAACGAAGTTTTCTATTGTTTCAGAAAATCGGCAGAAGTTGGCGAAAGAATATTGAGGAGTACGCCTGATTGGGAACAGACTGCAATAAATGGGGATCATTTGTGGGTGCCCACGTCCGTTTCAGGAGATTTTTGCTATGTAGGGGATTCAGATTGCACGGTAAGCAAAAATAATGGATTGTGAATGCTAACATTTATGTTTTAAGATTTTTGCGTTAAAAATTGAAAATAAAAAACAAAATTGGAAAATTATTGGTGGAACCACGTTTTGAGGTCCTAGGAAGCCATCCTAACTTTTCCAGGCATAATGTCCGTATGAGTTTTGAACGACTTAACCGATCGAAACAAGAGTTGTTTCGTTAAAGAGTTCCACTCAACTTAGACTCTCTTAAAATTTGAATTCATTTGTTTAAGTAGATTCCGAGAAATTTAAAAAAAATGAAAATTTAATAACGATATTTTTTAATAATACGTTTTTGGTGTTGCAATGATTGATTTCATGACCTAATTAGCTGGTAATCTCAAAAAATGATGCCGAATGCCGTTTTGGAAATCAAAATTAGTAGTTTCATTCGTAAGATATACCTAGTTGTCGAAAAATTTTAAAACAGTTTTTTTTACAATAACTTTTGACAAATCAATTTTGCATTAACATTTTTAGCATTCGAAAAATTGCGTCGAACATTAAAATTGCTCAATGGGTTAATAAGTTAGTTATAGCTTTACAAAAAGTTCCGATTTTTTTTAAAAGATTAAAACAAAGCAGCAGAAAATTTTATCTATAGTTCCTGAAATTAGCGAATAGTTGCAAGGACAGTGGTTTGCAGGGTCAACCGGTTTTTATTTATTTATTTTTTTTGTTTGATATTTATATAAAAAAAATAAACCTATATTTAAGAGATGTTACTCGTGGATGGTTTCATTATTTATTTTATTTATTCGTTTTACTGTTTTTTAAATTTATTTATCCTATTCCTATTGCTTTAATATATTTGTTAATGTTTTAAATTTTATTTTTAAACTCTACTGTGTTTGTTTTATATTTTGTAATTTATCATCTCACGAATTGGTAATCTATGTATCTATAGAAACAAAAAAAAAAAGAATTTCAAAAATTAAAAAAAAAATAGTACAAAAGAGGGTAAGTATATGATTTAGGATTTTTTGTTCATTTATTAATTTTTTATCCATGAAACCGACAACCAATCTAATTGTCGAAAACTTAGAAAAGACATTTTTTATATTTATTCAACTTTTGTTTAACATTTTTTAGATTTTAAAGACAGTCGCTAACAAATTTAACATATCTTTTAAAATTGATAAAATAAGCATAAGCCGTTGTTATATAAAAAAAAATCTTTTCAGTTTATACTTAATAGTAATTTTTTAAATTATTATTCTATTTTTAATGCCAAAGTAAAACTATTTAAAAATATGATAATATTTTACAATGGTTGTTTATACTAGTTTAGCAATCTATTTTACTATAATTAATTGAAGTTACAAGTTTAACACTTAACTAATTTATGAAATATGAATATTTTTTTATTTACGAATAACAGCTTACAGTGCCTTATTTCAAATATTTACTGGTACAATAGTATAATATAAAATGTTCTACAAATAAATATACCTAATCAAATATAATAATTATTTATCCACTTTAACTAAAATATTATCTGACAAGCAGCCCCGGCTTTGCACGGGTATAAAGAAAGATTTCAAGTTATAATTTGTTACAAACACACTTACTAAAAGGGTTAAAAATTCGAATAATATTTATTTTTTCTTAGTTTTATTTTTTCATTTTTATTTTGTTTTTTTTTTCTTTGTACTTTTGATTGTTATTAATAAGTTGTTTTCTTAATATTAAGTTTTGTTTTAGTTTATATTTATTTGTACTAATGTTTGTAAAAAGTTTTACATCTACAAATAAAAGCCTTTAATTTTATTGGGTCAGGTCTTTCCTATAAACGATATTTCATGTTGTTTTATTTTCTGGCAGCAAAATAAATTTATTTTCAGGTGTCAAAGCGAAAGATATTTTAACATAAAATTAAAGCCGTTTAAATGAAATTGGTAGATCCGTTGGGATCATCGATATCCTCGATTCCCCAGTGCGAGCCTGTATATTCGTAATATTTTGCTCTTCGAGTCGCTGCAAACGCTCCGTACTCGACTCTAGCGCGAGTTATAAGTTGATGACCTGTAATATCCGATACCCGATTTCCTTTCAATGCAGCGGACTTCCCAATAGCAAATTCTGCAATTCAACAGGATGTTACACTCGAGGAACCAAACTTGCAATTCTGCAAGTCTGACGTTTCGATTCCATTTAATCATCAATAATTTTAGTATAAATAGTTGTAAATTTATAATATCAAATCAGTTCTAATTATTTAGTAACCATAGTGCATTTTTGTGTAAAGTTCAGTATAAAGTTTGTTAGTGTAAATTTTGAAAATAAAGTTTTTAAAAAGTGATTTTTGTGAGAAGAAAATATTTCTGGCGCAGTCATAAGGATAGCGGGAGAGTCTTTGAAGATCCTCGTCGTTCTTAAACGTTTGCTCGCTAACCGACCTACTCAAGGGAACATTCAACTGTCAACCTGAGGGCCATCAAGAAAAACCATATTAAAAAAGAAAAATAGGAAGAGTATGCACTTCAGCATCATCTTTACCCTGTAAGTTACACATGTCTCAACCATCCACACCACAGAACCCCGTCCTTAGACCTCCTACATTAATTATATCCCAATCAATACAACAAACCTCAGAAAACCCAGAACCAATCATCGAAACAATCACCATGACACCACAATTTAACCTCAAGGATTTGTGCGTCCTCTCAGAATTCGATGGAAACCCCAACGAGCTCTACAGCTTCATCAATGTAGCTACAATGATCCTAAATCATCACTGGAACACAATCGATCCAAACCACTTTCAAAACCACATGCTTATACAAGGAATCCTTAGCAAACTCAAAGGAAAAGCAAGAGAAGTAATTTCTGTATTCGGATGCAAACAGTGGGTGGAAATAAAAAATACCTTAATCCAACACTTTGCCGACCAAAGAAACGAAAATTCATTAACTAGAGATTTAGTTAATCTACGCCAAGGGCCCAACGATTCTCCACAACAATTTCACGAGAAAGTAATGGGACTCCTAAGCACAATCACTAACTATATCGAACTACATGAAGAGAACGAAGCAATAAAGCGAAGTAAAGAGAATTTTTTCCAACAACAAGCCTTAACTACCTTTCTGGCAGGACTTCGCGAACCAATGGGTTCTACTATCAGAGCCATGAGACCGACGTCACTATCCATAGCTCTACAGTACATCCAAGAAGAAAATAATATAAGGTATCTGCAAAGGGGACTAAACCTTGTACCACCTACGAACAGAACACAAACCACCAACCCTACAGCGAGGCCGCTTCATTTCCCAAGCACCACTAACTTTTTACGGCCACAATGGCAGCAAACCAATACAGGACCACGACCATTCCCGCAATTCAAGGTTCCACAATTCCAACAGCATGTAAATAACAATTATACAAGACCACCCTTCCAACAACAACCTAGATTTCAAGGAAATAATCAATTTAGAACACCGTTCCAACAAAACTCGTTCAATAGACCAGGACCATCTCAACCCTATAAACCGACACCCATGAGCATAAGCACAAGAGCTACCAGCCAGAACAAGGCTCCAAATCAAGGAACATTCTTTAGAAACCAAGGACCTTCGGGATTTACATCCGAAGAACTGTTTAATATCGAGCAAATCGACGAAGCCTACGGGTACGATATGAATACGTATGGTCCCGACGAAGACCAAGATAACTACAACCATTATTGTGAACAACCATACTACACCCATGATAATCAAGAAGCAGAAAACCTACAATACGAGGAAGAAAATTTTCCAGAAGTTCCAAGAAAAAACACAGAAACGTAGTCGAACTTCATTCCTATGCCGACAAAAAGGAGCTACCATACATATCAATTGCTAATCCACCTCTCAAACTATTAATCGATACCGGTGCTACCAAATCTTTCCTTAATCCCGAAATTGCCTCAAAATTCTACTGTAACAATATCAAACGTGAACCTTTCATTGTCACATCTATATTCCAAAACCACAGTCAAGATTATTGCGCAGACATTCCAATGTTTCCTGAATTAAAAACGAACGGCAATTTCAAATTTTATCTTTTTAAATTTCATAAAACTTTTGACGGTCTTATAGGCCTAGACAATCTAAAACTTCTCAAAGCTCATGTCAATCTCCCAGATTCAAAACTCATTACTGAAAACTCGATTCTTCCAATTCATTATTACGAAAGTAATAAAACACAATTCTATACTATTCAACTTGAACCACAAACAATTACCAAAGTCCGTGTACCAGTCAACGAAGATACAGGAACCCTAATTCTTCCAAGACAAGAAGTTCAAGGCGCAGTTCTAAGAGAAAGTCTTACCACCGCTTGCGATCATCTGGCTTGGACAGAACTAATAAATGATACCGATGAGCCAATACAAATATCATTAACGGAAGCAGTAAAAAGTACAAAAATCAACCCTCAAGAATATCATCTCTATACTACAGACGTCCTCCCTCAAGAAGAATATCAATTAAACATCGACCCACAAATTAGAACAGACCACCTTAATACAGAAGAAGAGAAACATATCAGAAAACTGTGTAGAAGATATTCAGATATTTTCTATAACCCAGATGCTCCACTTACATTTACGAACCAAGTCAAACATAATATTCGTACCACCGATGAAGTTCCTGTTTACACCAAATCCTATAGATACCCTCACATCCATAAGGAGGAAGTTAAAAAACAGATATCATCTATGCTGGACCAAGGAATTATTAGACCCAGCCAATCTCCATGGTCATCTCCAATTTGGGTCGTCCCAAAAAAACCCGACGCCTCAGGAAAAATAAAATGGCGGATCGTGGTAGACTATAGAAAAATAAATGAAAAAACGATAGATGATAAATACCCGATTCCAAATATATCTGACATCTTAGACAAACTGGGAAGATGCCAGTATTTCTCAACGCTGGACTTAGCGAACGGATTCCACCAAATCGAAATGGCAAAAGAGGACATACAAAAAACTGCCTTCAACGTGGAAAATGGCCACTATGAATACGTTCGAATGCCATTTGGACTTAAGAACGCTCCTGCAACATTCCAACGGGTCATGGACAATGTTCTTAAGGGACTTCAGGGAGAAATCTGTCTCGTTTATATGGACGATATAGTAGTATTTTCCACATCCCTACACGAGCACATGGTGAACCTCGCAAAGATCTTTCAACGTTTACGAGAAACCAGGTTCAAAGTGCAAATCGATAAATGCGAATTCCTTAAAAAAGAAGTTGGATTCTTAGGTCACATTATAACTACAGATGGAATAAAACCTAATCCAAATAAAATACAAGCAATCCTAGATTATCCAATACCAAAAACAGCAAAGCAAATTAGAGGATTCCTGGGATTACTGGGATACTACAGAAAATTTATAAAGGACTTCGCAAAGATTACTAAGCCATTGACGCTATGTCTCAAGAAAGACGCAAAAATCAAGCACACACCAGAATTCTTAAAATGCGTAAAAACTTGCAAAAACTTGCTCACAAACGAACCACTTCTACAGTATCCCGATTTTTCGAAACCATTTAACTTAACGACAGATGCAAGCAACATCGCAATTGGTGCTGTGTTATCACAAGGTCCAGTTGGAAGCGATAAACCGATCGCCTATGCGTCTAGGACGTTAAATGAAACAGAGCTAAAATATTCCACTATCGAGAAAGAGATGCTAGCTATAGTATGGGCTACGAAGTATTTTCGCCCATATCTGTTTGGAAGAAAGTTCAAAATTCTCTCAGACCATCGCCCTCTCCAATGGCTCTTTTCTTTAAAGGATCCAAATTCAAAACTCGTCAGATGGCGCCTTAAGCTAGAAGAGTTTGATTACGAAGTCGTATACAAAAAGGGTAAATTAAATACAAACGCCGACGCTCTATCTAGAGTCGAAATAAACACCAACGAGACTCTTAAAATCCAAGATAGTGAACTAAAAGATAACGAAAAAGAATTCGATGAAATCTCCCTTTTCAACCATCCGGGATCAATATACGACCCAGTTGAAGACATAATAAACAACCCACTAGGCGAATTAAATGCAGAAGAACAAGATATCGTAAACGAGCTTCTTCGAAATGAAAAATCAAAAGAAGATAACAACATAGCAGACGACAATAGCGATATAACCAGACACACCGCTGAAGAGGACCCTATACTTGGTATACCCATAAGCGAACGAGCAATTAACCATTACAATAACCAAATTATCCTCAGACTCGTTAATTTCAACCCTGCTTCGCCAATTAAAGAAGAGATTTTTATTAACAAAAAACGATTTCACATACAAATTGGGAGAAACAATCTTGACAATGAAATCTTCAAATTTTTCAAAGACTTTATCGATCCCAAGAAGAAATACGCCTTGTTTTTCGAAGATGAAGAGCTCTACCCAATCCTTTGTAGGATTACAAGGGAAAAATTTAAGAACTCCGCATTCAGCTTAGTTAAATGCAATACAATTTTAGAAGATGTAAATTCCACCGAAAGACAAAAACAAATAATATTAGGATATCACGAAAGCAAGACGAATCACAGGGGAATAAATGAAGTAGAAGCAGAAATCCGAAAACTTTTCTACTGGCCAACTATAAAGAAGGACATAGAAGAGATTATAAGTTTATGTGAGATCTGCCAAGTTAGCAAGTATGATAGGAACCCACCAAAACCTAAGTTTATGCTAACCCCAACTCCAACTAAGCCTATGGAAATAATTCACCTAGATGTATTTCAAGCCAGCGGACAAAAATTCTTAACTATAGTTGATGCCTTTTCAAAGTACGGACAAGCCTACCCGATAGAAGGAGCAAATGCAATCAGTGTCCTAAATGCTCTCCTTGTGTTCATCACCCATCATGGACTTCCACACCTTATAGTGACAGACAGCGGAACCGAGTTAAAGAATGGTCTGATGCAAGAATTCGTCGATATACACAAGATCTCTATTCACTACACCACCCCGGATAGCCCGCAGTCCAACGGAATGATTGAAAGGTTTCACTCTACAATTCTTGAACACCTTAGAATTATTCGAGAGAAAAAGAAGTCCTCAAATATAAAAGAACAGATGCTATATGCCATACTAGGGTACAACAACTCTATTCATTCAGTGACCCAACTTAAACCCATAGACGTTCTGAACGGCCATCTGGAAGCTAAAGATCCATTCGACATTGATATAAAAAAGACTCTGCTTAATAACTATACACAATGCCATCGAGATAAGACCAAAGAAATGTATAAGGAGATTAATAAGAAAATCCAGGGAATAAAAATCAAAAATATCGAAAAAAGAAACGAAAAACGAGATGTGCCAATAACATATAAACCCTTTTCAAAAGTATATTCCAAAAAAATAGTCAGAAGGAACAAACTCCTCCCACGATTTTCCCCAAAAGTCGTCCAAAACAATAATCCCGTCACCATCGAAACTGAAAAAGCAACAATACACAAAAAGAACATCAAACATAAACCACAAAATTTATTGCAGATGTACATTCAGCATGGGACAAGAAGTAAAAATGAAGAACTTACAAGACAACCCCGGAATACTACCTGTGAACCAGGGCCAAGCAAGAGTCCAAACAAGCACGCATGACTTTATACATTACCTACCACTTCAACCAATAGAAGAAGAAATTAAATCAGTAGAACAACAATACGAAGCCGTTACCACTGCGATTCAAAATGGGTTAAGCCACCCTTACTTCATTAGCTTACAAAACTTCGATCAAGCCCTGCGCTACCAACTGCAGAGCGTCAAAGAAAAATTTCGCTCCATTTCACCAGTCACCAGACCAAAAAGGGGACTTTTCAATGGCCTGGGAAGTATCATAAAAACCATATCCGGAAATCTCGATCAAGAAGACGCAAAATACTATAATAAAGCAATAGAAAAACTAAAAGAAAACGAACAAAATCTGACTTATCAAGTAAACCACCGCATCAGTCTAAATACAAGAATAATAGAAAAATTCAACGAATCAATATCACTCATCAGTCACAATCAGGAAATCGTCGCCTACGAGATCGAAACCATCAACTCCAGACTTAACAAATTGGCCTTCGACTACAACCACTATCTACAAACGAGAAACGTTTTAGATCAGCTAAACGTTATCCTCCAAATCATTCTTCAATTATTAAGTGACCTCGAAGAAGCAGTAACATTTGCTAAAATGAACATTCTTCATAATAGTCTTATTAAAGTAGAAGAAATTCAGTGGATAATGAAGTCAATCTTAAATATCCACCCGAAAGATCAACTGCTATATCCTAATGAAGAAGACTCTCATAAATATTACGACATCATCAACGTCGACGCCTACTTCGCCAACAACACCATTGTGTTTATCCTACATATCCCTATCTTTTTCCCAAGTTCATTTACATATTACCACTTATTTTCTATCCCAACACAGAATTTTTCAACTATTATTCCTCCTGCTCCCTATCTTCTTGTAAACATGGAACTATTCCAGTACAATGAGTTACCATGCAAGAAAATCGACCAAAACTATCTATGTCAAGAAAACCTTCTACAACAGAGAACAGGAAGCGAAGACTGCATTATCCAAATCCTTCAGATTGAAAACGAAGCAGCATCTTGTGAGAATATTCCCGTAACACTTAATAGCACAATAATCGAAGAAGTTTCAAACACTCACTATATTGGTATCTTTCCAACACTAACAAAAATTCATACTCGCTGCTCCACCTCGACAATAGCAGTCTTGCAGGGAACATATCTGATAGAAGTGCCCCCACGATGCGAATTCAGGACCAGCCAAGAGAGTTTCTCAAATTCCCAAACAACTGCCGCAACAATACCCTTAACACTACCCAAAATTAAGACTATCAATATCAAAGATGCCGTCAAACTGAAACCAGTAAAATTGGACAAAATCCACTTAGATGAGTTACACAAATTAATTAAAGAAGAAGAACATTTGGAACCCGTATCCATACAGGGATGGAATTCTGGAAATAATCATTATTGGATGACTCCAATCTACATCATCGTAACAATTCTTAGTTTTTTCACAGGTTACAAGATCTATTTGAAGAAGAAAAACGAAGCCACAACCACACAAAAACCAACCCATGATCAACCAGAGTCCAAAGTTTTGTTCGTCCCTTACAAAACTTCCCCAGGGGATGGACAAGTTATAAGTTGATGACCTGTAATATCCGATACCCGATTTCCTTTCAATGCAGCGGACTTCCCAATAGCAAATTCTGCAATTCAACAGGATGTTACACTCGAGGAACCAAACTTGCAATTCTGCAAGTCTGACGTTTCGATTCCATTTAATCATCAATAATTTTAGTATAAATAGTTGTAAATTTATAATATCAAATCAGTTCTAATTATTTAGTAACCATAGTGCATTTTTGTGTAAAGTTCAGTATAAAGTTTGTTAGTGTAAATTTTGAAAATAAAGTTTTTAAAAAGTGATTTTTGTGAGAAGAAAATATTTCTCGCGCGTACTTCTCAAATTTTGTTCGACAAGCCGTTGCGATCGCCCGATACTCGATCGCGTCCGTGAGAGCTTTTTAAATTTTTTCCAGCAATCCGCTGCGATCGCTCGATACTCGACTCCCGTGCGCGTGCTTGAGAAGTCCTCAAATTTTGTACAGCAAGACGAAACGCGGTTAGCCTCGCGGTACTTTATTTTTTTGATATTGACTCCCTCCCGTGCCACAATGATGCATATATCGCATATAATAGGTGTGTTCCAACAGCATTTTTTGTAGATAATTGTATATTCTTCCAAATTGTAGTACATTGTTTTATTCTATAATGAATAGTATATGCAGCGCACGCGATGTAAGGATTTTAAGGTCATTTTGGGTTACATTAATGGAATTTAGTAGGGTTCCCTAATTTTTTTAAAATTATAATATATCCTATGTTCATCGGCATTAGTGTAGCTTTCCAACGGTAAAAGAATTTTTCAAATCCATCCTGTAGTTCGGAGCCTATTCAGTTCAAACAACGAATTAAACCTTTTCTCTTTATTATGATATTAGTATAGATATAGATTCCTTTTCTACAGAATGTAATAAAATAAATCTAATGTTTGGTCAAGCTGAGTTGTGAAATTTGTTAACACTTTATTCCGTGGTCGAGAAAATTGCCTCCCTACATTTATCTTTATAATAATATTGATTTTCCTTTTTATAATAAAAAAAAAATATTTCTTTATTAATTTAATTTGTTTGTGGGGTGCTGGCCTATTTATAGTAATAAGTAATTGACAAATAGGTGACTTAAGTAGATAGTATAAATTAATTATACTTTGAAATAAATAATAATTTTTAAGGAGCAATGATGTTTAAATTATTATATAACACGATATATTATCTTATAACAAAACTGGTATTATATTTACAAAGTTTAAATATCCGATAATGAAGCGTTCTTTATAATAAATTAAAAAAAATTAGATATTTTATTTTACGGTACATACAAAGATAATAAAAACATGGTTTAAATTAAAATTATAATAATCTATATGAAGTTAAGCTAGAAAATCATAAAAAAATTAATTGTGACAATTTATTAAAAAATAACCGCTAGATATTTACATTGCTTCTGCTTGTTTTAGGTAAACAAAATAGTTAAGAATTTTTTTTGTTTATTTATTTAATTGTTTATAACACTCTTAGTAGCCTTTCTTAGGCTACCTTCTGGAACACTTTCTATGAAGTGATCCCTAAAGTAAATCCTAGGATAGATGATAAGTGGTGGAATTGTGTTACCACTAGCTTTAAATGTTATGAGTTCACTACTTTCTGCCAGAACCAATTGGTTTTTTGTTTTTTTAGCTAGTACCTTTGGCGTACTTAACCCGTGGATATCCTTGATGGGGTACGGCTACCTTTTTTTTTAACTGCAGCCTTTTTATTATAGTTTGTTAAGCGACTTTAAATAAAGAGTTGTTGGTTTGATACCGTATTTTTGGGCTGACTTCTTAATAGATAAAGTATTATGTGAAAATTCATACATCGCAGATCTTACTCTTCGTTTACTTCTTCTGTTCTAGTTTATTTTTTTACATTTATTCTCGTAATGATCCTTAAATAATAGGTTTTTTGATTTTTGGTTTTAATTTCTAATGCAAACGGGGTACATTCGTGCAGTACGAATCTACCCACTCAAAACCAAACGAAAGCACCGCAACCAAAACATTCTACAAATAAATTCAAATTGAAAATTATGGTTGGTGTTATACCAAAATCAATGTTTGCATATAATGAATGAATCTTTTATAGACAAATCAAAAAAATATTCACGAAGAGTGATAACACGATCAACTCGTCCCGGCAAATCTCGCTGCGCGATTGCCGCTAGGGACGTTGCGATACTACCGGTATTAGTACAATACTTTTCTTTTAATATCTCGGGTATCAGTATGGTATCGCAGAATTCGATAATATCGGGGTATCAAAAGATTTTTTTAAGTATCGGTATCGGAAGAATTCTTCGTTTTTTAATACATTTAGTGGCCTCTTGCCTTCCAGCACTCAGCCAGTATCGAAAGATGCCACTGCGAACACACTCATTATCGTGATATTAGGCCTAACATCACGACTCATTATGCATTAATTTTAACAAAACAAACACAAGAGAAGAATTCCATTTGTCAGTTGTCGCTAGACAAACTGTTTTTTTTACGTTTTCAGTGATAGGGCATACCGAATTCGTATTTATTTAGTATAAAACCATTTTGCCGGTCTTAAAACGTTTCATTTATATTTTTATTCTAACTAGTTTTTATGTGATTTTCACATAATGTGAATACTTTATAAATCTTATATTGGTATATAAAATCAGAAATGTCTTCACCAACAAGTAAAATGTGGAACTACTTGAGGCAAGTGGACTCTAAAACTGCAATTTGTAAACACTTTTTGAGGACTGCTAAGTATAGTGGAAATACAACTAATTTATCAAAACATATAAAAAGCAATCATACAAAAATTATAAAAAAATGCCATCCACATCAAGTCAAGAAACTAGTGAAGCTTGTGAAAGTGATACTATGAAACCCAAAGAAGCCATAGGGGTCCATAAATTACATAAGGTGTACTTTTAAATTTTCTGTACCTATCTCCCCCCATGGTGAGATATCGTGAGATTTTATTTAACCCCCTCCCCCATCTCCCAATCTCACGTGAGCTTTTTCAAAATGTGGGTTTCTTATGTAAACGCGTTGGACTTTTATCGTAAAAAAAAATAATTTGCTTCCTGCTTTTATTTACGACTAGTAAAATCAATATTGCTAAGAGCTATAAGTATAATAAAGATTACACAAAAGAAAACTTATTTATAACTACTGCGATTAAAAAAGGAGAAAAATTATTGAAACCAACATGTCAAAGAATAAATGAAATTATTTTCTTTTGAACAAATTAGTGAATGATTTTAATCGTATTGTAACGGGATAACCGTAAAGGAAGGGACCTTAATTTGAAAGATTGTTGTTGACAGTTGATTTTTAGAAGTTTGTAAAAAAAAATCAACTGACCATTTTAAATAATGTTTCTAGAAAATTCTAGAAACTTCTAAACACACTGACTAGATTAAATAATGTTGTATATAAGGGGATGCATGGGCAGTTTGCGTCAGTTCAAGTTCAAGTATTCACAAGAGTTCATTGTATTGTCAAGTAGTTAGACGTTATCCAGAAGAGTTCAGTGTATCTTAACAATTTTGTAAATAAATTGTGTAAAAAGCCCCCATAAGTGTTTCAAATTGGTGTCAGGTGTGGGGTGAAGATACAAGAATGCCTGGAAAAAAGATAAATGAACTATTGGTGGCTGAGCTCAGAAGAGAGCTTGAAGAAGTAGAGTTGGAAACTAGTGGGAGCAAATCCGTATTGTTGAGAAGGCTCCGTGAATACTCCCTAGCTAATAATTTAGACCCTGATACTGTGGAGTTTGAAGACCCAAATCAAAAAGCGAATTCTGAACTAGCCCAACAACTGGCCCAATTATCCAGTCAGATGAAGAGCCAAAAAGAAGATCAAACTCAACAACTTTCCCGGCTGCAAGAAGAACAAGCTCAACAACTTTCCCGGCAACATGAGGAGCTATCCAGTCAGATGAAGAGCCAGCGCGAAGATATGTCCCAGCTGAAAGAGGAGCTATCAGGACGAATGACGAGCCAACATGAGGAGCTATCCAGTCAGATGAAGAGCCAGCGCGAAGATATGTCCCAGCTGAAAGAGAAGCTATCAGGACGAATGACGAGCCAGCAAGAGGAGCTATCCAGTCAGATGAGAAGCCAGCGCAAAGATATGTCCCAGCTATCACAACGGATGTCTACCCTATCAGATGAGTTATCCAGTTCGTTCTCCCAGCAGATATCACATCTTCGGGACGAGCAAAATCAGCAAGTAGCCAACTTGCGAGAGGAGCAAAATCAGCAGGTGGCCAACTTCAGAGACGAGATCAACCAGTAAGTGCAGTCCGAGATAGAAAAGCTTAAACATGAACTGGAAGCTTGTCTACAAAACCAAACCATCCACCACGGCGACGGAGATGCAGGAAGGATGGAAACCTGCCACGCAGACGTCGAACGACGAAGAAACGAGGAGACGACCCAGGTGCGAACGACAATGAAACCCCCGACCTTCGACGGGAAGACTTCCTGGCCAAATTACCTGAAACAATTCGACGCAGCGGCCAGAGCTAATGGATGGTCATCCCAGGAGAAAGCATTGTCCCTAACCGTAGCTCTGCGAGGCGAAGCTTTAGACGTCTTGCAATTATTGACACCGGATGAAACTGACAACTTCGAGTTATTGGTGAATCGTTTAGAGATGCGTTATGGTTAAACTCATCTACAACCGGTGTACCGAATGCAGTTAAAGAGCCGAAAACAGAAAAATGGAGAAACTATCCAGGAATTTGAAGTGGATGTAGCAAGAATGGTACGACTTGTGTATTCAAATGCAGCGGAGGATTTCCTGGAGTGCCTAGCAGTCCAAACCTTCACCGATGGTCTTCAAGACGTCAAGTTGCAGCGCGCTGTATGGTTGGCGCGGCCGAAGACACTTGTGGACGCCTTGACCATTGCCCTGGAGTTTGAGGCGGCGACGGAGGCCTCACGTGGAGTTGCTCGACTAAGGGAAATCACCGGTAACTACGACCATGCCGTTCATTCCGTTAGCGACGTTGAAGCGGTAGTAGAGAGGTTTATGAAGTTATCTCCAAAAAGAAGGCGCCCAGTGAGATGCTGGAATTGCGGAGAACTAGGCCATATAAGAAATACTTGCCCCCATAAAGAAAAATCTCCTGCTGAAGTACCCCAGCAGCAGGAAAACTTTAAACGGGTCGACTCCTGGAGGGCGACTTCGACCCCAAACATTCCCGAAGTCCCTCACACCATTAAATTGGCAACTCTGCGACATCACGTGGACAGCTTATATGTAGATGGCCTCCTTGATGGGAAGAATATTAGCATGCTGGTAGACACTGGAGCTACAAAAACTATCGTCCGACCAACCATCATTATGCGAAATAAGATGTTGCCTACCAGTTGGAGACTGCGTACCGCTACCGGAGATTCTGCTAGAGTCTACGGTGAGATACAGGTGACGCTACAGTTTGGTTCAACCTCTCTTGTTCACTCAGTGCTGGTGGCTGACGTTGATGAAGATGTTGTTCTGGGCATGGATGTTATGCTCCACTGTGGTTTTCATTTGGATCTTCGCCAACGTATCCTTCGTTCTGGTAATGAAGAAAGATTTCTGCACCGAAAACAAGTTGACAATGCCTTGATTAAGCTAATCGATGATATCGAACTTCCGGCAAGCTGCGAATGTGTCGTCACAGCGCGGTTGGATGGACTGGAGCCAGATGGTGCCCCAGCCATGATAGAGCCGAAGAACCATGACCATGAATTGGGAAAAGGACTCCTTGTGGGTAAGACTCTTGTTAGATCCGCCAAAGAGGTACCCATCCGAGTTATCAACTTGAACGATCATCCAGTTCTTCTCCGAAAGGACGCAAAAATGGAAAGTTTAGAACCAGTAATGGCCATAATTCACAAGATAAATGTTACGGAAACAGATGAGACCAACGAAATTGAACAACTAATGACAAAATTAGACCTCTCTTTGTCAAATTTAGAAAAGAAACAGGTAAGAGATCTACTTTACCGTTATAAACCTGTATTTGGTTCTAAAAGTAAACTGGGAAAAACTGATGTTGTACAACATAGAATTGACACTGGTGATGCACGTCCGATTCGACAGGTACCCCGAAGGATGCCTCAAGTTAAAAAGGAAGAAGCAGACAGAGCCCTTAAAGAAATGATTCAAAATGGCATAGTCGAACCATCCAGTAGTCCGTGGGCTTCTCCTGTGGTATTAGTGAGAAAGAAAGACGGATCAATGCGGTTTTGTGTCGACTATCGAAAGCTAAATGATGTCACTAAGAAGGACAGTTATCCTCTGCCAAGGATTGATGATGCCCTCGACGCTTTGGCGGGTTCTACTCTGTTTTCTACCTTGGACCTTAAAAGCGGATACTGGCAAGTTAAAATGAATCCTGCAGACAAAGAAAAGACTGCCTTTACCAGTGGATCAGGGTTATGGCAATTCACGGTCCTTCCATTTGGCCTCTGTAATGCTCCTGCGACGTTTGAACGACTAATGGAGAACATCTTGCGGGGTTTGTCATGGGAAACTTGTCTAGTTTATCTAGACGACATCATCATAATGGGTAAGACCTTTAAGGAACATTTATCTAACCTGGAAGAAGTTTTTAAAAGATTACAGAACGCTAATCTAACATTGAATGTTAAGAAATGCCACTTGTTCCAGAGACAGGTCAACTATTTAGGACATAACGTAAGCAAGGATGGCGTTGCTGTTGACCCCGCTAAGATACAAGCCGTTCAGGAATAGCCAATCCCTAACGAGAAACATTAGCTCCGGAGTTTCTTGGGTCTTTGTTCCTATTACCGACGATATGTCAAGAATTTTGGAGACATCGCCAAACCCTTGACACGTTTGACAGAACAAGATAAGTCCTTCTGTTGGGATCAGGAATGTCAAAAGGCGTTTGAAATATTGAAGAAACAGCTTACGTCAGCACCTGTTCTTGCTTATTCACTTTCTGATGGTAAGCTTATTCTGGACACCGACGCCAGCAATGTGGGAATTGGAGCCGTCTTGTCACAGCTACAAGACGGTAAGGAAAGAGTGGTTGGTTACTTCAGCAAAACTTTATCGAAAGCTAAAAAGAACTACTGTGTAACTCGGAGGGAACTGTTAGCAGTTGTAAAATCCGTCGAACACTTTTATAAATATCTGTATGGCAGAAAATTCCTGATCAGAACCGACCATGCTAGTTTAAAGTGGCTACTTAGCTTTAGGAACCCAGAAGGACAGATAGCAAGATGGCTCGAAAAACTGCAGGAATATGATGTTGAAATCGAGCACAGACTTGGAACCAGACATCGTAATGCTGATGCACTTTCCAGAAGACCATGTCCCGGCGTCTTAAGATATTGAAGGTCAAAGGTCATCAAAATCGTTTTTTGCGAATATCTCGATTCCTATTACTCAAATAAAATTTGTATTTTTTTTTTAAAGTTGTAGAGTATAAAATTCTCTACAACTTTTGCTTAAAATTTTATTTCATACAACCAACCATTTTTGGAGAAGAGCGCGAAGAGTGCGCAGCAGATAGTCATATATGGGCTTATGCAAAGTCAAGCGTGAGTTGCGCTTATTTATATTTAACTATTTAACTATAGTATATGATTTATTTTGAAATATATATTTTAAAATAAAAAAACAGTAAGGAAATAGATTGTAAAGTTGATCCAAAACCACTTGAATAGGCGTGGTCAACGCACTGTTTGAATTTCCAAGAGTTCATGGGCGTACGAAAAATTATTCATATGATTCTTTTAATTTATTTTTTTATTTAATTTATGATTGTTTTACTCACTTAGTCAGTGACATTATAATATAAAAGTTTACTGTCCAGCAAAGACCAACGAAGAGGTGTGAGTTACCTTTGCCGGGAAGGGAATGGGATAGGTATGTTAGTAAAGTTGGGCAGTTAAAAGTGCAATTTTAATAACATAAATTAGCTTGCAAGAAAAATATAATTGTTGTTCAAAGAGAGACAAGGACCCTATAACTCGTCACGTTTACGGTAATTTTTGACTCCAAACCCTGTCTCATCAAACGACAAAATATTTAATGCCAAGTAATCATTGTTACTAAAACGCTTGATATAAAAGCTCTGGAAAAAAAACATAAGTACATAATAATGCTGCACATAGTAAATATTAAAAATATATAATACTAATAATAATAATAATAATAATAGCGATTATTCGTAGAATACTCGCAGTTAACTAACAGCAACTTATTAGCCTTGGTGTCTACACCCGGCGACATAAGAAAACTTTTTACGATCCACAATAAATCCATAATAAGTGTGAAAAAGCAAAAAAAAAATATAATAATAATAATAAAAGACAAACGACAAGCCACTTACTGAATGCCGCTATGCAACACGACAGTGAACAACAACACTACTCACTTATTAAAAGAGCCATAAAAACAGCTAAAGAACTTAAGCTGGATAACGAACCAGAGCCAAATAAAGACCATCTACCTTCTAGCAAAGTAATAAGGGGAAAGGCTAAGATCAAGCTGGTGGGAAAAACCTATGCACGGTAAGCTAGTCAGAGATATGGAAAACATCAAATTTGATAAAACACTGTCCTATCAGTGGCTGACAAAGGGACAATTGAAGTCTGAAACAGAAAGCCTAATCGTGGCTGCACAAGACCAAGCTCTAAAGACTAGATATATCGAATACCGAATTATAAAAACCGGAAATGATGAGATGTGCCGAATGTGCAAGGAAAAAGCACTGTTTCTCATCTTATGACAGCCTGCCCAATACTAGCACAGAGAGAATACATAGATCGGCACAACCGTGTATGTTCCCTGATCCATTTCTTTATTTCAAAACATTACAAATGTGATGTGGGTGCAGAAAAATGGTATCAGCATAAGCCAAAAAACGTCTTGACCTCAAACAGTGGCGTTACAATATTATATGACCATCCAATTAGAATAGATGGAGCAATGTCGAACAGGGAAGATGGAGCTCCGAACCGGCCTGACATCGTTATACGGGAGAGCAAAACCACTTACCTGATAGACATTGCAGTTCCCGCAGACACTAATATCGTTAGAAAAGCGGCTGAAAAAAAGTTAAAATATAAAAACCTAGCGATAGATATACAGAGAATGTGGAGAACTAGGGTCACTATAATACCGATAGTGGTAGGGGCAACAGGATATGTGACGCATGAATTTAAAAAGTGGGTTGAACAGATTCCAGGAGAAAATCGAACAAATCAAATCCAACAGACAGCTGTCCTGGGAAGTGCACATATACTCCAAAGGGGTCTGGGACGTTTCGCCGTCGCCGGTTCGCCGTCGCCGTTTCGCCGTCGCCGTTTTGCCGTCGAGCCAGTTCGCCGGCGGCCGTTTCGCCGGCAGCCGTTTCGCCGTCAGTTAAGAATAACCGTGTTTTTTAATTTTTTGCAAAAATGCATTATAAGTATACCTACTATTTACAAATATTAAAATAAAACTATGTCCTTCAATTAGGAAAAAATATATTTACAGAAAAATATATATAATTCAATATAAAACTATATTTACATATCGTAATTATGTGCAAGTCCCCTCAGATATTCCAAAATATTTGCTTCGGCATTGAAGCGTCGTACAGTTCTTAAGATTCGCTCATCCGCGTCCCTGTATTTTTTTAATTTACATGTTGGAAGGTTACCAGCTATTAATTGTTCATAATAAACATCGACGAATTTCCATACCGATGGATGGTCAACTCCTAGCTCCATTTGAAGCCTTCTATGCGCAGCTTCAGCATAATAAGTGGTTCGGTCTTCTTCATTTAGTGTCCTTTCATAAAGGTTCCACATGTCATGGGCAAATAAAGGTGGACGTCTACCATCTCCTTGTCTGCAAATAATTAGCAAAAATATAAACTTCAAAATGTATTATACGGAATTTTATTTAAAGAATTTTTGTAAATGGGTGCATTCTCATTAATTTTAATATCGCCAATTTTTTATTGAACAAATTTTCTGCATTTTTAATTTTTTTGTCATTTATTCATTGAAATAAGTAGAAGTTACCAAGAAGTTAATTAGTTCAGTGTACAAATGACAATAAATGAAAAATGCTGAAATTGAAAATCTAATGCTGATATTGAAAATAATGACAATGCAATAATCACGTTTAAAATGTGTCAGTTTATAAATAACACCCTGTATTTGCAACAAATTGTAGAAGACAGACATATATGCCAAATAAAATAAAAATTATGAGTTTCAAAATTTTATCCCTTCATTTTTAGTAATTTGGATACAGTTTTCGAAAAAATGTTGTTTGATACTCGATTGCGAAATTATTTTGAAAAAGTGACATTTCGCAATCTAGCATTAAAAATAATTATTTTATTGGCAAGTTACGTTACTAAATAATTTAATAAGCTTTTAAGTGTATTTTTATAGTTACCTGTTCATACGGCCTACATAATTGTCCTCGAACCAATCCAACAGAGGTTGGAGCTCCACGGGTAAAGCATTCCCAGATCATTGATGGCGTCGTCCAAATGTTCAAGTGGAACGAATGCCAAGGATGTTACCATCCTGCAGCTCAAGGCAAATTGTGGGTTGTTGTTATATTCCTCATATGTCCCAAAGATGCAACGTGCTTCTTTAAATTTTGGGCTAAATGGAAGAAACATCCGTTGATTTTTACGCCCGGGAAGCAATCTTTCATGGCTGTGAAAGCAGCAATCTCAAAATCACAATGGATTTCTCCTGGTTGCAGATTCGGCTTCAGATCCTTTATCATTTGGAACATTCGGTAATAAGTAGCTCGTGATTTATTTGGCAGTAGGGCATAAAATATGTGATGGACGCCATTATGTTTCAATGCCATCACAGTGTATACTTGTGTGAAAAGAGGTGGGGTTATGGAAAATGTACCATCTGCATACCATGTTGGCGAAGGCTGCAAATGATTAAGCCAGGTTTCTCTTCCAAATATCAATATTCTATTTTGACCTTCTCCATTGTTGGCCAAGAGAAAATTTTCTTCAATAAGGTTCTGGTATGATCAAGTCTTGAAGATTATTAGGATTTGGTGGTGCAGCTTGAATCTGGTTGCGTTTTCGCCTAATAGTTTTCCTCAGTGCGCAAATATTTGGCAATCGGGCTTGGGCAGCTTGAGTAATATTACCCAAACATTCGTTAATAACCTTTAATTAAGAAATAATGAAATCAATAAAAAGAAAATTTTAAAAAAGAGGTATCTATGAAGATGGAATACTGCTATGAGCACAGCCTTATGAAATATATGTACAGGGTGTCCCAATAGTGCGGTAAAGTTCGATATACCCGTTATTGTAAAAGATATCAAAAAAAGTGTAGTACAAAAATTGTAGGCTTCAAGTTTTAAAAATACGTATCTCTTATAGAATTCTTAAAAGATTAACGGAAGAAAGTAAAATAAAATAATCTAGGAATACACTATCACCAATCTACGAACTTTGAGGGAAAGTACCATGTGTGATAACACAACTAGTTTAAAATTATTAAGGGTTATGCAGACTTAAATTTAGGCTAGAATAATCTTTTTTAACTTTAAGCAAAATTAAAAAAAATATACCAGTCTGTTCATATGAAGCCCTGTATAATTTATTAAAGAAAATTAGAGTTCAAAAAATAATTTTATGATTCTGAAATTTGGTATACAGACATAAAATTGGATTCTCAACTACCTACTTCTTTCGATACTATTTTTTAATATTTCAAAAAAAATACTTTATTCCTGGCGATTTGAACAATTTTGCTTAGAAAACCGAATTAACTAAAAATAAATTTATTTCTTTTATTTGCACCATAGTTATATCTCTATTAGCACTATTCCAGCTTCATAGAGGTGAATATTTTGGAAATAATATATGTTCAATAAATTATTAATTACCTGAATTGTTCCTTCAGTTGTCCCTTCAGCGCGTCTTTTAACGGCTGTTAGTATTTGTGCAACCTCTACATCTGCTGCCGAGGCGCCATGGGAGTGTATGTTCACTCTTTTTATTACTTCTCCATTTCTAGTATGTAATCGAGCACTGCACATTCCCCTTTGGTCACATCTCCAAAATTTGACTTCATTATCTTTTTTGCTAAGGGCGTCAAAAAGATAAACAAAACCATCTGAGCTGAACTTTGCATGTTCTCTTTTAGATAAAATATCTCGGTTCATACTGACACACTTTTGCGAAACAAACGTTATATCGACAAAAATAATTTATTATACTTACACCGAACAATCACAAGATACCAGATATTCAAAATTTTTCTTTATTTATATAACTATATAATATAATTAAGAATTGAGTTTAAGTTAATAGTCATTTAATGGAGTAGGTATACCTATTTAATCTTTAATCTTTAATCCTATGGAAATGGTAAATGCCAATTCTAGGAAAGGTTTATCCCACATTCAAAATCGGTTAATTATTTTCATATAATACTTCTTAAGTTGTCCTTAATTGCAATTTAATAAATTCCACTAAACACTAAACTTTTAGTAAATCTACCCTTTAATTAAGTCTTTACAACAGTTAAGACAAAAATCCAAAAAACATTAGATTTATCAGGAAACAAAAAAAAATAGAAATTGAAACACGTAGATATGAAATTTTTAAATTATTACATTTTTATTTATTTATAAGTATTATAGTGCATACTTATATCGCATTGAATATATTTTTATGCAAAAATTAAAGAACACTGTTTATTCTTAACTGACGGCGAAACGGCCGCCGGCGAAACGGCGACGGCGAAGTGGCTCGACGGCGAAACGGCGACGGCGAAACGTCCCATCCCGACTCCAAAGAGTATTGTCATAAAAACTTGGAAATTGGAACTAAAACTATAAAAAATAATTCCCCAAATCATATTCTTACCTAGCTTTTGATATATTGTTTATATCGGGCTAAAGTAACAACACCTGCCTTGAAGAGGTAGTGAAAACTCAAAATAATAATAATAATAATAATATTAATAATAAATAGTAATAAAATAATACATATAGTAATCAGTTATTGTCAGAAAATTCGTCGGAAGAAGAATCAATATTTGGTTGAATTATAATTTGATTTAACGGTGGCAAAACTGATATTCTGATTCATTACGTATTACATGAGACATACTGTTTTTCCAAATTTCCTTGATAGAGGGGTCGTTGATAACTGAACGTGTATTATTTAAAACTAGAGTATCTAACGTCGGCGATTGGTTAGTTTTACGAAGGTGACTTATACTACTCCAAAGTAGTTCTATCGGATTAAAAATGCAATAATACGGGGAATTCTTTCTTTACAGTAGTTTTTTAAGGAACAGTTATTTTTCTTTCTTTAAGAAACGTTAGTGTATCGGCTTTCTTAGTGTTCATATTTAGTATTTTAATAAGTTTACGTGAATGATGTGATGCGTTATCCAGTACAATAACTGAGTTAGGCGGTATGTTTGGCACCAGTTGTTCAGTAAGCCATTTTTCAAACAATTCGGCATTTATCTCCTGATGGTTATCAGCAGAACTATCTTTTATGTTTTTCGCAGATAGTAGTAAAGCGTTAGGTACAAAACCATTTTCATTCCCTGCGTGTAAAATTATAATTCGTTTACCTCTTGAACGAGGAATATTTAAAACGCATTTTTTTAGAGTCGTCTATCCAGTCGTATTTAACCGTATCGTGAGTGTCAAACCATGTGTCATCCAAATATACAATATTTCTATTAAGTTAACGATATTTTTTTATTTCTCTTAAAAATTTTTGTCGTAGAATAACTATACGTGAAGATTCCATAATTATCATCCGTGTATCAAGTTTTTTATGTTTAAAACCGCATTTTAATAAAATATTTCTTAATGTTTGCAAGGATTTATAATTAAGTATATTCGTCATATTCTTGTAAATTATGGAAAATCATTTCTAACGTAGAAACTTTATTTTCTTTATAAAAATTGTAAATCCCTGTAATTAGTGGGTTCACAGGTAGTACCTTTATCAGTATGAAGATTGCAGCGAACACCAAAAATGAAAATTTGTACTATACCTACCTGGTAATTACAGGAATAATTGACCTGCCCTCTATCAACAACAAATCTGTGATTTTCATGAATTTAGTCAGTTTAGTGAAAGTTAGTTGACCAACAAATTTGTAAAAATGAAAGAAATTAAAATTATTGAAAGTGAGCGTGGCAGAAAGTTGCTTTTAATTAAAAGTTTCAAATACTACAAGAAAGAAGTATTAAAGTCTTCTTTAGAAGAAAAATGGACATGTACTGTTCGGGGTTGTAATGCAAAAGTATACATCATTTTTACGGGTCCCATCAATCACCAGAGAAGATGGAGTACATAGTCATGATGTTGACAAAAGAAAACTCGAAAAGCAATTGCTTCGAGCAACTTGCAAAAGAAAAGCTGATGAAGAACTATTCACAGCTCCTGCAAAATTGTGCCGTTACATGTTGGCTAAAATACCCAAAGAAGAGAGTGATTTGTTACAAACATCTGACATTGCAAGCGTGAAACGTTCCATTTACGATAATCGACGAAAAAAATTCCCTGTTCTGCCCAAATCTGCAGAAGATGTTCATCTTAGAGTGAAAGAGGGAAACTATACAACTAATTATGGGGAGAACTTTGTTATTGTCAATGACATCGTAAATAATGTGATAGTGTTCAGTTGTGCAACAAATTTGAAATTTTTGTGCGAATGTGAATCGGTTTTCATGGAGGGCAAGTTTTCGTATTGTACGCAGTTCTTTAAACAGTTCTTTACACTTCATGGTTATAGAAACGGACATTATGTTCCTTTAGTGTTTTGTATTTTGCAGAACAAAAATGCAAATATTCATACGAATTATGCTTACACAAAATCATTTAGAAATGTAAAAAAAATAACCTGACATTTAAACCTACTAAAATTGTAATCGATTTCGAGCAATCGATTCATTGCGCTGTTGGCAATGTGTGGCCAGAGAGAATCATCATAGGATGCCGCTTTCATCTTAGCCAGTCCTGGTGGCGATAAATTCAAAATCTGGGGTTAGCTACAGAGTTCAAAAGTGCGACGGATATAGGTAAATTTTTAAAATACACATTCGGACTACAATACCTGCCTATCACCCTCTGAAGTGGATGATGCTGTAGTTTTCGACCTAGAAGAAATGAACGCGTTAAACGTTTCGTTGATTATTTGGTGGATACATATATTGCTGAAGATTCTACGTTTCCACCTGTTATATGGGCATCACCGACAAGTGACATGTGCAGGACAACAAACGCTTGCGAATCGTTTCATTCGCATTTTAATAAATCGTTCAACTCGGCTTATCCAAATTTCTACGTATTTATACAAACACTACTCGAGTACCAAACCGAAACATACATAAAAATAAGAAGCTCAAATTCACACAAATTATCTAATAGTACTTACAACATGTAAAAAATCTCAATTTTTAGAAACAAGAATTTCTGCATATAAAAACAAAAATATTGATAGATTAACTTTCCTGAAACCAATATGTAATTGTGTATAGTAATAAACGTAGTGTACTGCATTCAATTTGTTTCATTTTGTTCTTACTTCGATTATGTGAAATAAAGTTATTAAGTATTTGTGTAGGTATAAACATAAACCGCTGCAATCTTCATACCATCTGCAACCCTACTTGCCTCACACCCGCTGCAATATACATAGGTCTATCAGATATCCGCTGCAATCTACACTCGCCGATTGTAAATTGTACGTCGAATAAAATCTTTTGAAAAATTATCTATTGTCGCTAAATTTTGTTGAGCTTTTTTCCTTCTGATAGTATGATCAATAACATCTCCTTGTTTAATGACACGATAAATAGTGGTATGTAGAATTTTTGTTAATTCAAAAATACGAGTTATGTAATTATTTTCTGATTGTAAAGAATTCTCTTTTTTTAAGCACTCACAAATATTTAAAATATTTCGTTGACTTTGAATATGTATATCTTTAGGTTCAAATTCCGTACACCACTGTAACAAATTTTCTCAGTAATTTGAATACGAGTAATGTAATTATTTTCTGATTGTAGAGAATTTTCTTTTTTTAAGCACTCATAAATATTTAAAATAATTCGTTGACTTTGAATATGTAAATCTTTTTGTTCAAATTCCGTACACCACTGTAAAAAAATTTCTCAGTAATGCCAAATGCCACCGTGATACCGCAATCGCTTCCCGCTAAAATTATTCTTAAAACAAAACACCCGTGCAAACAAATAATGATCGACTATATGTCTCAGTAAGGCAGATTAACTAATTGGTCAAATAGAGCATGCGCGGATTCGTTATACAATACAGGTGTGAGTCGGGAAGTTAAATGCAAAATTAAATAGAAATTTTACTAGGTTATCGTTCATATAATGACGGTCTTTTGAGTTTTCCCTGGTAAAATCGTAAAAATAATTCCTATCCAAGTGGGTCTAGTTATACTATACAAATATTTTTATTCATCATTAAATATGGCATATTATACATTTATTAAAATGTGAATTTATATATTAAAATTGATTGCCAATGGAAGCTAGTTATCTTGTTATTCTTTTTCGTCGTCTTCTTCTTGTTGTAGCTCAATAATGTTCAATTCATTGTCATCATCCTCATTATCGGTCATATTTATCTCCAAACCTTCCAGAATTTCAGGATAGTATATGCTTTCTTCATCGGGATTACTTGTAAATAGTAGAGCGTTGAGGCAAGCTTGTCCATTGCACTGGCATAGTAGCCCTGATTTTCTGTATCCACAACGGGACCCACAACCATTTTTGCAATTGCACAATATTATGTTAAGTAGTTCGGCTGGTGCTCGAGGTAATAACGTTCTTATGGACTCCAGGATTTCATTTTTAAGTATCCCATTCTTGAGTTCTTCTCTAACCAATTTTAAATTTGGTAGTAGACACGTTTGATATGTTGATGAGCTGCTACACTTTTTGGTAAAAGCATTGACAATTGTACAGGTTTATTTAGTTTCCTTAATTTGATGAATTGCGTTTAGCGGAAATGATCAACGTTGTCATCAGATTTAGAAACTTTATATAATGCCATCAAGATGCGCACTCCATTTTTAAATAACGTTTTTATGGGGCAGTTTTCTTGTTGAAATTTTTCTACCAGTTTATCCAAATTGGGAATTTTCTACAATGCTTTAGCAACAGTTTTTTTTTTCAATTTTTAAACAGCACAGAAGTCGTGTCACACCCACTAAATGCGTGTAAAAATAAAAGGTACTTTTTAGTACGAGGATATTGGTCAAAACTTTTAGTTACCTTTACCAACTTTTTTAAAGAAAATTTTTTGTTGATTTGATTGAATAGGTACGTCCAATTAAAATAACGAGTAAGTCAATATCTACTCCTATGATGACGGGAGTCTTTTATTGTTCTGATACGGCAATAGCTGTGTTGATGATGAGAACATCAGCATCATCTCTGGCTTGTTTCGTTGTGATATTAATAGTTTTGAAATTATTAACATGCATGTTGATCATTTTTTTATTAGACTGATTTGATAAAATAAAAATCTTTGCTGATTGGCACAATCATTGTTTTGTCAAAACAAACTTTGTATGATTTTAAAAGTGCCGCAGTTCTTCTTTGTTGTTCAATTGCTTTAATATTTTTGTCATAGTCCAAATATCCGTCAAATATAACAACAATTGTTTAGCTATAATGTGTAAATATATAATGTATTTATCTAAAATAATGGAGAAAGTATCGTTTTGCTCCATACGATGCAATGGAGAAAAAATCCACCATGGATAATGTTTGTTATTATTTTTATCAAGATCGATATCAACAAGTGTCATATTGTCATATAATGTGGTTTTTGTGGTTTTTCTCATGCGCTGCGCACTCTTCGTGCTCTACCCCAAAAATGGTTGGTTGTATAAAAAAACAGTTACTGCAAAAATTGTAGAGAATTTTATACTCTACAACTTTTATTATAAATACAAATCTCATTTGAGTAATAGTAACCGAGATATTCACAAAAAATCGATTTTGATGACCTTCAATATTTTAAGACGCCGGCACGATAGCAATGGTGACTTTAGAGACAATGTTTAGAATGAAAAAACAAAGGTTTATACCAATTTTCTGCTTATTATTTTTTATTCCGAGGTTAAACTGGGTTATAGACACCTCCGCTCTCGACCGTAAGATTAGATGAGATTTGACTCGGCCCCCTCCCCCCCTTAAACATCACACGTAATTTGTGGACGCCCCTATACCTAACTCCTAATACACAGGTAAAAGATAGCTTGATGTCACCGCAAAAAGAGAGCTTTATGAAGGCCTAAGAATTTCAAGCAGGAGGTTTACACCACGCTAAATTGGTTAATTGCCTTTTTTATTTTATTTGTTAGGATAAGCGACCTTTTGCAGTCCTGGACGAAGAGGGATTTAAAAATTTAATGAATGAGTTGGCACCTTCTTTTAAAATTCCTTCATCTGAATTATTAATAAAAATTAAGAAACAACTTTTACTAAAATATAAAAATTTGTCGGCCACTGTAAGAAAAAGATTAAAAAATGCAAATCATATATCTTTATCAACACATGTTTGGACTGAAACACTGGCCGAAAAAGCATTTTTGGGAGATACTGCCCATTTTTTTAAAGGCACAAATATTGTGTCATTTGATCTAACTGTTGAACAATTGAAATCTAAGCACACCGCCGATATATTGAAGGGAGTAATTTTAAGAATTCTGAAAGAATGGAATATTGAAATAAACAAAATTATAAGTATTACAACTGACAATGGAGCAAAAATTGTTGCTGCGGTGAAAAAAAATGGTCCTAATATTCACATCCCTTGTTTTTCACACACCCTGAATTTGGTCACTATGCCACGTATTTTAATGTAAGTAAAAACAAAATCAAATTTTGAAAAATAAATAAATAAATTAATTGAAATTCAACTCCAGCTGAGTTCGGTAGTGGTTTCTCTACTGGCAAATTATGCCCAGCTCAGCCGTAGAGGGTAAGTGCCAAAATAAAGTGAGTGCGCCACCGATTTGTACGGTTAAAATCGGAAACCCCTGATGTTCCAGGCACCACTTCACCCACTGGAGATAATTAAATAAATTCAAAATATTAAACAGTACTATTTGAATTGCACAATAAAAAAAATAACGAAAAAGTGAGCTAAATAAAACAAAATATCAACTAGATCCTTCTTTAATAAAATTTAAGAATTTACACAACTGTCAAGCCTCGTGCTTGACAACGCTATTGATATTTATATAAAACTAGCTGACCCGGCGAACTTCGTACCGCCTACTGATGTTTTTTTACCATTTTTCCAAATTTTTACGGTTTTGTAAATTATCGATTAGATATATCATATATTAACTGCGCCACCTTATGGTGGCGTCATAGTACTTAATTACGCAAGAATTGCTAATGTAAATTTAAATCTCAACTGCGCCACCTTACGGTGGCGTCATAATGCTTAATTTAGTAACGATCACTCTTTTAAATATATGAAATAGCTGTACCCGGCGCGCGTTGCTACGCCAACAACTAAAATAAATTTAAGAAAAATAAAAGAGATGAAGAGATAGAGAAGGAAAGAAAGTTTACAGTTTTGTTTCACTTATCGCACCAAAAATATATTTTTCGAACTTATATTTATATGAAATCGTATAGATATCTATTAATTAATATTGAATTTTATACATGGTGGTAACTTTTATTAATATGAATAATTAAGAATTAAGAATACAGCATCATACTAATTTTCATGACAATCGGTTGAACAGGGAAGAAGTTGCTACTCTGCAGCGCCACCTGGTGGCGAGTGGCATCAATGAGCGTATCATACAAACCTTTTCCGTGGAAAAACACATATACATACCAATTTTCATTACAATCGGTTAAACGGGGGGCAGAAGTTACTACTTTGCAGCGCGACCTGGTGGCGATTGGCATTAATGAGCATATCATATAAACCTTCTCCGTGCAAAATACATATACATACCAATTTTTATGAAAATCGGTTGAACGGGACAGAAGCTGCTAGTCTGCAGCGCCACCTGGTGGCGAGTGGCATCAATGAGCATAACATATAAACCTTCTCCGTGCAAAATACATATACATACCAATTTTCATGACAATCGGTTGAACAGGGCAGAAGTTGCTACTCTGCAGCGCCACCTGGTGGCGAGTGGCATCAATGAGCATAGCATATTCGTTTTCTCCAAAAAAAAAATACATATACATACCAATTTTCATGACAATCGGTTGAACGGGGCAGAAGTTGCTACTTTGCAGTGCCACCTGGTGGCGAGTGGCATCAATGAGCATATCATATAAACCTTCTCCGTGGAAAAATACATATATATATACCAATTTTCATAATAATCGGCCAGTAGTTTTTGAGTCCATCGATTTCGTACATAAAAACACATCCTTTTTAGAAAGTTTTTTATATTTTCGCCGTGTTCTGTGTCTCTGTGTCATTCCGTGGAATTTGTAATCGAATTTAAACCTATTTCCCGACTACCTATAGCTCTGAAATTTTCAGGATAGCTAAGAACTGGATGACAATGCATGTTTCAAGTGTGTTTAGGCATATACATAGATTTCGAAATTTATACCGAATTGATATTAAACATGATCTAAGTTGTGTATAGATAATATTATTTTGAAAGTTATTAAGTAAATCGTTCGTAGCGTAGTTGGTTAGGCTGCGGATCAGTCCACTTGTGACAGTTCTGTTATGTTATCATAATGGGATCGATTACGCGACAGAGAAGTTTTTTTTTCTTTTTTTTTGTTCTTACATGTGAAAACAGTAATTATTATTTTAACTGGTAATAAAATAAACTGTTTTAGAAAGTTTTTAGATACAACTACCCTTGATTTTGTTAACAAGGAAACAATCTTCTCTATGATCAATCACAGCGTTGTATGACTTAATATTTTTGCAAAATTAGGGATGCTGTGCATTGTTGAGATGACACAAAATATGACCTATAAATCAGTAAAAAACTTTCTATTATAAAAAGTTCTTTTTGTAAATTGTGCTTATTTATATATATAGATAAGAATATGTGAATTATATTAAAAGTTAAATTTATCAATATATGTGTGATCACACTCAATACAAAAAAAAAAAAAGAAAAATAGATCTTAACTAACTATAGTTACGACTTAATCTAATTAGGCTTATCTGTTAGTCCTTGGCGTTTCTAATACTTAGGTCGGTTCCAAAACCCAAGCCTGTTCCAAAACCAATAGGCTTGCACCAACCACAATAACTTAAGCTCGAACTAAGTATCAGGTCTAGGATTTCAGCCTATAACTAGAATTTATGCTTGTATCTAGGACTTATGCCCGTATCTAGGACCCTATTAAGATAGGGTTTCTTTCATTAAACTAGTGACACCCTAGCTGGTAGACGGGTAAATCAATCTCCTCGTTGCTAATTGCGAGAATTCTACCACAGTTCACCGTCTGAACGGTTTTAAATCTTTAAATCTTCCTACTGTCCGTTCTATGGGCTACCACAGAAGACTTCCTAAAATCCGCTAAAAAAGCGATTTCCTTACGAATCCAACAAAACTACTGAAAAATCTCACTCCAACACAATTCGATAGGAAGACTGAGGTTTAATTTGGTAAATCCAAAATGAATTGTCTCCGATTAATAGAGATTACAACTTAAACCCCGAAAATCTACTGAAGCATCTTGTGTGACTTAACTAATGAGTTGGTCGTGCTATTACTGCACCGGGAGAAAAGGTCACGACCTAACGATTCTCCCGAGGTCCGTTTCCCTGCTGCCTACATTTCGTACAGTCTTTCTTGGTGACGTTAGGGGTACCACAGCGATAGCAATAGATCTTCCTAGGGTTGGGACAATTCCTACTGACATGTCCGGTATTTCGACAATTCCAACAGATCGGAGAGCTAGAAGGACGAATAGAACTAGGATTCGCGTCAACTCTATTTAATCCCGACTGTTGAAGATCGGGGCCCTCCCGGTGGGGTTGTGCCTCGACAAAAGCGAAATCAGGCTCCACAAATTGATTCCTCTTACGAGAAGGGGGCACGTAATTTTCTACCCTGTATTTCTTGGTCTCTAATTTCATACATTCTTCCTCTAATTCTTCAATAGAACGTACGACCGGTAATTGGGTAGCATAAAAAGGGGAAAGGTTCCTAACTAATAGATCCAATTGCATTTCAGAAGTAAGACTACCATGACGCCTAAACAACGCTTTTATACACGATAAGTAATCAATTATATCCTCGGTGGTGTCTTGGGTTCGTTCTAATATTTCTTTAAAGAGCCTAGCTCGATAATCAGGTGGTTCAAAATGTCGTAATAGTAGTTCCGACAAACTCTGCCAATCCCTAAATCTATCGACGTTGGCTCTATACCAGGTTAATGCTTTGCCGGAAAAGAGGTCTATGTCACTGGAAAATAACTGTTCCTTAGTGATATTACGAGCTATTCTAAGTTCTTGAACCCTATCTAGAAAATTATTTACAGAAGACTTTGCATCCCCAGCGAACTTCACATTCCATTTTTCTAAATTCAATGGCTTCGTTTGGGTATAATGTACCGTCCGAGTGATGTTAGGGGAGTTCGAAGGTACAGAAACACGAGAACTATTATAAACTGGTGGAGATTCCTCATCGAGATCTTGGACAATATGACTGAGTTCCGGGTTGCGTTTAGCGGCGGTATCAAGAGAATCTTAGGCAGCTAATGCCTCCATCAACAATTTGCCCCTCTCCGACTTCTCTTCGGTTGTTAATCCGGCCTCCGGAATACGTTGGGTACGATGATAGAGGTGAACTAATTTCGACATTGAAGAATTATACTTCCTCTCGACATTTTCACCTTCAAACCGTTTCCTCTGATAACAGCTTACGAATTAACTCTAACTCACCCTTAAGATCTGCTACTGTATATGTTGGTCTCGTGAAAGTACCTGATCTCTCCATCTTTAAAATTGGCCGCAGGGCCATCCTCATCTGATCGACCGTTGGCTTTGAATCAACTAAAATCCCACGGACTAAAAGTTGATGAACCAACATGTGCTTTTTAAGGTATGAAATATCCATTTTATACTCCATAGTATACGATTAAAATAACGACAATTCAACAAAAAAAAAACGAATAAGAGACTACTACAACTTTTCAACAAATAGACAACAACTTGTGGTTCAGTACCAATTAGCAACGATGAATGATAATGATAAATAACTTACCAAAAATATATATATATATAAAAAAATATGCAACTATGTAAATCGTCTCACGATTGGTGTGATCAGGTGTTAATAACGCCAAAGATTAAAAATATTAAATAAAAATACAGTTACTACTTAGCTCACTTTATATAAATGCAAATAGTAAATAAAAAAAAATCTACTAACAATTTCTTAATTACTCGCCCAATTAAACAATTATAGGCCCCACGTTGGGCGCCAAAAATTTGCCACGTATTTTAATGAATTTAAAAACAAAATCAAATTTAGAAAAATAAATAAATTAACTGATTGAAATTGAACTCCAGCTGAGTTCGGTGGTGGTTTCTCTACTGGCAAATTATGCCCAGCTCAGCCGTAGAGGGTAAGTGCCAAAATAAAGTGAGTGCGCCACCGATTTGTACGGTTAAAATCGGAAACCCCAGATGTTCCAGGCACCACTTCACCCACTGGAGATAATTAAATAAATTCAAAATTTTAACCAGTACTATATGAATTGCACAATAAAAAAAAAACGATAAAGTGAGCTAAATAAAACAAAATATCACCTAGACCCTTCTTTAATAAAATTTAAGAATTTACACAACTGTCAAGCCTCGCGCTTGACAACGCTATTGATATTTATATAAAATAAGAAAATGTGAATAATATTAAAAGTTAAATTTATCAATATATGTGTGATCACACTCAATACAAAAAAAAAAACAAGAAAAATAGATCTTAACTAACTATAGTTACGACTTAATCTAATTAGGCTTATCTGTTAGTCCTCGGCGTCTCTAATACTTAGGTCGGTTCCAAAACCCAAGCCTGTTCCAAAACCAATAGGCTTGCACCAACCACAATAACTTAAGCTCGAACTAAGTATCAGGTCTAGGATTTCAGCCCCTAACTAGGACTTAAGCCCGTAACTAGGACTTGAGCCCGTAACTAGAATTTATGCCTGTTTTTAGGACTTATGCCTGTGTCTAGGACTTATGCCTGTATCTAGGATTTATGCCCGTATCTAGGACCCTAAAATCGTAATTTAGTATTAACATTAGCTTAAACAGATTTTAATGACTCCTTGAATTAATTTGACTTAATAACTTTAATACAATTTGAACACATTAACTTAAATGAAAGAATAAAAATGAATTTAAATGAATAATACAACATTTAGAAGTTGACTTCTCTGAATTTACAATTAATGAGCAAAACTAATGATTTAAATGTACTCAACAAACCTAAATTTGACTTGCTAGTCACAACAAAATTATAACAATAAATTAAATAAAAATTTAACAAAAAATTAATTAACGAATAATTACAGAAAACTGTATCATTGTCATATTTAATAAAGCGTGTTTGTCAATAGATGGCTAAGAATAATATAATTTCATTCTAAACTTTCTTTATTGAAAGATATATAAGGATTACGATTTTAGTTCAGTCTTTAGTCAGTGATTATGCTTTACAGCTCGCTGACGGATAACATATACCTTATACTGACGAGGTGCAAAAACACCGAAACCGGTCTATGTTATGTTATGTTATGTTGTCCCTTCTAACTGCAAACTAGAATGGTTGGGTTAAGTTATCTTGTAGATATTCCAACCCCGTTTGACTTTGAAGTATAATCCAATATCCGTTGGGGCATATAGCCCAGGAAGTAGTTGTTTCTTCTTAGTTGAACGGTCATTGCCTTTGAAATTTTCAAAAACTTGTAAAGCGTTTAGAATGAAATTATAGTATTCTTAGCCATCTATTGACAAACACGCTTTATTAAATATGACAATGATACAGTTTTCTGTAATTATTCGTTTATAGATCACGACGAAAGTCTTGCGTCAAGTCGAATTTTAGTTTGCAGTTGAAGGTAAGGATGTCACTACTATCGTGTCCTTTAAACTTTCTTTATTGAAAGATATATAAGGATTACGATTTTAGTTCAGTCTTTAGTCAGTGATTATGCTTTACAGCTCGCTGACGGATAACATATACCTTATACTGACGAGGTGCAAAAACACCGAAACCGGTCTATAAGTTATGTTGTCCCTTCTAACTGCAAACTAGAATGGTTGGGTTAAGTTATCTTGTAGATATTCCAACCCCGTTTGACTTTGAAGTATAATCCAATTTCCGTTGGGGCATATAGCCCAGGAAGTAGTTGTTTCTTCTTAGTTGAACGGTCATTGCCTTTGAAATTTTCAAAAACTTGTAAAGCGTTTAGAATGAAATTATATTATTCTTAGCCATCTAAAAAATTAATTAATAATAGTAAAAGAATAAGCAAAAAGGAGTCTAGTTTCACATTAATAACCTACATACAAGACACAAAGAAATACATATGCAAAATAAAGATATTACAACCAAAATTATGACCATATGACGTTATTAATCTTATAAAAATAAAATTTCGTAACTCACCTATTAAGATAGGGTTTCTTTCATTAAACTAGTGACACCCTAGCTGGTAGACGGGTAAATCAATCTCCTCGTTGCTAATTGCGGGAATTCTACCACAGTTCACCGTCTGAACGGTTTTAAATCTCCAAATCTACCTACTGTCCGTTATATGGGCTACCTACACTCATAGGAAACGGAAGAACCATAAGAATCGAACAACCACATGAATAAATAACGTGTACTCACCACAGAAGACTTCCTAAAATTCGCTAAAAAAGTGATTTCCTTACGAATCCAACGAAAACTACTGAAAAATCTCACTCCAACACAATTCGATAGGAAGACTGAGGTTTAATTTCGTAAATCCAAAATAAATTGTCTCCGATTAATAGAGATTACAACTTAAACCCCGAAAATCTTCTGAAGCATCTGCTCGAGACTAAGGTTGACAGTCAAAAGGAAGTTTCTACGTTTCACAATTCATGAGATTGACACACCTCAAAATAAATGGCCTCTACTACTATAAGGACAATAACCGTAGGATCAACAGCTACCAACGTACGAGCAAACAGTAATCGTTTAATAACAACAGATCTTATACTTAACAAGGTAACACCAAAATCTCAACATTACTTAATTTCTCGTTCATATACAATCTTTAGATGTCGGATGCTAAAATAACGAACTGCAGACGACAACATTCTAAGTTTTACGACGGAAAAAGGGAAAAGAAGATTTCTTCGGTCCTTGACAGTAGTTTAAACGTCCTAACCCAACATTTGTTCTGAATTTTAATAAATAAACTTTCAATACAATATTAGTAGCAATTTGTGGCCAGAATATATTTATAAGTTGATGATTAACTATAACTGAACTAAAATCAACCTGAACCTGTCACGATTTACTCCTTAATAACGGAGAATTCATAAGGTAAGCAATTAGTTATAACTATTGTGAATTTAAACCCGTGACAATAAATCATGCAAATATAGTTAATGTGATTAAAAAAGTAAGAGAACTGGTTAAGTATATATAAAACAGTGTCAGAGTTTTAGATAAGTTACGAATCATTCAAACAGAAAAAAACATTTCTGAGGGCAGTATAAAAAAGCTTATTCTGCATGTAAAAACAAGATGGAATTCCACTTATTTTATGATAGAAAGGTTCCTAGAATTGCTTACTCTTGTTTGCCAAATTTTAATAGAAGATGCTACAAGTCCAGAGATGCCATGAGCAAGTGAGGTTAAAACATTAAGGCAACTATCAATTTTATTACAGACATTTAAATATGCAACTAGGGAAATGTCAGGAGAAAAATTTGTTACAATTTCTGAAGATATTCACATGGTTAATTGTATTGTATGTAGTGTAAATAATGTTGTTACAAGTGATCCTAATATATGTATAATAAAACAGTGTGTAGTTAATAAAATGAGCAAAAGATTAGAAAAAATTGAAGACAATATGAAGTTAACTCTTACCACAATGTTTGATCCGCGATTTAAGAACATTTATTTTTAAAATTCAGTCTTGTGTTCTAGAGCAATTGCACGAATAAAAGGATTAGGTTTAGATGAGAATTCTTCGGGGAAATCAAAAGACAATTTTGGTGGTAGTGGTAGTACATCATATTACTTTAGGAAAACCCATAAACAACTGGCGCATGGTAAGACAAATAAAAAAGGTGATTCGTCAGAGGTTTCAGTATATCTTGCCAATCCTGTATATGCCCTTACGAGCAATCCTCTAAAGCGATGGAAGAAAATAAAAACAGTATTTCCAGGAATGTATAAGCAGGCAAGGATTTACTTGTTAAATATGGTGACTTCAGTTCATTGTGAACAACTTTTTTCCAAGGCAGGCTCAACAATTAACCAAGAAAGGAATCGTTTGTCTGCAAAACATTTGAAACAATTAATATTTTTACGTAGTGTGTAACATAACGAATGGTTTAATTAATTAGGAATTATCATTTTTTACAATCTTGTTAATGTCTTTTTGGTTTTAATATTTGCTAATAAAATATTTAAATTCTTGAATTCTTTCTACTTTGTGATATCTACCTTTTGTCCTTTTGTGGGATAACGAAAAAGTAGGATTTTTAAGAGGTCAAGTTCAGTATCGATTGATATTACGAGTATCGATACTTTTTTTTTGATATTCTCAATATATCGATACTCATATTTCGATATAGTATCGATATCAACTATCGTATCGAAAGCAGTATCGCAACATCCCTAATTGCCGCTGCATTTAGCTGTGAGCGTAGCGTACCGACTTCTCACGCACACAAATATAACTGTCTCCTCGTGTCGCGTAGTGTAGGTATGACAACTGTACGAATGTTACCATTTTACGAATCCTACCCTGCTCACCCCTCGATGAATACTCTAATATAAAGTATAAAGTATTCCATCTTTCCCCACGCCGGGATTAGATCCAAACAATTTGGTAACAGAAATACAAACACAAATCCAACCACTAAGTTTATAGATACCAACCCCAATTTGCTTTGCCCGCAGAAGAAATTTCTTCAAATTGAAGGTTTGCAAATATTAAAAAAAAATTATTACATTAAAGATGCTCCCAATGGTTTAAAATTATTAATTGACACTGATGCTGGAATCCCAATTTTCAAACCTACAAGTTGTTTACATTATTAAAATCGATACGATGAAAATGTAGTAATCTAAATATATAAAACTCAAAGGAGACTGACTGACATAGTGATCTATTAACGTACAGCCCAAACCACTGCACGGATCGAGCTAAAATTTGACATCCAGGTAGATGTTATGACATAGGCATCCACTAAGAAAAGATTTTAATAAATTCTACCCCCAAGGAGATAAATAAGGGGATAAAAGTTTGTATGAAACTTTGTCCATTTTAAACCGATCGGGTTGAGACTTTACATATAGCTACTATGACGTAGGCATCCCCTAAGAAAAGATTTTAATAAACTCCACCCCTAAGGAGATAAAATAGAGGATGAAAGTTTGTATAAATCTTCTTAGAGTTTTGACTGATTGCACTGAAATTAAAGATTGGAGCCACTATGATGAATACGTCCGTTTAAATAGGATTTTGATAAATTCAACTGCAACTCCCATGAGGAACAAATAAGGGTGATGGAGTATGTAAATATATTTGTTTAAACCTATCAGTACCTAAGAAAACAAATAAATTAAGACGAACAAAATAATTTTTAGTTCCAAATGTTGACAACAGGTGGCGTTAGTAGTATTTAAAACGCGCTATCGTTGTGTTTTCACTGAGTTACATATACCTGATGATGAGTGGCCGCCGTATCGCATAGTACATACTATACCTAAATATTTCTAGCGGATTATATTTGACGATTTTTGCTGTTCTTTTCTTGGCATATTTTGGATTGCACTTGCTTTGTTTCGGTTTAGTAGTTGTGGTTATAGACTCTGCTTTGTGTTTGGCATTTGTTTTGTTTTCGTTTGGTTTAAGTATAGGTTTTGTCGGTTAGACTTTTTTAAAGGGGCTAAAGAAAATCTGAACGTTAATGGAGAAGTTGAAGTATGTACTGTCGTCCCCATTGTTGGTGACGGTGCATGTTTGTTTCGTGCTCTTTCTTATTTAATGTACGAAACACAGAGCGATGAAGATGCGTTCAGAAATTCTCAGATATGTGGTTTTTGACTGGAGCAAGTTTTCAATTATGACCCGCGACACTGACGAATATTTTGCTGATATGACGAGACTGCAAGTGGAAGCTTTACATTGCAATATAGTAGAAACCACCATGTTAACTGAGTGTGCGAAAGGGAAAACTGTATTTATGCCACGAATCCCATTAATAGTCCAGGGCATTTAGATCAAAATCGCCCGAATAGCGGAAATTTGGACATCCAGCAGATATCGAGATGCGGTTTTTTGCATTGTGTTCAGGAAGGTCCCAGAAAAATGTCTACAACGTCTGGTTTGGCGCATCTTTAAAAATGCCTTCTGGGTTGAAAATGCATTTTCCAATTGCATCATTCCTTGCACCTTTATAGGAACGATCGGAAACTCAAAAAAATTGCTCGGAATTCGTTACTCGGGGGTTTTCGGTGCTGCCAAACTCGATTCCGGCATTAGAATTATCCGTAGGTGCACAGAGGTCGCTCTGTGGCGGTACGCAGGGGGTGAGTTGGTGTAGAAATGGCAGCTTGCATGAAAGGCACTACAAACTTGTTACTCAGGGGTTTTCGGTGATGGCGAATGTATTTCTGGCATTGTAATCACCCGGAGGCGCTCGAAGCGGCTCTGCGGGGACATCCGGTGGACCTTCTGGGAAACAAATTGCATAGTCCATAAAAATCGCTCCAAACTCGACACTCGGGGGGTTTTCGGGGATGACGAATTTAATTCTGGCATTGGAATTACACGGGGTCTCACGGAGGGTACTCTGTGAGGGTGCGCAGGTGGTAAATTGGGAGAGAAATGGCAGCGTGCATAAAAAGCACTCCAAACTCGTTACGTGGGGGTTTTCGGAGATAACGAATTCAATTCTGGCATTGTAATCACCCGGAGGCGCTCGGGGGCGACTCTGCGGGACCATCCGGGGGGATATGTGAAGCTTTAGAAAATTGTCGTTACGTTAATTTTATATACTCTGAAAATAAAAATGTTCCAAAAAAATTGAAAGCCAAATAGAATAAATTTGTTATTACGGTTACTGTAATTATTTATAAAAAAATCCCGCATATTTAAGTCCTGTCCTATGTAAACTTTTTTTGGTTTCTCCTTAATATAATTTCCTGTTTGTCTTATTTCTAAATTTCAACAATCCCCTGAAAGACTAAAAATAATCTAGTTTAATAGTAAAAGCAAAAAAATTTTTAAACTTGAATTTGGAAGCTTTAGCAAGTAGTTTAAACTTCTTTAATAACATTTCTATGTGCAAATAGTCTGTTTAATGTAAAACTTTTTGAACTTTCTTACCCTTTTAATGCGAGTTGAAAAGATTGTTGTAGTTATCCCGTGTAACAACTTAAATAGTTAAATAATTTATTTGTAGTCTCTTAAGTAAGTGTTTACAGATTTTAGAAAGTTTAGATGGTATAAATCTATTACGGAATTTAACGATTAAATCTTTTACCTATTAAATTATTTTTTTATATGAAATGAAATCAGTTGTTGATTTCTTTAACCACGTTTTGAATTAATAGATGCTTTAAAATAGTAATAAATTTAAATTTTCTTATTCATTTAATTAGATATATATTCTACCTTCTTTATTCTTTATTTTGAATGTTTGTCAATTGAGTAAAACATATAAACTTTTTTTTATTCCAGTACAGATTGCAAATTTTTAAAAACTCTTTTAATAAACATATAACAGAATAAATATTATTTAAACAATTACAAAATTATAGAGGTTTGGAATTTGTAATCAAAGAAGTTATAATTTGCTCATAATTTTAAAAGTTGCTAACATGAACTTAATCCTTTTAATACTGTGGGAATATAGAGGTCCCAAGCAATATTCTAAAATTACTCAGGAAGCTTTTAACCCTTATATTACATTGGGATGGGATTTATCAGTAGCTATACGTGATTACCACAGTTTCATGTAGTTGCAGTGCATATGGTTTTATTAGATTTTTTAGTCGTGAACTTGTTAGTGCTTGGCAAATTTATATTTATTTATGTTTTTAAAGTATTATAACTAGTTTTGTGGTTGTTTGCTTTCGACAAACTAATTTAATTTGAATTAGTCCCATAGGAAGAATTCTATAATTATATATATATATATATATATATATATATATATATATATATATATATATATATATATATACATCTCTCTATACTTGAGTCTTCCAGCCAAAGACGGTATTTACCTCATCCACCAGAAGGAGCAGGAATATATATATTCTCACTGAAGTATATCGCATTTTGCCCATTCTAGTATAGTATTTGATAAAAAAATAATGGAAAATATTTTCTTTTTAACCATTTTTATAGCATTCAATCTTCCGACTGAAATGCTATTTTTACGTCTTCCGAGTATATTGAGAATATCAAATTTTCAGTACATAGGTCTTCCGTACAGTGATGCCACATTTCATTACATTTGTAGTACCTACATCTTCCATATATTACAATCAATATTTAGATATACGGAAGCCTCGTGCTTCTAATTCTCATTTGAAAATCATAACTCTTCCAGATTTATCTGAATAAGTTCCGTCTTCATCATATCATATTTAAGTTAGGTATTGATTGATTGTTAAATTTAAACAATTACTCAATATTTATTAATAAATACGGCGACAAAAACCAAATCAGTTGAAAATTTCTTCAGTGGCGGAAGTTCTGATTTTTTTATTATTTTTCAATTTTAATGATTACTAAAATTTACAGACATAAATGATTTTGCAAATATTCATTGAATCAAATACATGGTGAGTCAAAGCTCGAGTACATTATTTTCTCAGAAATTTTAAATGAATCACCTCACCCTGTATTTTATATTATTTTCGAAAAGTACTATTACCATACTTCCCATACCCAAAGTTATCAGTTCTTTGAGATATTTTAATTTTCCTATGTAAACTATCAATTAGTTATGCAATAGTGTATCAGATGTGATGTTATTGAGACCTACTCAATTTTGGTGAAAATAGTGTTATTTTTGCGCGTTGTTACTTATTTCCCCATGACTATAAATTTTTGTAAATTTCCAACTTTAAACTAACATCTGGTAAACTATTTCATACCTAATTACTTCTTTGCTGAATATCTCAAAAACTAATAACTTTAGATATGGGAAATGTTTGATAAAAATAGGAGTATGGAAATAGTAATTTTCGACAATGATATAAAATACAATGTATTCCACTATTCAATTATACAGGTCGTTGAACTTGTTATGATTTTGACAGAAAATTGGTTATAACTTTTAAATAACTTTTAAAACTTTTAAAATATCCCGTTTCCACATTCTACTCCATATTCTATTTCTATTTAACTATATTTACGATACTTTTTACATTATTCCATTATATTCAATTTTATATTTTTTTTTAATTACAATTCATGTGACATCCGTAAAATTTCTTTGACTTTTCTCAATCAACCATCGCCTTAACAACGTAGCAACCCCTTTATACCTTTTTTTTCAATTATTTTCTATCATTACTTGATAACTTCCATAGATTGACATTATCAAATTTTTATATTTCGTTGGTCTTAAACATATTTACAGTATACATAAAGACCAACTAGTTCATACCATAACAAATCCCCCTAAATTTAAAAAATAAAATTTCCTTTTAAGACACATTTTATTTTTTTTAAATTTACTTCCAATTCAATTTTTATTTATCTATATCTAACATTCATTATTCCTATATTTTTTTATTTAATTTTATAACTTTTATTTATTTTATTTTATTAATTTCGTCCCCCTTTTTCTGATATTTTCCCATTATTTATTTTCCTATTTAGTTTTAATTTTAATCTTAATTTTATATTAATCCTATTTTCTTTTAATTAACTTTTTTTTTATAATTATACATTATATCCTTCCAAATCTTCTTTAATCTTGTTTTAATCTTATTACATATTTTAAAATAATTTATATCATAATCTTCGTATGTTTTATTCTTAAACTTTCTTTTATTCTCATTGTCATACTTAGATTCAGTTTTATATTTAATTTTATTAATATAATAATATAATTCATTTTTATATTTATTTTCATCAACTTCATATATTTTATTTTCATATTTTATTTCTTCACTTTTATAATGTTTATCTTTTTCATTCTTCTTATCCTCATATTCATTATTTAATTTTAATTTCATAATTTCATATTCTTGTTTCATTTTGTTTTTATATGTCTCATATTCTTTATAATATTTATTTTTACTTTTTCCTTCCTGTATAATGTATTGACAAATAATTTTTCCTTTATATCGACACATAGGTTTATTTTTATTTATATTTCTGTCATACATTTCTTTTAATAGAGGTGTGTCTTCATTTTCAGGTTTAAACTGTTTATAATCCCCCATAACTTTTATTTTAGGAGATTGGGTTTCATGGTCATTATAAATTATTGATTTGTCATTCATTGTTTTTATATCTTCTGTTTTTATTTCTTCTTCCAATTCATCTTTATTTTTGGTCATCATTTCTTTAAAAATATTTTTTATTTCATTTTTAATATTATTAATATCTAATTTTATGCCTTCTATAATTTCTTTAAAAATCTTTAACTCATCCTTATCTCCTTTTCTATAATTTGCTTGTTTTCTACTATTTTCATCCATTTTTCTATTATTTTCATCTAATTTTTCATCCATTTTATTTTCCATTTTCTACTATTTTCATCAATTTTTCTATTAGTTTCATCTAATTTTTCATCCATTTGCTTTTCCATTTTTCTACTATTTTCATCCATTTTATTTTCCATTTTTTCCAAAAATTTAAACATTCTCTTCATCTGTGTTTCTTGATGTGGTTTTGAACTAGTCGCATCTCCTATCACATCTACTTTTACAAACTGAATAGTTGTGTTTTCTCCTCCTTCCGAAGATCCATCATTTTCCCTTATACCAATATTTTCTATTGTTTCATCTACATCTTGTCCTATACCATCATTACTTTTTGTTTCATGCCTATTTTCACTGTATTCTTGTATTCCATCTTCTCTCCTTCTATTTCTTCTATTTTGTCTTGTATCCATTTTATTTAAGTATTTTTAAATATTTTATATTTAATTTAAAATGTCAATTTGTTATATTTATTTAATTTATATGTAGATTTAAAAAAAAATCTTTAACTTTATGGTCTTTATGTATATATAAATCTCTGGCCCCCGTGAATAAGCACATAAGTCGACTTTATAAAAATTTTCAGGAGAGCCAAAATAATATTAATTAAATTAGGGTAAATCAGCAAAAAAAAATTATAGAAATGTAATTTGTGTTTTTACATGACATGTATGTAATGTATAAAGTAGGATATTGTCATTTGCAATAAATGATCTCAAGTGTATGTTGAGTGACTTATCCGGATATTCACAAGTATAGTTTAATTTACATTTTAGAATAAGTCGAGATATCTCAACTGTGTGTTTTGAAATAAATGTTAGGCACCGACTTATTTAATTAATATTGTTAGTTTTTACTTTGATTTATTTACTTAACATTCACTAGTATGATTTTTTAATAAAGGAAGAAGTAATATAAACTACAAAAAAACGTTTTTTTTTTATTAGTACAAACTGCTACTATTATTAGATAATTATTATTCATCTGGATCTATCTCCATCAAATCTGGATCTATGTCGGGAACATCATCTACCAATAAACCTTCGTAAAAAGGTCTAAACTCCATATCAATAAGGGGCAAGAGTTCCATAAGGTTCTTTTTTTTATCTTTATTAATTATTATTATCTTTATTTATTAATTAATTATGGAGTTTTGGCAGCCTGAGTACTGCAGCTTGTTTTCCTCGACGGCGAAAGTTGACCGCCTTAAAACTATCTTCATTATTGAGAGATGATTTAAAATACATTATTCCAATATTGTCTTTGCAATAACGTGCCCACTGTAAATCTTTCCACAAGAACTTTTCGCCATTTTCAGTAAGTTTTTTTGGACCAAGTAAGTTTTTAATAATGCTGCGAAATCTAAAAAATCGTCACATTCCATTATCTTTACTTTAAAGGGATTTATTTTTTTACAACTTCTTATTAGCTGAACCCAGTCATAAGGATGATTTATTTTCATTGTAGTTTTTTTCTTTGCTTTCTCAATTGTAGCGTGGTCCACATCGCATTCCATATGTGTATGACCACTAACCAGGAACTTATGGTCAATGCAGTCAAGGGTATTTTTTTCTCCTTTAATACCGTCATAAACATAGTTGCCACGTGACTGTTTTTATTCTGACCTCCGCAAGTATCTGAATAAAAGCAGATTTTTTTATATTAGGTGGTAAATCAATAATATGCCTATATAAACAAGAAGCAATCTGATTTCCGCCTCTACCAGAAACAGATTCGTTCCATATGTAGCAAGCGGCTTCATTTGTAGCTAAGTTATGAACTGTCAGATTGTAAGTCCACAACTGCCTTTTGTAGAACGAAATTGAAGATTTAAGGTACGGAGTGGGCAGACACTGCTGCAAATCAAAAGCAAACACAGCTATTGAGCCTTTGCAATATTTTTATCATTGCCTTTTGCTTTATAAGCTTCATCTGCTGCAGAGTGGTGATTTGCTTGCTCGGAAATGAGTATTTCTTTTTCTTCCGCATTCGCATAAGTAATTTGTATTTTAAGTGTATCACACTTAGAGCAAGTGTCTTTTTGAATGCCAAGCCTAGTTCACGAAACTTTCTTGCATAGATAGTCATTGATACACAATTTTCCCTATTTTCTTTGTAAAGGGCATACATTTTTAATATGGTTAAATCTGATTGCAAATATTTTTTTGACGTAGTTTGTCTGCAATAGTGACTTTCATATGCAGGAAAGCTGCAAATATGTTCGACAACATCGTTTAGACTTTCCTGGGACCACTTATTTTTTGGCTCACTTCGACCTCTTTGATCGTTTTGTATTATGCTGGATACGGAGAATTGCCTGTTTTGTATTATTTGATTTATAAAAGCATTTGTTTCTCCAAATGTGGCAATTAAACATTTTTTACATATTGACTTTCGTTCACCTTTTACAACGAGTTCATACTTGCAAGAGAATTTTCGAACTTTGTCTGACTCAAGTAGCACGCGTGTTGTTTTTTTATCCATGATGCAAATCAACGAAGATAGAAAATTGGCTCTTTTATCATGATTCCCTAATTTCCAGTATTCTTTAAAGAGTGCCAGTCTTACATCATCTGGAAATTTATTTGTACATTTCATTCGGCAATCTGTAAGTGGTTTCATAGCTCTTGCTTTTACAGTATTTCCCTTTTCATTTAAATATTCACTCCCAGTATTCCTTAATTGTTTAGCAACCTTTCTCTCTTTTCTTGTCCGGACATTCTTTTTCAAATTTTTTATCTTCGTTGATGTTTTGTTGTTGCTACTTTTGCTTATGTTGCCGCTACTTCTGCTTTTTTTGTCGCTACTTCCACTTTTGTTGTCGCTACTTCTCATTTTCTTGTCGTTACTTCTGCTTTTCTTTAATCTTTTTTTAGAACATTTTGTAAATTCGTCATCGCTTGAACTTTCTATTTCTTCATCGCCAGAGTCATAATCGGGATCTTTTACACTATCATCGGTGGAAACATCTACTTTATCTATTTCTTGGTTATCCTTTTCTTCTTGATCGGGTTGGTCAGTTTCAAGTTCAACCACGCTTTTTTCTGCAGCTTCTTGACTTTTTTCAAATTCAATGGGAAAATAACCATCTGTTTGTGCGTTTTGTTCGAATAAAATAGTATTCTTATTAGCTGGATAATTTATATCTTTTTCCAAAGCAAATGCATTATCTGATATATTTGGCATAGTTTGGATTATTATTTTTTTGGTTCCAACTCTTCAACAACTTCTGGATAAATTGAATCAATTCGATTTAAACTTGTATTGGGAGTTGAAACTTTAATGCTTAAATCTTGGTTTGGAAGAGAATCTACCCTTTCGTAGCCAAATTTAAAAAAATCTTCGGTTCCAACCCATTCTTTTGTTCTTAAATCGGGTATATTATCCCGTACATCTGAGTTAGTCTGCGACGTGCCTTGGCTATTTTTGCCTTGGGCTTCATGCACATCCAGATCTGCAAAAAATTTAATAAGGTAATAAAAGTTAATAGGGGGGAACCATTTACGTCCGCACTGTATATTCTTTCTTATGTGAAAGTTGGTACACGGGTATAAAGTTGCATTTTAAACTACTTCTTGTAATATTATTTTTTTATATTTTAAAAAATGAAGATACTTTATCTGTGGTAATTTTACCAAATTTGCTTGTAGAGTAGAAGATCGAATTAACTCATTTTTGGTAATCTAAATCTATCCTGGACTCACTGTATATTCATGCACTCTTAATTTACATCCAAATACGTTGAATTCATATTTAAAATAATTCTCCGAAAAAACGTATTCAATGATCGATAAATAAAATAAAATGTATTGCGTTACTTACTTGAGCCACTTTCTTGATTTTTACACAAGTTGAGAATGAATGATGTGCGTTTATTATTCATCATAAAAACCCTTATAATAAAAACAGTTTCTTAACACTATAGTTCACAATTTTATTCACCAAAGATAAAACTATACACAAACAATACGTAATATAACATAAAAATGAAACATCTCGTACGTGAACAAACAAATAATAACTAAAGACGTTTTTGCAGCTATGAGGTATTTCTCAGTGCACCATGAAATATGTCTATGTTATTAAAATATGATTAGAACACCGCGGTTGTGAACAACAAGACAAGTCTACTTATCTGCTTATTACTGAAGACAAATTTTTGCTTGATGTAGAATAACTTTTCGTGATATTCGAAAAATCACATGGTAACAGTATAGGTATATACCTTATACCTTTTGTTTTACAGGAATTCTTTTCTGCATTTATAGTTATAGTAGAGATTTTACTTTTAGTTTCTAAAGTTTAGTAGAATTGAAAAAATTAAATTGGCCAAGCTATACAAATTGTGAATTTTTTTTTTTTTTTTCATCTTATGTTATGGTTTAACACCCAGCTTAATCAGATCGTACTTCTTGACCAAAGGCATTTTGGTTAAAAATTATTTCGTCGTTTTCTAAAACGATTAATATAATTTTTACATTTTATTTTAATGTACAATACAAGGGTAGGCTTTGATTTTTCTGTAATTTTGGATGAATAATAGACCAAAAAAAAAAAAATACTAAACAATTGTGCATTATGTCTTATGTGTCTTTCGAATTGGTAAAACCGATGTTTATACTTCTCAGCGCGCACAGCGAATTCTGCAAATGAACAGTGGTGAGACACCATGAACATAAAATTGTTATTCTCAGACCGTTCAAACACGACCATGTAGTAAGCAATAGCTAACCAGCGTTGCCGGTTTTGTGGAAGACGAAAAAGCTGAAAAATGAAAAGAACATATACGCTGGAAGAGCAAGAAGCGATAGCATGGTTAAAAATATACTTGCTCGGATATACACGCAACAGCAGCGCCAACGCGCATGCAGGAAAGAGGTGAACTAAAATATACAAAATTTTCAAAAAAACCGTATTAAGTCGTCCTTCCCAAAATTTTTCTACAGGTAGAAATGGATAGAATGATGCTTTTTACACGATAAGAATTAAGTCTTCCGTATACGGAAGACCTATTGACATGGAAGACCCAAGTAATGTAAATTGCCAATGATAGGAAGACCTTAGTATAGCGGGATGTATATATATATATATATATATATATATATATATATATATATATATATATATAACGTGAAGTCAATCGTGGAGTTGCAGTCAACGTTTGGCCAAGGTAAGTAAAGAAAACTCTTTGATTTCAGTCAAGCTTTCGAATAAATTTAATTCTTCTTCAGGACATCTGTGGTGAAGAACAATTTTTATATAATAAAGAAATATTGTTACAAATGTGATGACTTACTAATTTGAATTTAAATTTGAAGAAACAAAAATTTTAGAAAGGGAAAGGAACCTTAAGAAACGATTATTCTTAGAAATGACACACATTGACAGAAGGGAAACATGTATTAATAGAAAATCGGATATAGAAGGGCTGAGTAATATTTATTGTTACATTCTGTCGTTTCAAAAATAAATATAAATAAAAAAATTTAATATATAAATATAAAGATAAATAAACAGTAATAATAAATCAAAACATGATTACAAACATAAAGATTAATATAACACTAAAATAAATAAAAATAAAAACACAACAACGTTCATAAAATTTAACAAATACATTTTTAAAATTGGAATCCCGCATTTCATGACTACAGAATTTTACTTGATATAATAATTAAATCTAAATAAATAAATCATCTAAATGTTTTGCTCTCCTACTGTGTTAAAATAAAAACCATAAAGTATATAAAAAACACACAGATAAAAAAAAGGAAATTGAAGACACATTAAAATTCAATCATTTACAGACAAACCTCCATGCTAAAAATAACAAAATTATAAGTTTTATGGTGTAAATGTATATATTTTTATGTATTTTAATAGTGATGTACCTGATTTTTAAAATGTTTTATTAGTGTAATGTTGTCAAACGGAATTCGTCGCTTCTCTTATAACCTCACGATTAGTAAGTCATCACATTTGTAACAATATTTTTTTATTATATAAAAATTGTTCTTCACCACAGATGTCCTGAAGAAGAATTAAATAAATTCGAAAGCTTGACTGAAATCAAAGAGTTTTCTTTACTTACCTTGGCCAAACGTTGACTGCAACTCCACGATTGACTTCACGTTATATTGAACCAGTCACTATACCATTATTCGTATATATATATATATATATATATATATATATATATATATATATATATGTATATACAGTGCTTTTCAGATAAAAGTATCCACCTTTAATAACTTTTGTAATACTGGTATTTAGAAAAAATCCAAAAACACGTCAATTTATGTTGGAAGGGGCAAGCATTATGGCTTATTTAAACTTACTGGAAAAGCCACCCCCTCACCCCTAGCAGCATCCCCTTTATTTTTTTAAATTACTTCTCATATTTTTTATGTAAAATTTGGATACTCCTCTTAGAGCTGATTTCAAAAATGTATAATACTTGTGGGTTAAAGTGGTTAGTTTATGAGATAAACAATTTTTCTTTTAAGAGCACAAATTTTACTTATTTTTTACTTTCACCTTATTTGTCTGTACTAAAATGGGTTGTACAACAGTTCAAACTCTTTAATCTTTTTAACTGTGCTATTTATGCCATACACAACATCCCCAAAAGTTAAACGTTTGGTGTGGTATCCTAGGTGACCACATTGTCGGACCTTTCTTCATCAACGGAAATTTAAATGGTGAATCATATCTTGAGTTACTCAGGGAAGGGGTTGACCCACGTATTACAACAATAATAGAAAATGATAATAACCTTTCCGAAGATTTACTGGTATTTCAACAAGACGGAGCTCCCCCACACTATGCTATGCCTGTCCGACAATTTTTAAACGAAACATTCCCCGCTCGTTGGATAGGTAGAAGAGGGCAGATGATGGAGTGGCCACCTAGGTCACCGGATTTAACACCCCTAGACATCTTTTTATGGGGGTATTTAAAAACAAAAGTTTATGCTACCCAACCAGAATCTCTGGATGATTTACGAGAGAGGATAGAAAATGAATGTCTACAATTAAATCCAGCCGTATTAAGCAATATCAGAGAGGCATTTCAAAATAGATTATACCATTGTATGGAAGTGAATGGTACTCATTTTGAACACTTATTGAAACTTTATAATAAATAGCACAGTTAAAAAGATTAAAGAGTTTGGACTGTTGTACAACCCATTTTAGTACAGGCAAATAAGGTGAAAGTAAAAAATAAGTAAAATTTGTGCTCTTAAAAGAAAAATTGTTTATCTCATAAACTAACCACTTTAACTTACAAGTATTATACATTTTTGAAATCAGCTCAAAGAGGAGTATCCAAATTTTACATAAAAAATATGAGAAGTAATTTAAAAAAATAAAGGGGATGCTGCTAGGGGTGAGGGGGTGGCTTTTCCAGTAAGTTTAAATAAGCCATAATGCTTGCCCCTTCCAACATAAATTGAAGTGTTTTTGGATTTTTTCTAAATTCCAGTATTACAAAAGTTATTAAAGGTGGATACTTTTATCTGAAAAGCACTGTATATATATATATTGATATGGATTTTTCTTCGTGGTGCACGTTATTTCAATGAAATGTTGGAACGTGGTCCTGATTTTTAAATCGGTTGTCTAGATTAAGTATTTTTTTGATATTGTTTTTGTTTTTGTTTAGTTTATAAGTTAGGTTGTTAAGAGATTATTATTGAGAGATTGTCATTAAGAATTTTGAAAATGTCATAAAATAAAACTATTGTAAATAAAAGCATTTGAATTTAAATTAAAATAAAAACATAATAATAATAAATAATTAAAATACAAAGAAACCAAAACTTGAAAGATACAGAAAAGCAGAGAGTTGGAAATTTTAAGAGAGCAGAAAGGTGATAGATAAGTAGAAAGGCGGTAGCAAGAAGGAGTTGGAAAGTTGTAGGAAGAGGAAGGTATAAAGAAAGAGCTGAGCAGCAGAAAGGTATTAGATAGATAGAAAGGCAGCAGCAAGAAAGAGTTGGAAAATAGTAAGAAGAGGAAGATATGGAGTAAGAATTGAATATTGGAAGAAGAAAGATTTAAAAGAAGATAAATTATTTTTTTATTTATAATTTTTATATTTTAGGACAATCAATTTAAAAATTTTGGAATCCACGACCGATAATTTTATTGAAAGTGGGTGTTCCGGAAGGAGGATCCATTTCAATTGGCGCCCAGAACGTGGGGCTGCTTTGGCACTGAGAGTAAGAGATTTTTCTTAACTGTTAGGTGTCAAGCTTGCTTTATTAAAAACAAAGTGTGTGATTCTGGAGTAAAAGATTAAATAAATTATAGGTATATTATATGAAATTAAGAGGGGGAAAGGAAATTACAGATAGAATGTCAGAACAAGGGGATAATATTGATAATCAGGAGAGTCAGGATAGTCAGGGTATTCAGGATAGTCAAGGTAATCAGGGTAATCAGGATAGGCAGAGTATTCAGGATAGTCAGGATAATCAGGGTAATCAGGATAGTAAGATAGGGGATAGAAGGGATTCATCATGGGAACAAATGATGGAAATGTTAAAAAATATAAACAAGAATATGGATTCTATGAAAAAAATAAAATAAAGAAAATAAACAAGACATGAACACTAATATGGATTTTATGAAAAAAGAAATGAAAGATATAAACAAGAATATGGATGCTATGAAAAAAGAAAATAAAGAAATGAACAAGGATATTAAGGCAATAAATTTAAATATGGATGCTATGAAAAAAGAAATAAGAGAAGACATGAACAAGAATATGGATTCTATAAAAAAAGAAATAAAAGAAGAGATGAACAAAAACATAGAAACATTTAAAGATGAGATAAGGAATCAAATGGAAACAAACAAACAAAAATTGGAAGAAACAAAGAAAGAAATAAGAACGGAAATAATAGCGAGAATAACGGAAATAGAGGAGTTACAAGAAGTAAAAATTAAAACAATTATTAACAAGGAATGCAAAGATAAAATAAAAGAAATTAATGCTAATACAAATATTAAATTAAATGACTTAGAGATAATTATAAAACAAGAGAATGTGGAAAAGAAAAATGTAATAGAAGAAATGCAAAATACAATAAAGAAGATATATGAGATGGAAGAAAAAGTAGAAGAAATAAATGTTGTACAAGAAAAAGAATGTGAAATGTTATTGGAAGAAATGGAAAGAAGAAAAATAAATAAAAATCAAAATAATATGAAAATAAGTAAAAGTGAACATAAAATTAATGGAAATATTAATAAGATTCATCTAAAAATTTTCATAAGAATAGTGAAAAATAAGTTAAAATGGTGTGAAAATCATGAAGAATTAAGAAAATGCCTGCGTGAGATGTTAGATGGGCAGGCATTGATATGTTTTGCCAGTAAAGATGAAATATTTGTGTTTGAAAAATGTAAGAAGATGTTTTTGAGTTATTTCCGGGGGAATTTTGTTCAATCTAAATTTAGGAAAAAGTTATATACAGGGAAATATCAAGAAAGGGGAAAACAATTTAAATTTATAAAAAGTTTGTATCAAGGGAAATATCAAGAAAGGGGAAAGCAATTTAAATTCATAAAAAGTTTGTATCGAGGGAACTATCAGGAAAGGGGAAAGAAATTTAAATTTATTAAAAGTTTGTATCGTGAGAAATATCAGGAAAGGGGGAAGGTATTTAAATTTAGAAAGAAGTTATATATAGGGAAATATCAGGAAAGGGGTAAAGTCACATAATTTAGAAAAAAAAAATTATATATAGAAAAATATTAGGAGGGGGAGTCTATAAAAAAAATTATATGTATAGGTAAATTTCAAAAGAGGAGGAACAAATTTAATACTATAAAAAAATTATATTTTGATAAAAGTTAAGAAGGGGGAATGAAAAAAAAAATAGAAATAAAAGAAGAAGTTAAAATTAGATATAGTGATGGGAATTGATATGGTAGGGGTAGTGTGTTTATAGTAAAATTGAAATATTCTAAATTAAAAGCTTGACAACTGATGGTGAAGAAAAATTTCCTACTAAAAGGAAATTTGATTTGGCAAGGTGAAGTGATTCACCAAGTCAAATCAAATTTGGGGGAAATTGATATGGATTTTTCTTCGTGGTGCACGTTATTTCAATGAAATGTTGGAACGTGGTCATGATTTTTAAATCGGTTGTCTAGATTAAGTATTTTTTTGATATTGTATTTGTTTTTGTTTAGTTTATAAGTTAGGTTGTTAAGAGATTATTATTAAGAGATTGTCATTAAGAATTTTGAAAATGTCATAAAATAAAACTATTGTAAATAAAAGCATTTGAATTTAAATTAAAATAAAAACATAATAATAATAAATAATTAAAAGAATAAGAAAATACAAAGAAACCAAAACTTGAAAGATACAGAAAAGCAGAGAGTTGGAAATTTTAAGAGAGCAGAAAGGTGATAGATAAGTAGAAAGGCGGTAGCAAGAAGGAGTTGGAAAGTTATAGAAAGAGGAAGGTATAAAGAAAGAGCTGAGCAGCAGAAAGGTATTAGACAGATAGAAAGGCAGCAGCAAGAAAGAGTTGGAAAATAGTAAGAAGAGGAAGATATGGAGTAAGAATTAAATATTGGAAGAAGAAAGATTCAAAAGAAGATAAATTATTTTTTTATTTATAATTTTTATATTTTAGGACAATCAATTTAAAAATTTTGGAATCCACGACCGATAATTTTATTGAAAGTGGGTGTTCCGGAAGGAGGATCCATTTCAATATATATATATATATATATATATATATATACAAAGGAACAATGAAACACAAAATTAATCCCATGTGTTTCATTGTTCCTTTGTATATTGAACCACCACATTTGAGGACATGATTAATCTTTTTTGATATATATGTATATATATATTAAAACACTTATGGAAACTTTAACACAATTTATTCACAAAATTGTTAAAATACAGAAAACTCTGCCGGATGACGTCTAAACTGATTGTCAATACAATGAATTATTTGAACTCCCCTTATATAGAACAAATGAACATGCTAGAATGTACGCGAAACATAAATATTGAACCTAATCAGTTCACACTAGAAAGAGCACTCTAAAATAACCTAGAAACAGTCTTTCATGGAAAGGTCCTTTCCTTGTTTGGATATCCCGTTACAATATACCTACTTATACAGGGTGTCATTTAATTAATTGGACATAGGTTAATGTAGCATATCTGACATAAAAATAAACCGTTTGAGCTCAATATCGCTTAGCAAAACGTTATTGGTGTTAAAACTATTTTTTTACCAAAAATTTATTAAAATACCTCGGAATTTTTTTATTAGATTGCGTATGAACGAATTATTATCAGAGTTTTACAAAGCAGGCTTGGCCTAGGATGTAAACATCATAACGACCTGTCAAGGTGAAGTATTAATAAGTAAGTCTTTAATTTGGCTATAGTTCGTGTTCTTGTTGTGTAATTTTTGTTTAAAAATGCCGCGTCACAATGATTTTTCTAATGCTCAGATGCGGGATATGGTATGTGTGTATGCCCAAGAAAATTTTCGTTGTCGAAGAGCAGCGCAGCGTTATTTAGATCTGTATCCGGATAGAAGGCAGCCAAATCATCAAACATTTAAAACATTGTACGATAGATTAGGCGAAACGGCCTCATTTCGTTCAAAAAACGTAAATGCGGGAATGACCATGGGTCATTGAAACGGATATGGAAGATGAAATGGTTTGTGTTAACGAAAATCCTGAAACCAGCACAAGATGTATTGAGGCAGCCACTGGTGTAAGGAAATAATCGGTGTCCAGAATTATACGCCAAGAAAAACTGTATCCGTATCACTTCACTCCAGGTCAAAATCTTCTTCCTTAAAACTTTCCTGCAAGACTCCAATCCAGTCAATTTTTCAGAGAGCGCCAATTGAATGATCCATTTTTTTGTAATAAAATTTTATTTACGGATGAAGCCACGTTCACAAGGAGATGTGTTTTTAATTGGCGTAATAATCATATCTATTCGATGAAAAATCCTTATGCTTTCCAAGAACACCATTTTCAACAGTTTTCAATAAATATTTGGTGTGGTATCTTTGGGGATTGTATCAAAAATTGTTATTGAACCACGTAGAGACACGTAGGTGGATTTTAGCAGTAAAATTTCTTTATAATGTTTTACATAATATCATAGATTGCAACCAGTTATTATCTAAAATTTATTTTTGTATTCCTAGATTTGGAAGTAGAAATCATCGTTTTTTCTACTTGGCTACCCCTAATACTAATATTTTAAAGAGAGCCCCATTGTTTTATAAATGTGAGACCTTTAACAATCACTGCTGCAATTTTGATCTTTTCTTCCATTCGCTGAACCAATTAATGACAGTAAACCGTATTGCGTAGGTGTTATGTGTTTATATTGATTGTTATTATTGTTATTATTACTATTAATATTGTTTATTATTAATATTAGTTTGTTTTTGATGTTAACTGTAAACATGTAGGGGAGAGTGGCAATAAAACGGACAGTTTGATAAAAGCGACCATATCTACTTAAGATTTCCAATAGATATAAGCGATATTATGTAATATAAAAGTATAGTTAGTTATTTAACATAAAACAAAACGGCTTGGTCTTGTAATTTTTCTGTTTCGAGTTATTAAGATTTATGAAGAAAATCAATTTATGTCAAAATACAAAAATCAATTGATTGCGTTTTGGCTGTGTAAAACTGAAATATGCACACATTTTATTAATTACACTTGTTACAAAAAAAATGTCGATTTCCTTGCACTTCACAAGTCTCATGCGCCCACATTTTGCACATGAAGCATGTAAGCCAATCTGTTTCACTGGAAGCATACAACCCATCACAAACCGCACATCTGCCTAGATCTCCAGAAGTTTCTACTGTGGTTGTAGGTTTTTTTCTTGCATTCACTGCCGACGTTCCCGTCACGACTTCATCGTCGCTTGAGTCATACAAGGACATTTCTGATTCTTCTTCACTTATCTCTTCACGTAAGGTTCTCATTCGTTTTTTTGTAGCAGCTGATATTTGTTTCTTCTTGCGCCTGCCTGCTTCTTTTCCTTCCAGAAGGCGATCTTTCTCAGGTGTTTTAGTTATAATAGCAGTTTTGCCTTTACGAGGTCCACCAGCTTTGGTTTTTCTGGGTGGAGCTTTTGGATAAGGTCTTACCTGAACCGGAGTTAATAGTACAGGGCCTTGAGACGTAGATGTATCTATGACACGACTATTTACTGCGGTCAGGAAACTTATAATTACCTTTTTCTAGATGTTAAAGGCTCGCCAGTGGTTATCAGATTGCAAACGGCACTCATGGGGTAAAAAAGAGCAAATCGTGGGTCAGGGGAGCCAATGAGCGAGTATTAAAAAAACGAAAATATTTAAAGATAGGCTAAGGGTGCGATAAACAGTAACCGGTAAACGGCTACAGTTATCTATTTAAAAACAGTTAGGAGAAAAGATAAGAAACCTTGTTGGGAAGAATCTATTAGATTAGGGACATTAAGGGAACACACTAAACATTTCAAAAATTATCAAAAAGATATCTCATATCTAAAGACTTACCTTATAGGTCTATAAAATTTCTTGAATCTTTACATTTTTATTTTAAATTTATATTTTCTTTTTGGAATTATTTTCAAATAAAATACTTTAACAGAAACATCTACTGTACTCAATACTTTACTAACAAAATAACTCAGAGTATATTTAAAAAATTATACCAAAAAGATTAACATAAAACATGAATAAGTATTGATCAAATGTTATCAATCATATCTACATATAAATATTGGTTGGAACTATACAATCTAAATAGGTACCAGTATTAAAGGTCAAAATGATAGAAATCAGTTATAAAGATGGTTGGAATCACTATAACTGGTTTCAGATAGATATATCTACGTGGTTTAGTTCATAACTAAATAACTATATAATCTTATAAGATTTATATAAGAAACTAGCTGACCCGGCGAACTTCGTACCGCCTACTAATGTTTTTTTACCATTTTTCCAAAGTTTTACGGTTTTGTAAATAATCGATTAGATATGTCATATATTAACTGCGCCACCTTATGGTGGCGTCATAGTACTTAATTACGCAAGAATTGCTAATGTAAATTTATACTATCTCAACTGCGCCACCTTACGTAAGGATCACTCTTTTAAATATATGAAATAGCTGTACACGGCGCGCGTTGCTACGCCAACAACTAAAATAAATTTAAGAAAAATAAAAGATGAAGAGATAGAGAAGGAAAGAAAGTTTATAGTTTTGTTTCACTTATCGCACCAAAAATATATTTTTCGAACTTAAATTTATATGAAATCGTATAGATATCTATTAATCAATATTGAATTTGATACATGGAAGCTTTATTTAATTAAGTAACCACGTTTCCGAACAAACGATGCTCTTTCAATTATATAGTCTATGGCTGTGAATGACATTAACATTCGTTACGCGCGTTTTTTAAAATATGCAAAATTAAATGTCTATTTTTCAATATTTCTGAGAGATTTTCTTAATATTTTTTTCTGTAAGAACCTTCTCCTAATAATAACAAATACAACACAAAAAGAATTACAAAAATCGGTCCAGCCATTCACGCGTGATGCCATGACTAAGGAAAACGGGTTTCATTTATATATATATATATATATATATATATATATATATATATATATATATATATATATATATATATATATATATAGATTTAACTACATACATTTATCATGAAGGTCATCTGAAATGTAATACCATAAATAATCGAATAAAAACACTAGTGAATTGTTAGTTACCACATTAAGTCAGATATTTCATGTAACGATAACTCAAAATATTCAATGTAAAAATTATTTAAATCAAACCCAAAACCGCAATCTTCATTTTAAATAGGTTTTAAAAAGTTTCCCTTCAGTAATAAGATATTTATCAATCATAAATTAGGCGGAAAAACATCAGCAAACGTCGCTAGCTCGAAAGTTATCCACAGCGAATGAATAAAAAAACAGTAATAAATGAAATTATTTTACCAAAATCCTACCAATACTTCTGGACAGACGTTAAAATGATTTCCAGGACAAAATAAGTCTTCTTTGGCCTCTCAAAAATATAAGTGATCAAAAATACCAATATGGCGTCGCTTCACAACGGGACGGAAATTTTGTGTTCAACAAAAAAATATAATTTCACCACAAAAAACGTAGATAGTACGATTTAGTAAGTTATTTACCTAATAACTGTTCTATTTAGAACTTTATAAGCACCGATTAAACGCTAGTTTGCCGGGATTTTATGCAGATCAAAATTCCGAAACTGCCATTTTCAGTACCTTAACGTAAATGAAACGAAAGTCGAAACACAAGTCGGCGTTAGCTGGTCCTCTCTTGACTTCCAATAAGTTCTGACGTTTTCGGAATTGGTTCGAGTTGGCTTGCCAATCAGAAACCCGAATTTCACACGAGCAAATATTCTAGAAGTTTCTAATGCAGTATTGCCAATTTTAAAACAAAGTAAGCCACTGTACATTGAAATGTGTTTCTGGCTGCATATGAATTAAGTCTAGAGATCATGGAAAAATACATTTCTAAACTAACTAGTAGTGAAAGATAGGTTTTTTGAAATGCTACAGACTGAAGTACAAAAAGGTACATTTGGTGAGAGGGTAGTTCTGAAATTGACAAAAACTGTCACAGATCCAAATGTTGCTCTGATGTTTAATTGATTTTTTATGTCTACAATTTTAGATTCTATAAAATTTTCTGCAGTAGGAACGTTCATATCTCCTAGACAAAATGCACCTAAATTTCTAGGCAAACTAGCGGGAAGAGGTTAGTTTGACATGGCAAGATGTGATGCTGGCTTATTGTAAATTAGATGGAAATACACCAAAGTTGTACTTATCATGAGTAATTGTCATCAAACTGCAGTTAGTACAATAACTCGTAAAATAAAAGATGGAAACCAAAACAGTGCACAGACGCTATTGTTTTGTTTTTTGAACAAATATATGGGCGGTATTTTTTTGACTACTGATGACTGCAATTCATAATGCACATATTATTTATAAGAAACATACTTAGAAAAAGGTGCGTTTAATTAACTTTATTGTTGATTTGGCAGAAAACCTTATAAGCAAAGCGAGAATAGAACCTGAATATCAGCGTTCAAGAGGGCAGGGAAAAATTTCAAAAAAGATTTTGCGAAAATATTTGAGATCACCTGCGTATAGAGAAAGGTGCAAAAAATAGATAATTTCGTTTTAATAAAAAAAATGAAAAAAGAACAAAATTTGTTGGTCAAAAGTGAGAAGTGCCCCTTTGCATTTAGTGTTGTACCACCTACCACAATTTATTGGACAATTAATTTACGGTAATAAAAGCATTTTAAATTATTTCATGTTCGTTGTCCTTGACTTCTGCAGTGACATGTTTGTCTCAACCAATGAGTACTGCAGGGTCAGGAGTGATCCCAAGCTCTTTACCAAAAAAACGGTAAGTTTCAAAATTCTGTAACATTTTATACACTTTTTTTAACTTAAAATGAAGTAATATTTATGTGTAACTATCTTATTTAGCAAAAAGTTAAAAGGGTTAATAAAGCGTCAGTTCGTTGTTATTTATGTTTTAGCCTTTAGGTAAAGTCATAAGAAATCTTACAATTCTGTAATACACGTGACAACCTACAAAATAAAAAAGGTTTAAAATCCACAACCACAAGTCATCATTTTTATATATTTGCCAAATAAAGATAGGCAACTAACAACAGCGATAACAAAAACACGTGAGCAACCCAAAACTAAATTTCAAGTCTGTATCTCACTTGAACGCAATTTTTGTTTTGGCTACCTGCATAAACTCAGCAGTGTTATCTTAGGCGTACTGTTTTATACTTATTTGGCAACAATGTACGAAACCCTGAATCCTTTACGCAGCCATGATAATGGAGTAAGGATTGCACCATTAATTATGCTCCGAAGTTTAAGAATACCGGTTTATTTCGGAGGAAGATCCTACTCCATAATTTATTCAAGGATGTCTTATTAATATTTTTCAATAAATGTGCTTTTCATAGCGCTAATGAATATCCCGCAGTAAATTTTTAATAATTTCTTTTTTTATTAATATTTTACGACTTTTACGAACCAGTTTTTAATAAGAATTTATGATCACGACATTTTCTTCCTCTCTAGTAAAAAATGCATTGTTTTACAACATTTTTGAAAATTAATTACTTGATCTTATTTCAACTGGTGCTGAATATTTTTATGTTATCGTTTTTAAAGGGGTTATTATAATTTGGTCATACATAAGAGAGTAAGTAGGTCACGTGAGGCAATCTACGACTGTCGTTAAACGCATTCTCTCATACTTAAGTTTATCTGTGGCACTACTCATTCATACGTATACGTAATTTCATATTTGGCACTGTCAATCATGGTCAGTTGTTACATGTTTTGCACGGTTTTGGATTTAGAGGTAGTAAATTAAATTTATAAAACGCCTGCTCTGGAAGTTGACTTTTCGAGCGCAGTATGTCATCTCCGAAGTACACAATAGTCGCATACTTGACTACCTATATGTATTTCATAAACGCACATGTTTGGTTATGACCTCATAACTACACGGATTCCGCCTAAACTATCTGTTATTTGACTAGAGAGACTACTCGATCAGTCCTAACCCTTTTTAATTTATGTCACAACTGTCACAACGCAACTGTATTAAACGCAAAAAGAAAGTGTAGGTAATTAAAAAAAGTGTACTATTTAAAATAATGGTCGATTTAACAAGATGTTTAACTCCACCTGAACTAGTTGAATCAGCTAAAAATGCAACAACAAATTTATTGCCAGATGTGTCAAAAGAAAAAATTATTTGTTATATTCCTCTTAAATTCTACTTCCAGAGTAGTAGTTGTATAAAGTATTGATCCTAACACTTGCGGAAATTAACTTTCCCGCACTTAAACTGCTTGCCCGAACTCCGCTTCGCGTCGTTCGGGCATCTGCAGTTCGCATGCGGGAAAGTATAACTTTCCGCACTTGTTAGGATAATAACTATTATTTAAATCTTAATCGACAAATAAAATCCAACATGTAAACATAAGAAACAATTTTGGCAAGCCACAAATCGGTTAATGTGAAGTGTCTCATGGGTTTTATTTATAATATAACTATAGTCTATTAGTTCTTTCTTCTGTATGAAAAGTAAGAAGCTTTGCAGACGAAATGGATTTTGTACCAGTTCTACGAGTGATAATGTAATAACGAGGATTGTTTGCTTAAATCGGCTTTACTCACAGACAAATAACTTTGGACCAAGACCAAGGATATGAAGAAGATGAGACTGATGAGCCCAAACTTCCGCCGAGCATTAATGCCGCAATATTAATGAAAAAGTACTTCTTTCAACACCAAGATGCAATAGCATTCATATAAGAATTTTTTTATGTAATTGTTGACACTATTCTAAAAAAAGGATTCTCTTATCTGTTCTTAAAATTTATTTTTTTAATTATAATTTTCTTAAATAGTCTGTTTTATGACACCATATTTCCTCCATCCGCTTTAATAGATCCAATGGTTACCAACAACACTGTGGGTTTTGCCTCATTACCTTTTATTACAAATCTAACACTCAAAATAATAAGATTGTTTTAAGACGTTACTAGCATCAAGTTTTCAACTTAAATAGTACTCATATTCATAATTTATAAAGTCCCTTATTTGGATTGTGACAAATTTTAGATAGGTCGATCTTCTAGATGCTTAAAAAGTAGAATCACAACACATCAGAGTGATGTCTGCACTAAAAAACCAACATGTGCCCTTGCTGATCATTCAGTAAAAAGCCATGATCGTATGAACTTTGATGAAACTCAGATCTTAGCACCTAATAGTAATTACACCAAAAGACTTTTCCTAGAAATCCGTCATATCTTTAAAAACAGAGAAATTTGCTTATATAAATAATAAGACTATAAATATTTTAGTCAAATTTACATTATATAAGTACTTACTTCAAACTAAAAATCATTTGAAAACAACGACCTGTGTACCGCTAACAGAGATATTGTGAACATGTCTAATTAACTTACATGTCTTCTTTTTTACGGTAGTCTCTATAATAGCTGATCAACAAGCCAACCCTTAGTCATTTTACTATAATGGGTTTGTCGTCAAATTTAATTTAGTTAAATTGTAAAATGGATAAAATTGAAAATTTTATCTGAATAGCATTTATTGGAAAATAGATTTTTCATAAATCACAAATCCTTCCTGTATCACATTGATTTGTTACGATTATCCACTGAGTCGGCGCACCAACCTAGAATGCCGAAATTACACGAACATCAACGACTACCAATAAAATTTAATAAAGTTGCCACTTATTTATTAATGATTAAAAAAACATTACAATTTAAAACTTAATTTTCCAAATTCTACTTTATTACATGGTGAGAACAATTTTTTTCACTTGTAATATCAGAAAACTCGCCAACTGACAGTTGCGACGTATTCTCAAAGTGATTACAAACGATTTTTACTTCGTTAATTCATATAATGTTACATAGAATGTTGGGAACTACAATCCGTTTCTCAGTGAATTAGTAACCTAAGTTTTGTAAAATAGGAATTGTTTTTTGATTGTTTTTTAACATAAAATAACACCTTTGTAGATGTTCTGATGAAGGAATACATACATTTTGATAGCCCAACTAGTCAAAAAAAAGTTTTGTCATCGACCGTAATCCACACTAAAGGTAGGATTTATATATATAGAACCCATTATTCCCTTTCGGGACATAGGGTGGTAACGAACTTCCTTAATACGTCTCTCTCCTTAGTGTGTCATTTTAGAAAATGCTTTACCAGCTTCATCCTGTGTGGCTTCCGTCCAGGTACTTTTTGGTCGTCTTACCTTCTTCTTACCATGTGGTTTCTAAAAAATCGCTCTTCTTGCAATTTCATCGTAGTCTTTTCTAAGTGTGTGACCTGACCATCCGAATTTTCTTTTTTTAATATGTATAGATATTTTCTCTTCTCCATTTTTTTACAATTCTTCATTTTGAATTACTTTGGGCCACCATGTTTGCAAACGGCAACGATTAATGCATAGAGTTTCTTTTCTATTGTTGGGGTTATTGTCCACGATATTGGATTTATAAAGTAAAACTGGTTTAACTATGGTATTAAAGATTTTTATTTTCGTGGATAGTTTAAACGATTTCATTTTTCATACTTTGTTTAACGATATAAAGGCGCTTGTTGCTTTGACTATTCTTTGGTTAATATCCTTTATATCTCCATTTTCAATTGCTACTATGCTACCGAAGAAGTTGAATGATGATACTTTCTCTACATCTTCTCCATCTATTATTATCTTGTAATCAGCTTCTTTGTTTAAATACATAAATTTGGATTTCTTATTATTTATTTTCAGGCCAACTTTTTTTCCCTCACTGTTCAGTCGATTTATTTTTTGCTGTAGCGCATTAGGTCTCTATGCTATTAGACAAACATCGTCTGTGATATTTAGGTCTTCTAATTGTTTCGACATATTCCATTGGATCCCACTTTTTTTCGTTTGTGTTCTTTTCATTACTTCGTCCAATACAAGAATAAATAACAATGAAGAAACTATAAATCTTTGTTTCAATTCTGTTTTTTTTTCAAAAGATTTCGACAATTTTTCATCATGTTTAACTACACATTTACTTTCCTGATCAGGTTTACGATTTTGTCTGGTACTCCTCTGTTTTTCAGTAACATCCATATATTTTTCCTATCTATCGAATCGAACGCTTTTTAAAGTCAACAAATAATAATTAAAGTGATGTTTGATATTCATACACTTGTTCCGTTAGAAAACGTACTGTATTAATTAGATCAATGCAAGATCTTTTGGATCTAAATCCAAATTGTTTTTTTTAAGCCCTTCGCTAATTCTGGTTTTATACTTTGTGATATAATTCTGAAAAATACTTGACTTATAGTGCTTTTTAGTATTATGCCTCTCCAATTGCTACATTCTTTAAATTTTCCTTTTTTGGGTAATTTGATTATGTCACGTGTTTTTCAGTCCTCAGGACTTTTTCTTGCTGCCATATCTTATATAATAGCGGATGTAGTAATTTAGCTGAGCTCTACATCTATTTGAAGTATATTATTAGATATCTGAAATAATTCAGGTGCCTTGTCTTTCTTAATCGTATTTATACATGCTACAATTTCTTCTAACGATGGTGACTCAGTTTTAATGTTAAGCAATGTTATGTTGTTTCTTTCTTTCCATAACTCAATTCCCTGACCCTTAATATTTCAGGTATCTTTAAAATATTCTGCCCACCTTTCTACTTGTTTGTAACTTAAAGTTAGTAGATTTTTTTGCCGATTTTTGTCTTGAATTAGGTTTTTCAATTTTTGTTTGACTTTTATTTCTCTGATTTTCTTATAAATTGTCTTAGTGTCTCCTATTCCAGCTGCCTTTTGTGCTTCCTTTGCAATATTTTTTATGTATTTTTTTTATCGTGTCTAACTATTTTCTTAATTTTTTTGTTATCTTACTGTAATTTTCTTGTACTGTTTTTCTTATGTGCTCTGTCTTCTTACATATTTTTTTTTGTTTGTTTTCCTTTCTTTCATTTGTTTTAGCCTAAGTCTCTTCACTCATCCACTTTTTTTTCCTTTATTTTGTCTATTTAATATTCCTCTGCTGGTTTTAATTAATGTATCTTTATATACTTCTCAGTTTATTTAAAGACTTAATCTGTGCTTTCACTCTTTTTCTTTGATATTTAATATTCTTTTAAAATGTTTTTTTATCTATTTCAATATTCTTTGCCTTATATTTGTTACTTCTAAACTGTGTATATTTTGGTTTAACTGTTTTAAAGTCTAAATTTAATTTGGCAACTACTGTGTACTGTGTAGTGGTCAGATCCTAACTTCGCTTCTCTTCGATTCCTGGTGTCCCATAGTATTTTAATATCCTTTTGTGTTATGCATATATATATGCATATGCATATATGATCTATTTGGCTCTGTGTTTGATTATCTGGAGACGTCCAAGATATCTTATGGCAGTTTTTATGTGTGTCTAATTTTTAAATTATGTTATTCGTAATATCCTTATAATAATTCTTTATTTTCGTTTCTTTTTCCAAATATTTTTTCTTTTTTCTGTATCCCACCTTGCATTGAAGTCTTCCATTACAATTTTTATGTCATTGTTTACTTTGCTGTAGAACCTTTTTTTTGCTTCGTATTCTGCTCACGCTGTTGGTGCATAGCATTGTACTCTCGCCATCTTTCCTTTTTTTTGTGTTAATTCTCACCTTCATATTCCTCTCATATATAAGTTTGGATTATATCAGGAATTTGTCAAAATCTTTATTTAATATTACAGGTACTCCATATTAATGTTTGCCTCCTGGATCACCATCCGAGTATAAAATTTTAAATCCATCTTTTACTATCTCTTCTATTCCATTCCATCTTGTTTCGTTAACTCCCAGTATCTTAATATCGTATTCTTACATTATTTTTAATAGTTGTTTAAGATTTATTTCTTGGTACAATATTCTTACATTTCACGTTTCTATTGTCAGTGTTTTCTTTTTTACTTTGTTTGTTTTTTCTTTTTCGCGCCTAGTCTGGTCCGTATTTTCGTCCTTGATTTTGTTAATTATCAGTTTTTTGCATTTGATTCTTTGTCTGCTTTTATGAAATTCTTTTTTGTATTATCCCATCTCCAGAATTCATTTCCTATCCATATTTTCTTGTATCTTATTTTCGTGATTTTCCCGGCTGCTCATTCTTTTTATGCTCCCATCCTTATTTGTCTCTGTATGTCTTTATCTTTCTTTGACATGTCGTCCTTCTGAATAATCTTTCCTAAACCATAGCTCTAAATTCGTGATTGTTTTGCATTCTTTTTATTTTATCACAGGTCTCTTTTAATTTTAATAATCATGTTTTGTCGGCCAATTTTATGAGGCTTACTGTTTCAACTTTAACTTTAAATTATTTTTCAATAAAGCTTCTCACAGTGTGTTCTGCCTCATTTATGTTTTTTACTTTAAACCCCAATATCACTATGTTAATTTTTTTTCTGTGTTTTTTAATCGTTACAATCTAGTGTCTATATCTATTTTAATATTTCTCATTCTTTGCATTTCTTTTTGAAGATTTTTGTTTTTCATTTTTAATTCTTTTATCTCTTCTCTATAGTCTTTCTGCTCTTCTCTCATATTCCTTACTTCTTCACTAATGTTTTTCATATTTTCTTTCATTTTACGACTCATGTCCAGCTTCTTCTTAAATATTTCTCTTACATCATCTTCATGCTCCTTCCGATCGCTTCTTTTTTTAATAATTGGTTTCGTTGTTCGACATTTTAAAAATGCTTTTTTCTGCTGATTTTTAATTTTACCTTAATATTAAAATCTTTAAAGCCAGACCCGTACCTTTTGTTTATGGAGATTGCTAGTCTGTTCTTATCTCGTTAGATTTCATGATTATTTTTGGTCAAACCGCGCAAAAAGTCGCTCAGTTCGTCGGACCTTTGTAATTTTTATCGGTGTTTTCCAATTAATTTGATGATAATTTTTTATTTAATTGTTTGAATCTTACCCGTTTTTAACGGCAATACATGTAAATCAACACTTTACGGTCTATAGCTCACACTTGATACTACTGTCGCAGATTTTCAACATCAAATACCAGTCAGTCTATACCGGGATGTCTCCTCATTAGTGACTGAAGAGACAAGCCTGTACTGTACTGATGAGGTCTAATAGAACGAAACACAGAGTCTACAGTTTTGTTTTGCCCTTGTATAGACTGATTGATATTTATACCTATCTAATACCTATCTACGTCGCAGCATCATATGCATTTAAGTTAGGAATTCTAACTATGCACAAATCTAGGTTATGTACCTGGAGATTGACAGCATTGCGCAAGATACGATTATATCATTTTTTGTTTGGTAAGTTCGGGGTTGATTTTTGTGGTAATTATTATAATTTGGATTTGGTTGAATAACAGATGGTCTTGGAGGATTGACATTATTATTAAATTGAGTAATTTGTGGACGATTTTGTTGAGATAGGCCCTGAGGATGAGTCCTAACTTGTTGTTGTTGGTTTTAAGAATTATTTTGGAAGTTTGATGGTTGTATCGTTCTTGGATAATTTTGGAAATTATTAAAAAAAAAGGAGGATAACGGGAATGCAACGCAACAAGGATCATGGTTACAAGTAGGAATGGTAACCGCAGACATGCATGTTTCTGGCTCATTAGCCGTCATCAGTGCGGCATAACCTACTTGTAACTATGATCCTTGTTGCGTTGCATTCCCGTTATCCTCCTTTTTTTTATATTAATACGCGTTTTCTTAGCCATTTGTTTATATAAACAAAGTGCCAAGAAAATGCGTATTAATATAAACTGATGACGGCTAATGAGCCAGAAACATGCATGTCTGGGGTTACCATTCTTACTCGTATTCCTATGATCCTTTTTGCGTACATGCCCAATAATTTTCTCCTTTTGTTTTTATATATATATATATATATACATAATTTATTTAAGTTTCTTGGGTATGAGGTTCTTAATAATTGTTATTACAAATAAATAATAAAAAATATTTTATTTCATTTCATTTCTTTCTCCAAAACGTTTCGGTCACCATTGTGACCTTTATCAATTGGTTATACTAAAAGAACATACAGAGACATCAGGTATATATATAAAAAATTGTTTAAAAACTTACCAAAGACAAAAACTGTACCTACAACACATTACAATAACAGAATTTAAAACAAACTAAGACGATACACTACTGACAACGATGGTATCTAATTTTATTATGATTCTATTGAATGAAATGTTCATCCATCGTTGTCAGTAGTGTATCGTCTTAGTTTGTTTTAAATTCTGTTATTGTAATGTGTTGTAGGTACAGTTTTTGTCTTTGGTAAGTTTTTAAACAATTTTATATATATATACCTGTATATACACTTGATGTTTCTGTATGTTCTTTTAGTATAACCAATTGATAAAGGTCACAATGGTGACCGAAACGTTTTGGAGAAAGAAATGAAATAAAATATTTTTTATTATTTATTTGTAATAACAATTATTAAGAACCTCATACCCAAGAAACTTAAATAAATTAAATATAAACTGAGGTTTAAAAATCACTAAAATTATTATATATATATATATATATATATATATATATATATATATATATATAAACAAAAGGGGAAAATTATTGGGCATGTACGCAAAAAGGATCAATAAGGCTACGAGTAGCCTTATTGATCCTTTTTGCGTACATGCCCAATAATTTTCCCCTTTTGTTTATATTAATACGCATTTTCTTGGCACTTTGTTTGTATATATATATATATATATATATCTGATTCTATTTTCTATATATGATCTTTATATTTGAGAAGGATTAGGAGTGGTTTTGAGCGCTTACGTGCTTATAATTTGTTTTAAAATTTTAGAAGAAGTCTTTTGAAGTGCTTGGTTGTCGTTTAACAAGCTCATTAGAGTAATTGGAAGATTAGATTGTATGTCGAGAATATACGGTAGAGTTGTTTAGTGTCTCAGTTATGCCACGATGAATGTTTACTTTTCCTATGAATGCATAGTCTGGTATGCACTCTGTATTAAAAGATAAAAAACTTTTTTTCTCTTTAAAATTAGATATCGCTCGAGATTTCTACTAAGGCTGCGTTTCTTTAAACTTGATTTAGTAACAAGTCAGTTAGCATTATGTACTACTTTTTTTAAATTATATTAAAAAAAAAACTAATTATATTCTGTATATAAAAAATAACCTACTTTGATTTATATTAGTATATTGAACAAAACGAAATATTTAAAATAGTTAACTCTTGTATGAGGTACATAAAATTAATTTTAAGACATTAATAATGTAGATAGCTACCTAAGTATATAATTATCATAAATAAAACACTTTTTTTTTAAATATCTGAGTATGAAAAACAAAATTAGGTATTAAATAAGAGGTTCTTTTAATAAATCTTTTATATACAAACAGTACTTAAAACCAAATATGTATAGCACACGAAAATGTACCGACAGAGATTGTTTTACATACATTTTTGAAAAAATGTATTATTGTTTAAAAGTATAAGAAACAGTTACTTTTGAATATCCCTAATTTAAATTCTACGTTAAAATAAAATCACTTTTCTGTATTTAAATTCACACTATTATTTATTTTACAAGTTCTCTAGAGATATTAAAAACAATGACAACAATTTGTTTAGGAATTTAAGTAATTGTAAAGAAAATGTACGTCAAAATTCTAAACTTTATACAGAAAATTGGAAATTAATGAAGATCAACTTTTGTTTGTTTGAATCAAAGGGTTCATATTTAGGTAAAAGCGAATTGCCTTCTCCACTATCCTAGTCTTCATCTTCATTCGTATAATCATCTGAGGATTCCGCGTAGCTTTCACTAGGTGTATCTTGTGCTTGTGAATAGAGTTCATATGGTGTCACTGACATTCATCTCTAGGCATTTTTTGAAGATTAAGTGTAAGCTAAATAAACAAAAACCAATTTCAAGAAGAAATATACATATTTCGGTTAAACAAAATATATAAATTAAAATTAGTTGACTTACATCATATTTATGCGTGTGACACTAGGAGGAGCGCCTAAGGTCTAACAAGAAAAACAATTTTTGCTAAGATTTTATAATAATGTATATGAATAAAAAATATCATAACAATGACAACTAGGTTAACAAAGAACCAATTTTAGTCAGTATACTTGTCACTTCAAGCTGATGTTTTGCATTACATAAATATACGATACATAGGTATGTAATTGATTTACAATTTTATAAAATACATATCGGCGATTTACATACAAATCCAAAAAAAAAAAATTGAAAAGAGGTTGACCTTAAAAGCCATCCTTGCAACTTTCCGCTAGTTTTAACCGCAAAGCTATAGTGACGTGACGTATTTTGACGCTTTTGACTTTTTTTGAAATATTTAAAAAGCCAAAACTTTTTAACGCGTTATTCGATTTTGATGTTCAAGATGGCATTCGACGCAGTTTTTTGAGACCTAAAAATGTTACTAGGAGTGCAAAATCGATTAGTAGAAAAACCTGTAAGTTATTAAAAATAAAAAATAAACACTTTTTTTGAAATTTTTCGACAACGATTTCTCACGAACGAATTAACCGATTTTAATTTGCAAAACTGCATTCGACGTGGTTTTTTAAGCTAAAGAGCTGATTAGGTTATGAAATTGATCGATGTCATAGCCAAAAAGATATGCCCAAAAAACATCATTTTTACCAATTGTTTTTTTCGGTTATTTTAAAATTTCTCAAAATCTACCCGTTCGAATCGGCTCACACTTACAGGGAGTCTAAGTTAGATGGAACTCTTTGGAACGCTTTTTATTTCATTCCGATCGGTCAAGTCGTTCAAAAGTTATAAGAGGTTTACATACATCCACACACACACACACACACACACACACACACACACACACACACACACACACACACACACACACACACACACACACACACACACACACACAACCAATAACTTCCCGATTTTAAAAAAATTTTAAATTTTTTTTGGCGGCAAGTTAAAAAACACCTCTCAGAATACTAATAGAATCGAAGGTTTTAATTATATCTTTGGGCTATCTAAAATTAACAAAAATTTTCTAGGTTTTCTTAATACAAATTTTACTTTGAACAGCAAAAAAAATATTATAAATATTAAAAGCCGTAAAAAAGGTTGAATTTTGTACAATGTGTATTTACAACTTCAGTGTTTTCTGCTTTGTGGATAAATGAAACTCTAAACTCGGCTATATTGTATTAACAGAAAACTTTAGGTTTACGGATATTTAAATACAGAATATGAGACCCTTTTATGTAAGTTTGAAATTGCCTAAAGGGTAAAACAAAAGTAGAAAATACATGTCCTATGCTTTTATAAAATAAATACATAATATTTTAATTAAATTAAAAACCTTTTATAGTAACGATATCAGCTGAAATTTAAAAGTGTTATTTAACATTGGTTTAGAAATCATATGAAATTAATTTAATTTTTTTTTAAATACATTTTGTAATTTTTTATTATACTTTTCTAGTTATAAGTCATATTTTTTAAATAAAAAAATAGTTATTTGTGACACAAGGACGGAAAATGCCATTTTGCAAGAGCGAGTAAAGTTGTGTAGACGAGGGGCGTAGCACCGAGGCGAAACAATACGAGCACTTGCAAAACATTTTGCGGACGTGTAACACACACTATTTTTTGGTCCGACCAATTTTTAATATTTTCAAAAGTTCAAAAACTGTTTACTTTGTGACATACAAGATTAGGTGTATATTGACATTATTGACATCTATTGCACGATTAAAAGAATTATAATAAGGAATGATTTTCTGATAATCGATATCACGATCCTTAATATCCTTAAATTTTATACATACGAATACTCTGCTAATAAGCAGCACAGTAAAAATTGTTATATTGATAATATTAATATCTAATAATTTTATATAAAAATAGCAGAGACAATGAACTATTATAGTTCAATGAGCAATAATAAAATCGAGATATGTATTTTCATAATCGAATGATAAGTAGTTGTAAATTGACATAAATGTCAAATTTAAAATAAAAGTTGTGAGAGAAATTAAATGTAAGTTTGAATCCTGCTTACCTTTAGAAAAAGTTATTAGTTTAGTATATTATACGCTGTTTTTAAATATATTTATTTAAAATTTGTAGTATTTATTATGTATTTTTGATGACTCATAGCGCCATCTCTTTAGAAAATCTAAAAGCTACTTTGCCGGCCTAGGCCGGAAAATGTCATTTTCCTGACGATTTTGAAGTAATTAATAGTATTGTTTCTGGACGGAGGACCAAAAACATTTTTTATTTCTTATTAAAGCGACAGTAACACGATTACGTGTGGTATAAATGAGAAGTTTTTTATATAAGCTTGTAAATCCGTGGATTTCAATAATGCGTGTAAAAAAAACAATTTAATTATGTTTTTTCTTATAAGATTTGAATCTTAAAGATAATTATTAAAAAATATCAATACAAATCCATAGGAAAACAGGGCAGGTGCATTTACATTCATTACATTAAAAAATTTGGTGTAAGAATTTTACAGTATTAGACGAAATAAACAAAAAATATATATAAAAATTTAAAATATTAAATTTCTATATATTTAATCAAAAAAACTAAATTATTCTTAATTTTCTATCTTTGTACTTTTCAAATATTTTAAATTTATAATAAAAATAACTTACAGATAATTAAATGTTCTTCTTTTTTTTTAATATTTAAGTCTTTAAATAAAATGTTAGCAATAGTTATTTGTGACACAGGGACGGAAAATGCCATTTTGCAAGAGCGAGTAAAGTTGTGTAGCCGAGGGGCATAGCACCGAGGCGAAACAATACGAGCACTTGCAAAACATTTTGCGGACGTGTAACACACACTATTTTTTGGTCCGACCAATTTTTAATATTTTCAAAAGTTCAAAAACTGTTTACTTTGTGACATACAAGATTAGGTGTATATTGACATTATTGACATCTATTGCACGATTAAAAGAATTAGTACTAAGGAATGATTTGCTGATAATCGATTTTCACGATCCTTAATTTTTATACATACGAATACTGTGGTAATAAGCAGCACAGTAAAAATTGTTATATTGATAATATTAATATCTAATAATTTTATATAAAAATAGCAGAGACAATGAACTATTATATAGTTCAATGAGCAATAATAAAATCGAAATAAGTATTTTCATAATCGAATGATAAGTATGTAGTTGTAAATTGACGTAAATGTCAAATTTAAAATAAAATAAGAGGAACAGGAAAACAAAGTATTTTTCAAAACGAAGCGTGTATTAAAAATTTTTTAAATTTGTTAGCTGAGCGCTTTCGGCCTACAAACCGGCCATCTTCAGAGCTAAAACTAATTGACATATTGAAAAACAAATTTTTACTAAAATTAAAAATATATAACTTACGTCAAGGTAAATCAATACCCCAGGGGAGAAAATGAAAATAGGACTGTACAGTCAACCAAAAATAACCATCTCACAGGAACTACCATGGAGTGGTCGATAAAACAACATCAAACATATAAAAGGTTAAACTTCCAGGCTCTTTGAAGAAAAGGATGGAAGGGAAATTAAAATATGAATATGAATTTTAATTTCCCTTCCATCCTTTTCTTCAAAGAGCCTGGAAGTTTAACCTTTTATATGTTTGATGTTGTTTTATCGACCACTCCATGGTAGTTCCTGTGAGATGGTTATTTTTGGTTGACTGTACAGTCCTATTTTCATTTTCTCCCCTGGGGTATTGATTTACCTTGACGTAAGTTATATATTTTTAATTTTAGTAAAAATTTGTTTTTCAATATGTCAATTAGTTTTAGCTCTGAAGATGGCCGGTTTGTAGGCCGAAAGCGCTCAGCTAACAAATTTAAAAAATTTTTAATACACGCTTCGTTTTGAAAAATACTTTGTTTTCCTGTTCCTCTTACTTCAGTAAGCGTGTACAAGTCTTACAGTCTATTTCATTTTTAAAATAAAAGTTGTGAGAGAAATTGAATGTAAGTTTGAATCCTGCTTACCTTTAGAAAATGTTCGCTGCCAACGAACTGCAAATCCAGGTATAGTTTAGTATATTATACGCTGTTTTTAAATAAATTTAATTTAAATTTGTAGTATTTTTGATGACTCATAGCGCCATCTCTTTAGATAATCTATAAGCTACTTTGCCGGCCTAGGCCGGAAAATGTCATTTTCCGGACGATTTTGAAGTAATTAATAGTATTGTTTCTGGACGAAGGACCAAAAATCATTTTGCAACATTTTTTTTATTTATATATTTAAATATACATAAATTATTATAGGTACCTACATGGTTTATGTGTGTTCTCATCATTAAAAAAATCGCAAAATTTATCATAGTAATTTTGTATCAATGTATATTTTGAACCAATTAATCACAAGTGTAGAATTATATCGACAACAAAACGAAATGGAAATATACAATAAAAAAATACAAAATGAAGCCTCATAAACTAAATATATCATTTCATATCGCTGTATCCTAAATTACTCAATTCCAAAATGTGATATTGTCTCCAAGTTTGACTAAGCGTGAAATTGCTGATACCATAGGCATTTAAAATAAACAGATAGGTACTCCATATTTTAGAGAAACAATTACATATGAAAAGCTGTTCGGACAGTTAGCGCTGCATTCCTTCATTAATTCAACAAAAACTGAATCGAAAACAAATTTTTATAATTCACGTTCACAAAGTTTCTATTTCGACACTAAAAACAGTATCGAAATAGATTTATTATAACACAGTTTTTGGTAACTTTTTATTTTACATAATTGGTTGCACTGCACTGATTGTCAACGAAAAATGAATGAGTTCAGGTAGTAAATCAAGAAGTATGTTGTAGTAAATTTTTAACTACATTATCAGCGATCTTGCAAAATTCAGAATATATTATACAAATTTGACAAACATTTAAATTTAAAATCATTAAAACTGTCAAAAGTCTCAAAATTCTTATTTTATTTATTTTTTTATACTTTTAAAAGTTCATTATAAAAAATAGTATGTAACACTTCATAGCTCCAAAACAGGTGAAGTCAGAACTATCGGCAAAAAAGGTTATGGCATAAGATTTTGGAGATACAAAAAAGGTTTTGATGATTAATTATTTTGAAAAAGGTAAAAAAATTAACTATGAATATTATTGCAAACATATGGATTAGTGAAGTTTGTAAAGTTTAACAGTATATGTTATGTATGTTTCTTATACAACAGAAAGGGTATTTTGAGATGATAAAGAGCGACAGAAAAAAGCATGTGTCAAAAAGTGGAATAAATAGATAACAATAGTAACAAATAGAAGTAACTTTGCCAATTTTTTCCAGTTTATTCTTTCCCATTGATTTTAAAATAAAATGCGAGAGAGTGGAATTGGAAGTTAACGCTTGTGGTAACAAATCAAAGTTATGCAGATTTTTTATAAATATAAACTTTAAAGAATCTTCATCACAAATATAAACTTATATTATATCCTAACTCATATGTTATATTTCTTTTGTCTAAGAAACATAAAAAACGGTAAAAAATTGTAATTATTATTATGTGCTCGTATTGTTTCGCCTCGGTGCTACGCACCTTGGCTACATAACTTTACTCGCTATTGCAAATGTCATTTTCCGTCCTTGTGTCACAAATAACTATTTATTAAAACTTTCTCAAAAAAATTAAAAATAAAACTTTGAAATAAAAAGAGTATGTATTTCATGTAACCATGTTTTATACAATACAAAAGGTAATAAAATGTCCAAAATACTGCAAAATATCTGCTTTAATTAAATCTATTAAGACTCTAAGATTAAAATTCCTAACTTCTTAATAATGGATTATAAAACAAAGTTTGTAGGTTTACAAGGAATCACAAATAACCACTAAGCCACAGATAACATTCAAAGAAGTTCTACCGGATGACATTATATGCTTTGTCAGCTACGTTTTGCTTAGTTTAGCAGCTTTGCCTATCTGAATAAGCCTAGAGCATTTTTATTGTCTCTAGTTTGAGTTTACTTAAAATCTTTGTAAAAAATGACACATAATTATTGGGGTACATTCCGCCACTAAAATCAAAATAATAAAATTACAAATCAATATTTTAAAATTAACCATTGCTTATTTATCTTAATTAATATGTCAAATTAGACAAGAGCCGTCTTTTAAAAACTGAAAATGCCGAACAAAATTAAAATAATTAAAAAAATGTTTAAAGTTTAATTATTTTAATTTTGTTGGGCATTTTGAGTTTTTAAAATAAGGCCCATGATCAATTTGACATATCAATCAGGATAAATAAGAACGCTCGATTTTAAAATAATTATTTATTATTTTCAACCGACTTCAAAAAATGAGAGGGTTCAAAATTCGACCATATTTTTATTTTTATTTTTTTTATGGATGTTACCGAATATCTGGTGGTGTGGGTTTTGCGAACGTGGGATTTCCGAAACGTGGTATTTGCGAACAACTACCTGACCTACGGCGGTCACTTTATGGCTACCGTGGTATTTGCGAACAACCCTTTGCCGGTATGTTTGGGATTCAGTAACAAATGTATTTATTTTGGTTATTATTTAATGTATTTTTTTTTATAAAAAAACTTTTAATACCAATAATCTGAAAAGGTCAGTCTGACCATTTTAAAATTTTTAAAATACCGAAAATAAAATAAAAGTCTTGAAAGCTAACATGTAATTTATTGATTTAAATAGAAAAAATAAAAAAAAATACTCGAATTTTTGACCGTATTTTAAGAATCGAAGACAATTCAAAATATTTCCATGTTGTTGTTGTTGTTAAATTAATTTTCTAGTCCAAGTTTTTGTCAATTTTTTTTCTCTTGTTTTCAATTTGTTTAAGTATAAACGATGAATGGATTGCTCTTTCCTTCAATTTCCCTATCAAAAAATAAATATGTGGAGTATTTCTTCCGATAAAGTGATTTAAACGCCGATACCAGCCTTCAACAACATTATTTGTTCTGTGACGTTGTTTTGATAAGTTCCAAACATCGATGTTCATTTTGTCGTGGTCAGGCCACTGGTCTACAAAATAATCTGCAAACTGACGTAGCTTATCTGACTCCGGTGCTTCTGCTGCAACAGCCAACCATCCATCCTCCACTTTTTCCAATGGAATTAAAGACAGAGCTCCACACATTCTACAAAATCTCTTTATTTCTTCATTGTCTGTATACTCTCTAGTTAGCCCAACACCATGAATTTTTTTTCAGAGACACTGCATGAAATGAAAATTGCACCCAAAAATGTTTGAATTGTGGTGTACACTACGAAGTGCATTTATAGCTGCAATTTCAAAATCAATTGTTATTAAATTTGGTTTCCGTTTCGGTGCCCATTATTTTAAAGCATCGAATAATCTCTTGTAAATTGCTTCCGTTTTTCTTGGCAGTAATGCAAAAATAGAAAAATGCTATAAAACTGAACAAACTGAACCGATCATATATCGAATGTTTTATATATCTTTGTAAAAGGTTTGAGATACTAACATTCAAAATCTAGATTTAATAGCTAAGATTAAAATAGAGGGTAATTTGCCATTGGAGCCGACTTCAGGGAAATCGAAATCAGATGCCTAGTTGGTTCCAATTTTTTTAGGAAATAAAGATTTTATTTCTGGCTTTTTAGAGCTTCTTATTTAAAGCCGGTTTAATGTTTTTTTTAAAGTTTTTATATTATTTTGATTTTAGTGGCGAAAGTTACACCAATAAAAGAAGAAAATATATATAGTTGATGCCACAAAGAAGTTATGGAAAATGTTTAAATACATAATTCTAATAAAATTTAGGTAAACCTGATACATATTTTACAATAAATTTAAAGATAACAAAGTTTTAAAAATCTTTATATATGAAGGTCGTGTTAGTTACACTATTTATAACTCAAGAACGGCGAAACCAATTTGGTGGAGAGTTAGCTTAGGACCAGGAGACAGCGTTTAATTAATATTTTAACTGGGAACTCCAAGCAACTAATAAAAGCAATTAGAGACAAATGGTGTCGAACTTATATTTTAAAGTATTAAACTACACACCTGGAAATTTTCAGTGTCCGGACTGTGGCCGTGTAATTTCATCGAGAATAGTGCTATAAAGTAGGTACGCACATGCAATAATGTGGAGTAGTGGATAACTTTACTTTCGGTAATAAAATAATAATGATAATAATAATAATTAATATTTTAATTCAAATTATATATTTATTATATAGTTTAATAAATTTCTAATGGATGGCATTGTAAGTTAATTTGTTTGGATTTCTAGGTTACAGATACAGATAGGTATTTTATGTCGATTTCTAATTAAATAGAAAAACCGGAAAATTAAGTAACATGAAAAATAGTTTAAAACAATAAAAATAAAATTACGAAAGTACATACTGCGATTAGTAAATGTCGAAAAATTGAGATTTCTGTATTTTTAGGTATGTAATCTTTTTTTCGACTATTTACAAATTGTTTTAATAATATTTTAATTTTTTGAATAAATTGATAAAATTTAAATTATAGTAGTTGTATAAACTTATACTTTATAATCCCCAACTTCGTTCATAGTCATATAATGATTTATTTATTTATTATTAATTGCCATAAAATTATATAGGGTCAATTGAACCAGCAGCCGAGGACGATTGAACCACGAATAATCAGACACGGATATTTATAAACAATAAAATAAACCATAAAAATTAAAATCAACTAATAAACCAAAAAAAAACTAGAGTACAAAAAAAAATAAAAATTAATTATTTCTACCTGAAATTGTTAATTTTTATAATATAATATAATATATGTGCATTAAAAATGTGCAATAATAATATTAACAAGTAGTTATTAGTATATAATTTATTAAAAGTTTGGGTTTTAGTTTTTAATATTATGGTTCAATTGCCCCCAAGCGGGGATCAATTAAACCATTCGACGCGTTTGCATAAATAATTAATTTTTAAAAATTTACCTTGTTTATTAACTAATTTATGTATAAATAATGATAGTGGACATAATCAACTAACATTCCAAGAAAAAAAAATGTTTTAATTCGATTAACAAAAAATTGCTAAACTATTTTTGGAACAATTGACACCCTCCTTCCCTACTATGGTGCCACAAGGTAGTGCAGTTGATATTATATATCATATATTTAAACAAGAAATTCTTACTTAAGTAAGTACTATGACGCCACCGTAAGGTGGCGCAATTAATATCTTATTTATTTAACCAACCAAAATTTACTTAATTTAGTATTATGCAGTTAATACCTAATATATTTAACCTATAAATTACAAACTACAACTAAAAAAATAGTAAAAATCTGAAAACTAACAAGAAAATATGATAAAAATGACAAAACAAAAAATTGTAAACAATAAAAAAGAATACAGAATCGTCAAGATTTGAAAAAACGCTAAAAGGGAAAAAATGCTAGTGTACGAAAATTGCCAAGTCAGCTAGTAAATTAATAAAAAATAATAATAAACAACTTTTAAATATATTGGAAAAATAGAATATTAAACAACGCATTTCATATGGCGCTTTGTTATGACACGAGTCCAAATTTGGACGAATGTCATAACAGCCATATGAAATAAGTTGTTTATAATACTTTTTATATTATGTTATTTTATTGCTTAAATAAATTTAAATTTTGTATTTTATTTTAGTTCTTTTTAAATGAGTTGGTAGCAAACAAATAAACTTTTCCTTGTTTGTTACGAGGTTAACCTCGTGATGTTTATTTATTTGACGTATCATACTATTCAATGCTACCAACCGCATACAGAAAAAGTTTCCAAAGTTGAGTGCTTTAAACATTATAGTACTCATTTGGGTGTCATAATGAAAAATATTATAGGTGCAAAATATAAAAACGTTCTTTTTAATAGAGTTCCTAAATACTCATAAGACATATATGTCACGTTTTAGCATTTTGTTATTACTCAGACAAAGTTTTCTTTTAGAGTCAATTGTATAAACTTAAAAAACAATTACTTTAATGTTGAATCATTTCTTTATTTTTGTGTACATTTTTATATAGCATGTTTTTGGTTTTTAAAAAAACAATATTTTTTGTCGATTCATATTGTCGTTTATCAATAACCATTGGACTTAAAAAATATAATCCAATTAATCATTTCCGAACATTTTAAACAATACATAATAACTAAATAAAGACATTTTTCTTTTAACTTATTAAAGCGAGCCACTCATTTCAGATATTGATTTTGTTCACAAGTTTTTTTATTATTATTTATTACAAAGTTTTATAATCGGTATATAAAACGTTTTACTTTATCTAAATAACAGACTCTGCAAGATGGAACAAAAGAATCCGACTTCTATTGTAAAAGAGCAAAGATAATATTAAGCTCCATAAATTCCACCTACGCGAAAGTAAAATAGAAAATTTAATAAGCATGTTAATAACATTTAAAAGCAAACGAGTTTGAGTGGGTTTAAGGCCATAGAAATAAATGCGATTTATATTTTCAAAACAACTTTATATTTTATAGGAATGAATCTTACTAAAGATCATAAATCATGTATCATTAAAATAGGTTTTTATCCTGAAATGTGATTACCTACAGTTATATAATAATAATTTTGGTATCCAACAGAATAAATTTAATGCACGTTATAACTTTATTTATGCATATTATATGAAGACACAATTCTTTACTAAATTTAATGCATTATACCAATATATATATATATATATATATATATATATATATATATATATATATATATATATATATATATATATATATATATATATATATATATATATATATATATATATAAACAAAGTGCCAAGAAAATGCGTATTAATATAAACAAAAGGGGAAAATTATTGGGCATGTACGCAAAAAGGATCATAGGATTATTACGAGTAAGAATGGTAACCGCAGACATGCATGTTTCTGGCTCATTAGCCGTCATCAGTGCGGCATAACCAAGTAGGGCATTGCACTTGGCTAGCAAAAGTGTTGGGTACTTGGGAGCAAAGGATGTTGGGGAAACATGTGTAAACGTTGGCGAAACGGACTCATTGTGTTTGAGTCGTTCTAAGCCCAGGATATGAAATAATCAAAGTGCCAAGAAAATGCGTATTAATATAAACAAAATGGCGATAGGACTCCTGTGTGAGCTTTCGTTGTTTTTGTGTTTTTATGTTTCTTTACACATGTTTCCCCAACATCCTTTGCTCCCAAGTACCCAACACTTTTGCTAGCCAAGTGCAATGCCCTACTTGGTTATGCCGCACTGATGACGACTAATGAGCCAGAAACATGCATGTCTGCGGTTACCATTCTAACTCGTAATCCTATGATCCTTTTTGCGTACATGCCCAATAATTTTCCCCTTTTGTTTATATTAATACGCATTTTCTTGGCACTTTGTTTATTTCATATCCTGGGCTTAGAACGACTCAAACACAATGAGTCCGTTTCGCCAACGTTGCGACGCTAGTTGCTAGCCGAAAACCCATTGGCACAGCTGGCCGAAAGCACAAAATGGCGATAGGACTCCTGTGTGAGCTTTCGTTGTTTTTGTGTTTTTATGTTTCTTTACACATGTTTCCCCAACATCCTTTGCTCCCAAGTACCCAACACTTTTGCTAGCCAAGTGCAATGCCCTACTTGGTTATGCCGCACTGATGACGGCTAATGAGCCAGAAACATGCATGTCTGCGGTTACCATTCTTACTCGTAATCCTATGATCCTTTTTGCGTACATGCCCAATAATTTTCCCCTTTTGTTTATATATATATATATATATATACTAGCTGACCCGGCGGACTTCGTACCGCAAATCATTTATGTCATTCTTTCATTTTTCGTTTTTTCAATTTATTTTAATTTTATCGTTTTCATCATATTTTCTCGTTAGTTATCAGGTTTATACTTTTTTTTTCGTTTTATTTTGTAGTTAGTCGACAAAATATATAAGATGCATAACAATACTTAATTTAGTAAGAATTTTTTGTTTAAATATAAGTGATATTAACTGCGCCACCTTACGGTGGCGTGATATAAAGTAATCAAATAAGTAGTGGTTGCTCGTTTAATGGAAGCGCTATTTGGTAGTAACTTCCATTAATACGAATATCATATTCATCTTACCCATTAAAAATACATCATCATACTGATTTTCATGACAATCGGTTGAACGGGGCGGAAGTCGATACTTTACAGCAACGCCTGGTAGCGAGTTACATCAACGGACATAGCATATAAAGTTTCTCCGTGGAAAAATACATGTACATACCAATTTTAATAATGATCGGTCAAATAGTTTCTGAGTCTATCGATTTCATACATACATACATCCTTTTTTATATATATGGATAGATAAGGATTGCTTGTTTAAATATATGTAATATTAACTGCGCCACCTTACGGTGGCGTGATATAAAGTAATCAAATAAGTAGTGGTTGCTCGTTTAATGGAAGCGCCATCTAGTGGTAACTTCCATTAATACCAATATCACATTCATATTAAGCATAAAAAATACAGCATCCTACTGATTTTCATGACAATCGGTTGAACAGGGCAGAAGTTGTTACTCTGCAGCGCCACCTGGAGGCGAGTGGCATCCATGAGCATATCATACAAACCTTCTCCGTGAAAAAATACATATACATACCAATTTTCATGACAATCGGTTGAACGGGGCAGAAGTTGCCACTCTGCAGCGCCACCTGGTGGCAAGTTACATCAATGTGCATAGCATATTCGTTTTGTCCGTGAAAAAATACATATACATACCAATTTTCATGACAATCGGTTAAACGGGACAGAAGTTGCTACTTTGCAGCGCCACCTGGAGGCGAGTGGCATCCATGAGCATATCATACAAACCTTCTCCGTGAAAAAATACATATACATACCAATTTTCATGACAATCGGTTGAACGGGGCAGAAGTTGCCACTCTGCAGCGCCACCTGGTGGCAAGTTACATCAATGTGCATAGCATATTCGTTTTCTCCGTGAAAAAATACATATACATACCAATTTTCATGACAATCGGTTGAACAAGACAGAAGTTGCTACTCTGCAGCGCCACCTGGTGGCGAGTGGCATCAATGAGCATAGCATATTCGTTTTCTCCGTGAAAAAATACATATACATACCAATTTTCATGACAATCGGTTAAACGGGACAGAAGTTGCTACTTTGCAGCGCCACCTGGTGGCGAGTGGCATCAATGAGCATATCATATAAACCTTCTCCGTGAAAAAATACATATATATATATACCAATTTTCATAATAATCGGTCCAGTAGTTTTTGAGTTCATCGATTTCGTACATAAAAACACATCCTGTTTTATATTATATAGATAAAAAATAGTTATTTATGATATGAGTGTTAAAAGTGAGGTTTTATTTTGTGAGTGAAAACGTTTGTGAAATGAGCGGAGCGAATTGAACAATTTCACGAACAAAATAAAATCACTTTTAACACAAATACCATACAATGTTTTTTGTACAACTTCCCTATTTTGATAATGAAACGAGCGAATTTTCAATAACAATGAACCAAACCGTGTTAAAAGTAAACTAAACCGTGTTAAAAGTAAACTTGTTTACATGGCAACGTGTTAAAAGTATTTTTAACACGCTGCTATGTAAACAATCGTTTTTAACATTGTTTGCTATCATTAAAAGTGTCACTTTTAATGACAGTTGTACAAAAAAATCTTTTCTTTCTTTTTTCGTACTTAAACCATCATACTGTTTTAAAAATCTAGATTATATGAACCTATTTAATAATAAAATTTGTTGTCAGCTGTTTTTAAATCTTTAAGGTTTTTAAATATTTAAGATACAAGTAAAAATATATTTGTTTAATAAGTAACACCATTCCCATGTCTTATTTTGTTGACAAGATCATAAGTGAAAGGGTAAAATTCATTTATTGGTCGAGTAGGCAGCACTTCTTCTGATCAGTAGCCCGTTTAATTTTTTAACTACTTATTTGTAACATGTATAAAAAAATGGGTCATTTATTTGGTTTAATTACTTGTTTACTACTGTAATAAAATTGTGTTAGGAATGAAGTGGTTAAGTGTGAGTAGCCCTAAGCTAGTCTTTGCCATTCTGCTGTTCATCTGTATTCAGAGTTATATTTTTTTCTGATTATATTTACGATTTTGTTTAATTTTTTAATGTGGTCAATGTTTTGTCTTTGTTTTGTCATTTTTATAATATTTTCAGTATTTTTTTATTGTATTTTGTAATTTATTACGGTGGCGTCGAAGGACCAAATTAATTAAGTTGTGCTTTTTTAAATATAAGTATTAGATATTTAATTGAAGTGATTATTTTTTGACGTTTCTTAAAACCAATGAAATGCTTCTTTATTTGTCACAAGGGTGAGTTTCAACCAATTATGTCATTATTATAGTGGGAATAAATCTCTTGTGATTATTGTCGGGAATAATCACTGTAGCTTTTATTTGCCTAGCAACTATCAGATACTTGTCAAAATAATTACTTACTTGTGTCAACGCGAAATGGGTGAAAGTCATCGGTTTAGTTTGTGAATCAAAAAATAATCTTGTCAAATATAACTCGAGAGTTCCATAAATTAGAAAATAATTTGATAGATTTTGTTCAAACTTGTTGCCATTTGGCAATAGCCACTCGAGCCCTGCGGGCTCTCGTGACTATTGCCTGGCAACAAGTTTTCAAACAATCTGTCAAATTATTTTCAATTTATTCTCAATCTCTTGTTATATTATATATGAAAATTACTCGTTTAAATATAAGTATAATATAATAACTACGCCACATTACGGTGGCCTTAAAGTACTTAATTAAGTTAGAATTGCTCGTTTAAATATATGAAATATCAACTGCGCCACTTTACGGTAGCATCATAATATTTAATTTAGCAATTTAGTTCTTTTCCCTTTTTTCTGTTTTTTTTTTACTTTAGTTTTCTAGTTCTCTATTTATTTAGAATTTAAAATATGCCATCTACTGGGTATCTGTAACCCAGATAAACGAACAAATTAACTTACATCGGCATCTATTACAAACTTATTGAACTATAAATAAATAATTTGTATTGGACTATCAAAGAAACAGGATTAAAAGTATCATATTGTCACGGAATATCCGAATAAGAAAAGGACCTTTACATGAAAGACTGTTTCAAGGTTATTCTAGAATGTTCTCTCTCTTTCTGGTGCGTACTGATTAGGTTTGATTTATGTTTCGCGTACATTCCAGAATGTTTATTTGTTTTATACAAGGGGATGTATGGGCAGTTAAGGGGAGTTCAAATATTAAAAATAGTTTATTGTATTGTTAATCAGTTTAGACGTTATCCAGCAGAGTTCTGTGTATCTTAAAAAAATTGGGAATAAATTGTGTTAAAGTTCCCCTAAGTGTTTAAATATGTTGGTTCAGTTTAGCCGTTCTTACGTTATAAAGAGTGTAACTAACACAACTTTCTTTTGTATATGTATATTAAGTTCATTTACATAAAATAGTATATTGTAATACAAGTGTTACAATGACAGAGGTTTCGTAGTACGAGTTCAGTTTGTGAAACGAACCGCGAAGCGGTGAGTTTCGCAAAGAACGAGTACTACAAACCGTCATTGTAATTCGAGTGTTACATACTATTTTTTATAATGAACTTTTAAAAGTATAAAAAAAAATAAAATGAGAGTTTTTCGAAATATTTATTTATGTTGGCGATCTTGACAGTTTTGACACTTGTCAGTTTTAATGATTTTAAATTAGAATGTTTGTCAAATTTGTATAAAATATTCCGAATTTAGCAATAACGCTTATAATGTAGTTAATAATTTACTACAACATACTTTTTGATTTACTACCTGAACTCTTTTGTTGAAAATCAGTGCAGTGCACCCAATTGTGTAAAACAAAAAGTACCCAAAAACAGTGTTACAATGAATCTATTTCGATACTGTTTTTAGTGTCGAAATAGAAACTTTGTGAACGTGAATTATAAAAACATTTTTTTGTGTACATGTGCTTAGTAGTATTAATTACATTTTCCTGTTTTTTCCCATCTTCAAAATTTTTAATATCCGTTCGCGTTGTCTAAATTTATTCCAAATATATATATATATATATATATATATATATATATATATATATATATATATATATATATATATATATATATATATATATATATATTATATATTATATATATTTGCGCAAATAAAATAAAGCTACTGTATTATAACTTATAACACCGCATGCTACTGTCTGAAACATACATAACATAACGCACTCCATTAACGAAAAAGCAATTTTATAACCTTCTTTTTCTTTTGTAGAAACACGGTCCTCGATTGAAGTGCTCAGCTTGCAACATAACTGCCCACCAGAGTTGCATCAAAGTGCTAGTTGACAAGGTAAAATTTTTATGTAAGCCGACTTTTAAGGACGTAGACGTTAGACAGTACAGGGAAGAGACAACCGTACGACATCATTGGGTCCATCGACGGTCAGAGAAAGGAAAATGCAGACGATGCAGCAAGGTAAGTACAATTAAAAAATTAGGTATATGTTTTTTAAACAGGAAGTAACACAATTTTGTTTGATAATCTGTAATTTATATCTATACATATAATAAATATGTAGAGAGGTCAATTCTGTACATGATATATATTTTCAAAATAACTATCAGGAGGTGATTAGGGATCGATACTGATGCCAAAAATGCAATCAGTAAACTTTTTGTCCGTCTGTCTGTATAACCGTTGCGTTATAGAAACAAAAACTACTCGACGAAGTTTAACGAAACTGGGTACAATTATTTTTCATACTCCTGAGCTGGTTATAGTATACTTTTCCTCAGGCTACAAACAATAGCAGTGCAGAGCAGTGAAGGGAAATGTTGGGAAAACAGGAGAAGTTACTCCATTTTTTAAGCTTTCGTTGAGTGTTTAACCATTTAACCATTAACCATTAAGCAACTTTAATAGTTAAAGCTATACAGAATTTTTTTTTTAATTTTGATGTCACTTGTGAACGGATTTTACAAAATTCCACCCACAAGGAAAGTAACTCGGGCGTGAAAAAAAAAATTAAATCTATAAGTCCTACAGGTTTAAAACTTTGCAAAATAGTTATTTTTGTAATTTTGAGGTCAATTGTGAACGGATTTTACAAAATTTTGCCCACAAGGGGGTTGCGGAGGCGTGAAAAATAATCTATACATATAGTAAAACTGTAAAAATGAAAATTCTGTACATTAAAGACATTTAAAAAATAATTAGCGGGGGGTGTTACTATATCGATATAGAACCCAAAAATGTGGTTAGATCGTTTTTGTCTGTCTATTGATTCGATTCGAATGCGGTTTTCACAGATGTATTTGTCTTCTTTCAACTTAACATCTGGTGTATAAAAATTTGTCCCCCCACCCCAAGTCGGGGGAGAAATTTTTTATATAACCATCAACACGCCACGCGAACGACGCCGCGAGTACAACTAGTCCTACTAATATTATATAGGCGAAAGTTTGTTTGGATGGATGTATGGATGTTTGTTCCTCTTTCACGCAAAAACTACTAAACGGATTTTAATGAAACTTTACAGTAATGTAGCTTATAGATCAGAATAACATATAGGCTATAACTTATAAAGATATTGTGTGAATTGTCCAAAATATAACGATAAATGTCATTTAAGTCTGAAAAAATTACTGTATTTCTTATGTTGACAATATTGTTACGTTATTACAGTGCGAATGTAACATCTCAATATTATCAGACTGTTATATTTTTCAAATACGACCCAAAAATTATGTATGTTATAATTTTAATGTCATAATGTTAGTTCTTTTCACGCTAATATAAGCTACTTGAAATACTAATACTGCGCACACGAAGTCGCGGGCACCAGTTATTGATACATAAAGACCTTGCTTTTATTCGAATTACACGCAGACGAAGTCGCGGGCAAAAGCTAGTCTAAAATAAATTTCAGCACGTTTTAGTTCAAATCTCTGGGATAAAGTTGTCAATAAGATATTAATTGGGCCTGTTAAATTGCTTCCACGCCTTAACGGCACTTTTTATTTACACTTGTTGCTAGAAATTCTGCCACAACTTCTCGAAGATATCTCTCCGAATATGCGTCGTAACATGTGGTTCATGAATGACGTCTGTCCTAAGTTAAGTCATGGTATACGAGAACATCTCAATACCGCTTTCCCGCAGAGAAGAATTGGTCGCGGTGGCTTTATCTTCTGGTCCCCTCAGTTGATGCCAAGTACCGCTCTCAGCAACATCAAGTTTCGCGAGTGTAGTGCCACAGTGAAAAATCGGAGAGAGGTCCCTGCGTGCCTACCAACCCCAACAGGCTTTTCAGTAGATGGATATGTATCCAATTTAATAATTACACATACATTCACACAAATACACATACAACACACAAAAAACACAGGAAATCGGCTAAGGATAATCCTAAACCGATTTCAACTGGACTTTACTTAAACAAGACATTTTACATTACTTTAAAACAAACAACAAACACTCCCAGCAATAGATCGCCGTACACGCGCGGCCGGAGCTATAACAAAAACTACCACCACATCCTTCAAATCCAAAAAGTCCTCCTCCAAGAACAAACCCTCCACTCCTCCACCACAACCAACCACCCCTACCTCCTCTGCTGCCTCTACCCCTACTCTCAACATGCCCTGCTCCTACTCAACTAACTCCCTGACCCCTCTAACACCCGAATTCTCACCTAACCCCCCCAACCTGTCCCTACTGCTCCTATTGCCCTAAAACTACTTCCTTACCAACAACAATACCACCACTGACCTTCCCGCTCCCAAAACTTAAACCTTGAACATCAGGAACATCCCCTCCAACCACAACTCTCACGTCAGCCTATATAAAACCCTAAAGACCTTCAAACTCCTCCACAAAACCATCTCCCTCTGTAAGGTTAACTTTAACCGTACAGCTCTTATCAAAACAACCTCCCAAAAAACCCCAGAGCAAATCCAGACCACCCTAAGATCAGTTCTTAAAGACCCCCAAGTCCTAGTTATACCCTCAACCAAAAAACCACCCCACGTTCCCCTACTGCTTCTACTTTTCCAAAATTCTCCCTTGTAATAAAGCGAGTAGACCACTTCCTTAAGGATGAGGATTTCGCCGAAATCCTCAACAAAATTAACTTTCCATTCAGCAAAACTTGGAGAATTACCTCCAAAGCCATTAACCAAGCCACCTCAATGTTCAGAATCCTTACAGGTTCTGGACCCCACTTCACCTCTGCTATCAACAGGGGTATCAACTTCTATGCGAAGGTTTACCATTGCGAACCATCCCATTCCAAGCAAATTCCACCCAAAAATTCCTAAATACTGCACTACGTGCACCCAAAAGGGTCATATGGCTTCAGAATGCCCAAAACCCAAAATTACCTGCCTCTCTTGTGGCGAAAGCCACCTCAACTCCGCCTGCCCTAAGGCAAACCAACTAAAATGCCCCAACTGTAATGGGGATCACCCCTCTTTCTCAACGAAATGCCCCAAAAGGCAAGAGGTTCCCCCCACCCTAAAACAAGTTGCCCCCATCCATTAAAGTTGTATTAAGAAGCTTCACCTACGTTCTAATAAACATGATCCCCGAACACCGAGATCTCTTCATGGATCTGTTCAACACGGTGACTAACATCATGTTCAACCACAGCATCACGTCGACATTACCATCTTCCCCAACTAAACTATATTTGATGAATAGTACTTTCGGTACGATCAACTGCGCGGGATTAACCCGCAAAAGACACCCTCTTAAACTTTTCCTTTTCCACAAAAAACCCGAAATTATTTCTTTAACAGATACATTGTTAAAAAACCCTCCAAAATTCACAGGTTACAACACCTTTTTTATCCAAAAATACGCCACAGGTCGAGGCAATACAATACTCATTAAACATGGAGTTTCCGCATCCCTTATTCATCAACTCCCAAATAAATTTTCAGACCTCGACATTATTGCAGTTGACATTCTCTCTCCAAATAACAGAAAAATTGGAATCTTTTCTTATTACAATCTTCCAAACCAAACGTTGTCGATCCCTGCCCTCACTTACATGGCTTCTCTCCCCAAAGCCGTCCTGATGGGAGATCTAAACTCCAGACATACCCAGTTTGGAGATCATAACTTCAATCAGAATGGCAAAATTCTAGTCAATGAGCTCATCAATCTGCCAATATTCAGGATCAACAACAATAATCCTACTTTCTTTAACTATAACGGCTGGTGTCAGGAGAAATCGCGAAATCAGGGACAGCATAACCTCTGACCACCTTCCCCTCTTAGTCAAAACCACTCTAATAAATTCCCCTCCCCCAAAACCAAACTTTTTCACTTGTAGAGACTACAACCGAAGTGATTACTAACCACATTCCCTCCAATCCTATGCTCGAGACTACAGAAGACATTGACTCGTTCGCTCTCCAACTTCAGAACGTAATAAAAACAGCGTCTGAACTTGCTATCCCCATTTTAACAATAAATTACGAATCCTCCAGACTCCCCAACACATCTTGTCTATGATTAGACAAAACAGACTCCCATATAGACGTTTCACCCAAACTCACGATCCTGCTATCAAAACCGAATGGAACCGTCTCAATGCTCGAACGAGGCTGTCGATCAACTCACACAAAGCTTCGCTTAGAAGACAGGTCACAGCAACACTGGATTATCGAGACGAAGCCAAATTCTGGAACAAATTCAAAATTCTAACTGGTCAAAAATCCAAACCGCATTCCCATCTTGAGGTAAACGGCCAATTCATCGAAACCCCTGAAGAAAAAGCCTCAATCGTTAAAAATCATTTACAGCAAGTTTACTTCCCACCTCAAAACCCAACTTTCGACCAATAATTCTTCCTTGAGCGGAGCACATTACTCGTTGCCTCCTTCACCAACAAACTCCCCTTTCTGATAACATCCCATTTCTAACCCCATTTACTGAGGAAGATGTTGGAGATCAATACAAACTTAGTATATTAGTTATATTTTTGTTATTGTTTTACTATGTACTTTGTTACTGCTAGTTACATATAAATAGAGTTGTTGATTATATATAATTGTCATAATAAAAATAAAAATTATTGAAACGCCATTTTCTAGTTTTGTATGGTTATACTCTATCAGATATTCCATCAGGTTATGGGTCCAGAGCGTTGGTAATTTTAAAGTAAAAGTTCTGTAGAGTAACTTAAAAAGTAAAATACGAAAAAAGGTGGATAATACAAAGTTTACTATTACTAAGTTAAATAACAATAATTACCATATGTGGAAATACAAAATGGAATTATTATTAATGAAAGAAGAATCATGGAATGTTATCGAAGAAGATCCAAAAGACAACGAAAAATGGAGAAAGGAAGACTGTAAAGCTCGAGCCACATTAGGATTGTCCATTGAGGATAGTCAAGTCGTACATGTTAGAAATGCAAAAAGTGCAAAAGATGTTTGAAACGCATTAAAATCATATCATGAGAAATCTACTTTAACCAATAAAGTTATACTTTTAAAATGATTATGCCGCATGAAAGTTCAAGAAGGTGATATGGAAGAATATTTAACCGTCATGATGAACATAGTGTAAAAGGTAAATTTGTTAAACCATTTTTCAAAAAGTCTTCCCCAAAAAGTTCTAACAAAATTTTAGATCTTGAAAATACTAAACATACAAGGTATAGGATGCATTAATGATTGGCATAGAAAATTTGGATATAGAGATCCAAAAGTAATAAAGGGAATTCTTGGTAATAAAATTCTAGACTGTCATCAAAAGATTACTTTTAAGGTATGTGTAAAAGGTAAATTTGTTAAACCTTTTTTCAAAAAATCTTTCCCAAAAAGTTCTAACAAAATTTTAGATCTTATACACTCATATATTTGTGGTCCCATGCAAACACCTTCTCCTGGTTCTAAAAGATATTCTCTTACTTTTGTTGATGATTGAAGTTGCTATACAGTAGTATATTTATTAGGCAAACGACAGGAATTTTTTGAAAAATTGCAAGAATACGTAAAATTAGTAAACAATAAATTTGGAAGAAAGCCAAAGATTATTCGTTCAGATCGAGGTGGAGAATATACTGCAAATTAAGTAAAAAATTATCTTAAAGATAATGGTATTGAAGCTCAATATACACCTTCGTATAGACCGCAAACTAATGGAATTGCCGAAAGAAAAAATAGATCATTTACTGAAATGGCCAGATGTATGTTAATTCATACCGATACTGAAAATAAATATTGGGGAGAGGCAATAATGACAGCAAAAAGTATGAAGCCAGATTTGTTGCAAAAGGATACTCTCAAAAATATGGGTTAAATTATGATGAAGTATTTGCTCCAGTTGTGAAGCAGACTACGTTTAGAATCTTCTTACTATAGCTTATTCCGAACAAATGTTAGTAAAACATTTTGATATAAAGACAGCATTTTTAAATGGTGACATTTCTGAAAAAATCTATATGTCACAACCGGAAGGTTATACTAAAAATAATTGTGAGGAACTGGTTTGTAAACTAAACAAGAGTTTATACGGCTTGAAACAAGCAGCAAGAGTATGGAATATGAAATTTGATTGTGCTCTTAAAAATTGCGAATTTAAAGTGAGTCTATCTGATCCTTGATTCTATTTTAAATTAGTCGAAAAATGTTGGATATATCTTCGTGTATATATCGATAATTTTCTGATTGCATGTAAAGATGAAACATTAATTGATGAAATTTAAAAACAATTGCCAAAAGAGTTTAAAATTAAATGTTTAGGAAATATACAATACTATTTGGGAATTGAACTGTTTCGAAAAATAGATGGTGCATTTGTATTATCACAGGCAATCTATATTAATACAGTTTTAAAGCGTTTTAGCATGGAAAATGCAAAATCTTCAAATTGGCCACTTACACAGGTTATAAGAAAATGAATGATGATAATTTATTGGAAAACTCTGATGGATATCGAAGTGCTATTGGAGCTCTCTTGTATATAGCTATTAACACCAGACCTGATATTTTAGCTAGTGTTTCTATACTGAGCAGAAGAATTAGTAATACTAGAAATATAGATTGGATTGAAGTTAAGAGAATTCTTAGATATCTAAAAACTACAATACATTTAGGACTGAAGCTAGGCAGAAACACAGGTGAGAATCTCGATTTACCTTTATACGGATACGCAGATGCTGATTGGGCAGGAGATCAGAGTGATAAAAAATCGAATAGTGGTTATTTTATTTAAATTGAATGGAGCAGTTATCAGTTGGAAATCTAAAAAACAAGCTACTGTCTCTTTGTCCTCAACAGAAGCAGAATATATTGCATTAGCAGAAGCATTCCAAGAAGGTTTATGGATAAATAATTTTCTGCCTGATTTCAATATAAATATAACAAAAATTGGTATGTATGAAGATAATCAAAGTTGTATAAAGATGATAGAATCTGAAAAAACTAACGAAAGATCAAAACATGTTGAAACAAAATACCATTTTATTAAAAACTTGAAGAAATCTGGATTGTTTGAAATAAACTACTGTCCTTTAGAACATATGATTGCAGATCTTTTAACCAAACCTTTGAGTGCTGAAAAAATTAAGTTATTTAAAAGTTCAATTGGTTTAGAAGAAGTTTCTATTGAGTGAGGGTGTTGGAGATCAATACAAACTTAGTATATTAGTTATATTTTTGTTATTGTTTTACTATGTACTTTGTTACTGCTAGTTACATATAAACAGAGTTGTTGATTATATTTAATTATCATAATTAAAATAAAAATTATTGAAACGCCATTGTCTAGTTTTCTATAGTTATACTCTATCGGATATTCCATCAGAAGACATCCTCACTGCTTCCCAAAAAGGCAAAAACTCAGCCCATGGTCCAAATTCTATTTTTAGACAAACCTTTAAACCACTCCCTTCTTCAGTTATGCCTTCTCTTACTCTTCTTTTCAACTCTTGTCTCGGCAAATCCTATTTCCCCACCATCATGAAGACCTCAAACACCATCTTGATTCCCAAAACTGGCAAAAAACACACAAACCCTCACAACTATCTCTCTGCTTAATGTCATAGGCAAACTCTTTGAACTTCTACTCCTAGATAGAATCAGCGACTTTCTAGAAACTAACCCCATAATCCTCCCTTTTCAACAAGGATTCAGATCAAACCACTCTACACCCGATTCTAGAACTTCAATCTTTCTCCTCCTCAGCTCTAAATCTAAGAAAAATCGTCTTTGCAATATTTATGAATGTCCAAAAGGCCTTCTACAAGATTTGGCACGCTGGCCTTATTAGAAAGCTAATTGACATCCAATTCCCTATCCAAGCCATACAACTTATCCACTCATATCTTTTCAACAGAATTATCCAAGTCAAGGTTGGAAATGCAATCTTCAAACCATAGGAGTTCCACAAGGATCAATCCTAGCCCTAACCTTATATACCATTTACGCCAGCGATATTCTTCCTCTGAAAAATATCCAGCTCTACACCGATGACACTGCCTTATACACCTCCGCATCATCGACTGAAGCCCTTAAACGAAAAACTCCAAGACTGCTGGATCAGTTCTTCAACTGGTGCAGCAGATAGAGAGTAGCTCTAAATCTCAGTCGACGAGAAAATCTCTCTTACGACTATATCAACCTGTCACTATGGGGGGAACAGCTCGTCCCTTAGGATCAGGTGACCTAACTAGAGGTTCGATTTACTCAAACACTCAAGTGGGATGCCGATGTTGAGCTTACACTCAACATTCCATCCATGCCACAAAGAGAGCGATCTTACAGAAAGTGAAAAACCTACACTACCTCTATCCAAGCCACCTTGTCTACAATAACACCAAAATTCTGCCTCTCCCTTTTTTTGTCAGACGCTTCAACACCAATACGTCGCCCATACTCTGCAGGGTACTAACATCGTTGTCCAGAGGACCCTCCATACACACTGGAATGGGGGACTCCAAAGAAGATCCAGAGTTCCGAAAAAGAAGATCCCTTTCCCAAACCTTAGACTCCTCCAATCCGTTGTAGACTTGGACCTTTCGCAAGATCTGGAAAACCTGCTGGATGAAACCCCCCTTTCCTATCGTTAGATGGTGCCCCCATCCATTCCCTGAAAAGGACGTAAGTCCTACAGAAAGGTCCTTTTACGTACCAAACTCCTAAAAATTTTCATATTTATCTCCTAAACTACTCATTCTTCAGCCCTCAGCCTGGTCTCCACGTAGTCCTGATCTTAACCCAATAGACTTTTTCTTATAAAGTTAAATGAAACAATTGGTGTATGACACCGAAGTTGACAACATCGACGAGTTAAAACGTCGTATAAATACAGCTGCTGAAAATTTACGACTACAGGTCTCGCAGTTATCATAAAACTGGATTCGTACTGCGAAATTTAGCGTTAATTTAATTCTATTATGCTTTGTCATGTGCATAGTTATCATTACTATGTTGTAACTTTCTCATTATTAGAGTTTGATCAGAACTTTATTTAAAAAAAAAACGTTTATTTTCATACCCTCTTGTTACCTACTTAGTTTGGTAGGGAGGTTACTGTATATTCAGTATCTAAGGCATGTAGATTTTTAAAAAGAAAGGTATACACATAATATATACAAACCACTTCACTAAATATCATAAATATTTATTTTATGAAATAAAAAACCATTAACTAGAAATACACTGTAAATATTTGAGTATAAGAAAACATCAAGATGAAGTATTTTATCCTCTAAGCCTAAGCGATTAATTCACTTCAAGTACCAGGAATTACCGCTTGGTTAATTAGTCCGGAAGTTGTGGTATTCGGTATTGGCAATTTCCTGAAATTTGGGAGTAGTTCTGGCAAACTCAAACTGTTATATTCGAATTTTAGATAATGCCCTATTTTCTACGCTATAGCTATAAACCAATTAAATGTAGGTAACAAAATCGATACTTATTCAATTTGTTTGAGCTCTTCAGTAAAGTGTACATTTTACATTTGCGAATTAAATAGCACATTTTATTATTTTTAGCAAACAAATTTTGAAAGAACTTTTTACTAATTAATAAATAATTATTTATTAATGGATTAAATATAACCGTAATCCATTAAAATAAGAATAAGTTTAAAATTTAGATTATATATATATATATATATATATATATATATATATATATATATATATATATATATATATATATATATATATATATATATATATATATATATATAACGTGAAGTCAATAGTGGAGTTGCAGTCAATGTTATGGCCAATGTAAATGAAGAAAACTCTTTTATTTTTGTCAAGCTTTCGAATTTATTTAATTCTTTTTCAAGACATCTATAGTGAAGAAAAAAATTTTTTATATAATAAAAATTTTTTTATAATGTTTTATATGTGATAACTTACTAATACGTCAGGTTATGAAAAAAGCTGCGAATTCTGTTTGATAAAATTAAAGTAAATCATATTATTAAAATACATAAAAACATATACGTTTAAAACTTATTATTTGATTGACTTTTAATATGTCTTCAATTTCTTTTTTATATATGTATGTTTTTTTATGTATCTATGGTATTTATTTTAACACAGTAGGAAAGCAAAACATTGTAATGATTAATTTATTTAGATTTTATTTTTATATCAAGTAACTTACTATATTCGTGAAATACAGAACTTTAATTTCAAAAATTTTTTGTAAAAAAATTTTTTTAAATGTTAAATTTATGAAAGTTGTTATTTTTTATGTTTTTATTTTTGTTTATTTTAATATTATATTAATCTTTATGTTTGTAATCCTGTTTTAATTTATTAAAAGTTTTTTTATATTTATAAGTTAAATTTATATGTTAAATTTATTTATATTTATTTTTGAAATGATAGAATGTAACAATAAATATTACTCAGCCCTTCTATATCTGATTTTCTATTAATACATGTTTGCCTTTTATCAATGTGTGTCATTTCTAAGAATAATCTTTTTTTATGGTTCTTTTCTCTTTCCAAAATTTTTGTTTCTTCAAATTTAAAACTATGATTATTTTTGACTGCATGTTCTGTTAGTGCACAAGCATTAATTTTATTATTTCTAAAATGTATTAATAGAAAATCAGATATAGAAGGGCTGAGTAATATTTATTGTTACATTCTATTATTTCAAAAATAAATATAAATAAATTTAACATATAAATTTAACTTATAAATATAAAAAAACTTTTAATAAATTAAAACAGGATTACAAACATAAAGATTAATATAATATTAAAATAAACAAAAATAAAAACATAAAAAATAACAACTTTCATAAATTTAACATTTAAAAAAATTTTTTTACAAAAAATTTTTGAAATTAAAGTTCTGTATTTCACGAATATAGTAAGTTACTTGATCTTAAAATAAAATCTAAATAAATTAATCATTACAATGTTTTGCTTTCCTACTGTGTTAAAATAAATACCATAGATACATAAAAAAACATACATATATAAAAAAGAAATTGAAGACATATTAAAAGTCAATCAAATAATAAGTTTTAAACGTATATGTTTTTATGTATTTTAATAATATGATTTACTTTAATTTTATCAAACAGAATTCGCAGCTTTTTTCATAACCTCACGTATTAGTAAGTTATCACATATAAAACATTATAAAAAAATTTTTATTATACAATATAAAAAATTTTTTTCTTCACTATAGATGTCTTGAAAAAGAATTAAATAAATTCGAAAGCTTGACAAAAATAAAAGAGTTTTCTTCATTTACATTGGCCATAACATTGACTGCAACTCCACTATTGACTTCACGTTATATTGAACCAGTCACTATACCATTATTCATATATATATATATATATATATATATATATATATATATATATATATATAGATATATATACAAAGGGTGCCAAGTATGCGTATTTATGATAAACAAAAGGGGTAAATTAACGGGCATGTACGCAAAAGGATCATAGGATTACGAGTAAGAATGGTAACCGCAGACATGCATGTTTCTGGCTCATTAGCCGTCATCAGTGCGGCATAACCAAGAAGAGTATTGCACTTGGCTAGCAAAAGTGTTAGGTACTTGGGAGCAAAGGATGTTGGGGAAACATGTGTCAAGAAATACAAAAACAATGAACGCTCACACAGGAGTCCTATCGCCATTTTGTGCTTTCGTAATCCTATGATCCTTTTGCGTACATGCCCGTTAATTTACTCCTTTTGTTTATCATAAATACGCATACTTGGCACCCTTTGTGTTTCACATCCTGGGCTTGGAACGACTCAAACACAGTGAGTCCGTTTCGCCAACGTGGCGACGCTGGTTGCTAGCCGAAAACCCATTGGCACAGCTGGCCGAAAGCACAAAATGGCGATAGGACTCCTGTGTGAGCGTTCGTTGTTTTTGTATTTCCTTACACATGTTTCTCCAACATCCTTCGCTCCCAAGTACCTAACACTTTTGCTAGCCAAGTGCAATACTCTTTTTGGTTATGCCGCACTGATGACGGCTAATGAGCCAGAAACATGCATGTCTGCGGCTACATGTACCCAAAAAGGATCAATAAGGCCACGAGTAGGAATGGCAACCGCAGACATGCATGTTTCTGGCTCATTAGCCGTCATCAGTGCGGCATAACCAAGTAGGGTATTGCACTTGGCTAGCAAAAGTGTTGGGTACTTGGGAGCAAAGGATGTTGGGGAAACATGTGTAAAAAAACACAAAAACACAAAAACAACGAACGCTCACACAGGAGTCCTATCGCCATTTTGTGCTTTCGGCCAGCTGTGCCAATGGGTTTTCGGCTAGCAACCAGCGTCGCAATGTTGGCGAAACGGACTCATTGTGTTTAGTCGTTCTAAGCCCAGGATATGGAATAAACAAAGTGCCAAGAAAACGCGTATTAATATAAACAAAAGGGGAAAATTATTAGACATGTACGCAAAAAGGATCAATAAGGCCACGAGTAGGAATGGTAACCGCAGACATGCATGTTTCTGGCTCATTAGCCGTCATCAGTGCGGCATAACCAAGTAGGGTATTGCACTTGGCTAGCAAAAGTGTTGGGTACTTGGGAGCAAAGGATGTTGGGGAAACATGTGTAAAGAAACACAAAAACACAAAAACAACGAACGCTCACACAGGAGTCCTATCGCCATTTTGTGCTTTCGGCCAGCTGTGCCAATGGGTTTTTGGCTAGCAACCAGCGTCGCAACGTTGGCGAGTCAGTTCTGAAAATCGGTATCAAAAAATGGATTTGTTGTTAACCTAAGTGTAGTGCAAAATTTTTTACATCAGGTGATTAAAATATTATAACATCAGATATAGTGAGTGTCGTGTACAATCACGAAAAAAACTTAAAAAGCCTTAATAGACAATTTTTGACTAGTGCATGTAAACGAAAAGCTATGAAAGACATTACAGAAAGACCTTCGAAAATTATTCGCCACGAAATAATGGCTTCTGGCAAAGACGACCATATTGACGTTCAGGATATCAAGCAAGTAAGAAAAAATTTGTACAATGCCCGGCGACGAAAATTTCCTGCTTTACCAAAAAATCAAAAAGGAGTTTAAAATTATTTCAAGGCTGCTGAAATTAAAACGCATAGGGGAGAAGATTTCCTACTTTCCAATGATATAGAATTCCTTAGTAATATGGAAAAGATTTATGTGGACGGAACAATTAATTACTGTTGTCAACATTTCACCCAGTTGTACACAATTCATGGACTGAAAAATGGACATTATATTCCACTGGTTTATTGTTTGTTGCCGGATAAAAAACAAATAACTTATGAAAAATTATGGAGTGAACTTTGTAAAAAAATACTTGAAATCGTGCAAGTCTCTTTTGAGCCTACAATTGTTCTAGTAGATTTCGAAATAGCAGCACATAATGCTATACGAAAACGCTGACCCCAAATTATAATTAAAGGATGTAGATTTCACTTGGCGCAATCATGGTTTAGAAAAATACAAGAGTTTAATCTACAAAGATAAAAATTCCGAAACAGGGAAATGGCTGTCCCACATCTTTGGCCTCCCTTTTTTAAAGCCAGAAGAAGCTGGAGAAAGTTTTGTGTTTGATTTTTGTAGTGACCAGCCAAATTGTGAAAAAATTTCTGATTTTTGTGATTATATTGTAGACAATTACATAAAAGAGAATGTGAAGTTCCCTCCAAAAATGTGGGCGGAATGCATAGCGACGATAGAAAATACAACAAATTGTTGCGAATCGTTCCACTCGCAATTTAACAGTAGCTTTTATAACTACCATCCATCAGTTTTCATTTTTGTTAAAAAATTAACAAAATTTCAGGTAGATACATATATTAAAATACAAAGTGTTAAAACAATAGTATATTGTTTTACGAGCAAGGAATGACACTCATTTCCCACAAGTACGATGTTTGCAGCATGAGCCGCAGGTGAATGCTGCAAATCGTACGAGTGGGAAATGAGTTATTCCTTGCGAGTCAAACACTATACTTTTTCTACGGTTATACCACAAAATAATACAATAATTCAAAAATAAATCAAATACAAAACCAAACATAACGATATAAATTATATTATTTAAGTAAAATTAACTAATATTTACAATGTTTACAGTTATCATACCTTAAATTTATTTGTTAATTTAGAAAAATAAGCTAAAAGCACAGTTTCTGAAACGGATATTGTTGCCTTTTTCTTTTGCCAGGTCATGAAACTTTCATATGCATTCTGGTACTTATGTTTTGAAATTTCGGGAATTAAATTCTGACAACCTTCGTTTGCCGCTTCTCTTATTTCAGAAGGAATTAATTCTAATTCATATTCATCACTACTTAACATTTTTACTTAAATAACAATCTAATTTAAATAATGTATTAAAAACTATCTGTTGTACCTGTCACTACTTTATTACTGTCAACCTGTACTGTTATTCAAATATATGAATAAGTGATTGTCACAGTATACTTGATTAAGTTAAAACAATAAAGAAATGAACACTTTGTGTTATGAGATATTTCTTTATTTGATATAACAATGTACCCCATTTCTTTAGAGATTACTGTCAAAAAATGATACATTTGTATAATAACCGTAGAAAAATAAAATTGTACGTTCCCATATGCTAGAATCCCTAAAATTTTTTGAAAATATGATTACTGCTAAGAATTTGAGAACAATTTCTAGATTCGAATTTGTATGTAATATTTATAATAGATATAAAAGAAATTGAAATTCATTTTCGTTTTTCATTTTGGTATTAACCCCACAAAATGTAGATAATATTTAATCAATGAAAAACCCATTACTAGTGGTCAGAATAAATGCCCATGTTTTCAACCCAACTCATGATTATCCTCCTTAATGACACCGGATGAATTTACCTATGGTATCGGATGAATTTGGTTGTACCTTTTCAGGTAGCTCTAAGAATCGGATGAGTTTGGACCCGCCGAAAAGCTCGAAACTGCTTTCATAATCTAAAAAATAAACAAAGGATTACCATGAACATTGAAATAGGCTTACCTACATTTGCAAGTTTTTAAAAATAGTTAGTCCAATTACAAAAAACACCGAATGACGTTTATTACTTAACACAACATAAAAAACAAAAACGTCGAACCACATTCTAGCCTAACCTTATAAATATGTAGTAAACACAATTTGAAATCAGAATCACAGTACTCACTCTCTTAACAGCTTAATTGGCAACTTGCTCTCCCTCTTAACGCTTTAAAACTTTGTGACCGTTATTGATCAAGAATAAGTCGACTACAAAACCAATATTAACATTCTCGGAAGCTGTAATGCTGTCGTTTTTGGCATTCCTTGAACCAGTTATGTACTAATATAAATAAAAAAGCACCTTTCTTTTATTTTTAGAGATCTGTATCAGTTCCGTTAAAATACATTGCTGATTTCAAGGCCTGTCATAAAAACGATATTTCTTACTTTCAGAAAAGATTTTTTTGGTTGAAATCCGATAACTTTTTTTCCATTCTTTACAAACAGTGCAATATTACTATTATTATAATAACTAATTGTTTGGTTTCTAAAAAGCGGTGGGTGTTCGTGTCAGTTATATGAAACGAATTAATCTTCATCAATCAATCTAGAGGGTCAGTGTTTGTATATACTGTATATGTAGGGTACAAAGGTAAATCTTAAGTTATTATACCGGCTTTCAATTTTCTCGTTTAACTAAAACAGTGTAAACAAAATCTTTTTTATTTATAAACGGGGATCAGACCCTTATCAATTTTTAGTTGAAATAAAAAATATTTATTTCTCTGTTTCGTTTTGACCGATGGGGTCGAACAAAATGAATACGCCTCAAGGGCAAAAAAGGGAATCTAATTAAGTACGAATTTATCTTGGCATTCATTGAAAAAGTAGCTGTTAGCTCATAAATTAGAGGTGCACTCCTCATAAGTCCATCATTTGCGCTGATTGGATTGAATCCAGTCTTCCGTGGGTGGTTCAATGTACTTCTTTGCGCAAATTAAACAGAAGTAATCAAGTTTCGGACTTTTATGTAACGATTTGTTTATTGCTTTTTTTTTGTATTACTGAAACCTGCTAAGTGTCGATTTTTTCTTATTTGTTTTTTTAAATTTTCTACTTTTTATACGAGAGGATGTTCAACACTTCTGATTTTTGTCTCTTGCGTTTTCGATCAATTTTGGCAACAGCCATAGTTGATATCGGTCTAATTTGCAGTGGTGTGCAATTCACTATAGACTTTGAATTATTATTTATGATTCTTTTTCCAGTACAACATGCGAAAATATGAAAGCAAGCCAAGATTTAATAAATATCTCGGTAATGGGCTGTGCTTAAGAATCAAGTATTGCCTGCGTCGAAGACGTTGACGCAATTTTGTCTAAAAGCTGCTACGGTAGAATCATTGAAAAGGCAATCGATCATAGTTGATGATACACCATTGTAAAGAGCTGTTGGCGAGTCACAAAAACGACAATCTACCATTGTCGAAGGAGCGTAATCTTTTTCTTCAAACACTTTTAAATCAAATTTCGTTTATTTTTCATATATATTTTCAAACACCGGAACAGGTAGTTAAGGGCGTCAAAGTACAAACAAAACGCATACCTGTTTTAAATGCTTTATTACAAATTTATTAATTTCATAAATCTATTAAATAAACAAAAAAAAATTAAAAATAAATATTACGTCAAAAAGAATTAATTAGGATAATTACAAAATTAATTATTCTTTTATCCTATTAATGGAGTCTTCGGAAACCCTTGTATTGACTTATATGTCGATTGTACCGGGATGATTTTCCTTCCAATTTCCAAAAGTCGGGACGAAGTTCAGAATTAAAATTCTTTTCCTTTTCCTCCACAAAATGAGTAAAAAACTTATTTAATAAATTATAGATTATTAACTCGGGTTCTTCGAATAATTTTGCATGAACCCTTAATAAAAACAAATAATTAAAAATTGTTTTTTTACGAATTTATTAACGTGTAAAATTACTTTCTAGTCTAACTGAATTTTTCCGTTTTATTAAATGTAAATTAATTCTTAAAGCACGTGTAAAAATCTGCTCCGACCTTGATAATACACTGAAGGATAAAAAAAGTGGCGCACTCAAAATTTTAAGAAAATATAAACCTTCAAAACTTTTGAGTTAGTGGTCCCATTGCAATGATTCTTTTTTTATTTTAGACAATGGTTCTTTGGTATTACGACGCGGTTATAAGAGGTTTTAATAATTTTAGGTTTGTAGCCAGGATTTCTTAAATAACATGTACACGTTTTTTACGCTATTTTTGAAACACCCTGTGGACGTTTCTGTTACTCTAGTCGTACTAAGTCATTTATGGGCATGTTGAGTAGAGCCTCACTTACATTTTTGGTCTTTAAATCATGTTTCTATCTTAGATGGTTCAAAAGATAGAGGTTTCAAGCAAAGTTTTACTCCCAACACAAAAATCTATTTTTTTTTAATAGGAAAAAGTAGTCCGTGAAACCGCTTATTTGTGACAGTGTCATTTTGGCTAAACTCCTGACTGTCAGTAGTTTGTGTAGTAGTTTTTCGCGAAATTTTATAATGGTTCAACAAATTACACTCGAGCAGGTTGCACGAATAATGGCTCTTGTAGAGGATGGTAAAAGTAAAAGATACGCAACACGAGCAGTTGGTTTTCCCGAAACTAAACTGGCCAATGCCATAGAATAGCTGGTTCAGGGCGCCCTAGGAGTAGCTTCAATATTGATAATCGATTTATTAGATTGCAAACTTTGCGCAATCGTTTCCAAACTGCTGTTAAAACAAACCACCAATTAAGAGAGGTACGCGAAACGCATATAAGTAATAAAACGAATTGTCGAAGATTGAAGGTAGTTAATCTAAGAGCTAGGAGATCAGCAACAGGACCAAGATTACTTCAAAGTCATAGGAAAGCTCGTCGTCGCTTCGTTGGGGAATATGGGGATTGGCGTGATCCCGAATGGGATAGAGTGTTATTTACCGATGAATTGAGAATCTGTTTATATTCAAGTAATGGTCGTCAAAGAGTATGAAGAAGACCTAAAAAACGATATAAACAGGATATGATTGGAGAGCGAAAGAGTTTTGGAGGTGGTTCCGTAATGGTCTGGGGAGGAATTTCAATGTAAGCCTGTACAGAACTTTGCACGCTTCCAAGAAATGCTCTAACGGCCCATATGTACATAGAAAACATTTTAGAGCAGCACGTAGTACCATTTGCACCATTCGTTGGAGATGCATTTTTATTAATGGACGACAATTCAAGGTCACACACTGCCCAAAATGTTTGTAAATATTTGAACCAAGTTGGTATAGCAACCATAGTATGGCCAACCAAGAGCCCCGATATGAACCCTATCGAGCACTTGTGGGATGATTTAGGGCTTCGAATTAGGTCTCGTCAGATTGTTCCACAAAATCTTATTGCTTTGGGTGATGTACTTGTTGAAGAGTGGAACAATATTCCTCAGGAAAAGATTGTAAACCTAATTCATAGCATGCCGAAAAGAATAAAGTCTTTAAAAAGAGCAAGGGAAGCCAATACCCGATATTAATTATTGTTGTTTGTGTTATGTTGTGTTAATTATTGTTGTTGTTCTGTAAACTTAATAAAACTCTTAATAAAAGCAAAACTTTGCTTAAAAGCATCTATCTTTTGAACCATCTAAGATAGAGACATGATTTACAGACCAAAAATGTAAAAGAGGCTCTACTCTACATGCCCATAAAAGACTTAGTACGATTAGAGTAACAGCAACGTCCACAGGGTGTTTCAAAAATAGCGTAAAAAACGTGTACTTGTTATTAAAGCAATACTGGCTACAAACCTAAAATTATTAAAAACTCTTATAACTGCGACGTAATACCAAAGAACCATTCTCTAAAATAAAAAAAGAATCATTGCAATCGGACCACCAACTCAAAAGTTTTAAAGGTTTATATTTTCTGAAAATTTTGGGTGCGCCACTTTTTTTGTCCTTCAGTGTAATAAAAAAACTGATGTTTGTTAAAGTAAAACTACTTGATTTTAGTAAGTATTAATTAAATATTACCCTTTTTTTAGACACTCACAATAAATAAAATAATTAAAGACAACATAATTAAATTCGAATTACTTGTATTTCGAAGAGGTTTAACAAAAAAAAAAGAGTGTAAGGCTTCTATCAACGCATATAACAAGATGTCAGTGATTGAGTGGGTCAGAAATATTGCACTTCGTACTTTTATTCTTATGTGTTATTCATTTTATTATACAATAAAGTAGTCGTTAGGAATAGAGATATGCAGAAAGTAAAAATAATTTGTTAAAATTAAAGCAGATGGTACTACCAGAAGCAAATACGGATTTGACAGGTACATTTATCGAAAAAGTTTATGCCTTTAAACAGAAATTAAATTGCAACGAATTGTACAAGCTTAAACTTAAGTATTTGGTTATTGAGGTGAACTTTAAACTTATAAGTCAGATAAACATCGCGACATGCTAAATCTTAAAAAAATGAATAAGGGAGAGAAAAAACATAATTTAGAGGTGTCAGTTTTATCTATACATATAATAAAACAGTAGAAATGTATATGTTTGTGCGCGCATCACATGAAAACTACTGATCCTATTCGAATGCGGTTTTCAAATACGCATTTCTCTTCTTTCAACTTAACATCTGGTGTATAAGACTTTCTCCCCCCACCCCTTTAATGGGGTGAGGAAAAAAATTTTTGTACAAAAATTAATACGCCAAGCGAATGACATCGCGGGTACATCGAAATAGAACCCAAAAATGTGGATAGATTTTTTTGTCTGTCTGTCTGTATGTTTGTGCGCGCATCACATGAAAACTACTAATTCGATTCGAATGCGGTTTTCACAGATGTATTTGTCTTCTTTCAACTTAACATCTGGTGTATAAAAATTTCTCTCCCATTCCTTAAATAGGGTGGGGTAAGAAATTTTTATACAACAATCACACGCCACGCGAACGACGTTGCGAGTACAACTAGTATTCAAATAAATAGAATTAAAATAAAACAAAGGTTATTTTGCGTACTTCAATGGATAGAGCAAAATATGTTAAATAAGACAAAAATCCAGACCAGTTATAGCTATGTTTTTAAAGAAAGGATAGAGGATAAAGGATTTCTGGCAAAAGTGAATGCTGCAAAGCAAAACTTTAAAAACAGTGATTGTATTCTTTGTAAAAAATAATTCAGACGAGTTTCTTAATAAGATCACCAACTTCAACGTTGTAAGTAAGGTTTAAAGTATTTCCCAGATCTACGCAAAACTTCCGTTGCCACAACAAGGATATACAGTGGTATATGGAGGTGCCTACACCAATAGGTGCGAAATCAACTAGACCCGCAGCAATGCAGCGTTCTGCAGACTTGACGCTGCTTGCACGGAAATTCCGCTGGTCCGCTGGTTTCGCGAGTATTTAGTTCAATTCAGTTGCGATTCTACACATGTTTCAGCCTCTGATTTGTTAAAAATTAATTTACTATGCAAAAAAATTTAATACGATATGACATCAGTAATAATGAATATAGATAAATATTTAATTTGAAAGGAAAGGATTGGAATTACAATTACAACAGTTAATGCTATTAAAAAAAGTTCTCTTCTTTGAAGGATTTAATTTCAACTACGTTACACTCAATTCACTTAATACATACTACGTTACTACACCCACAACACCCAAGTGGATCTTGAGTCTGTGATAAAATTGCTGTTTGGTGTGAAAAAAAAATTATCAATTTACTAAATCTTTTTGGCCTTCTTATTCTTCCGATTTGATTTAGTTGTCGTGGAGTTACCAAAACAAACAGGTGTATCTTTTTTTGAAAACTTTTCCAATACAACTATCTAACTAATAGTTAGATAATAAAAAAAACAAATAATGTTTTTTAAATTATTTAAAAAATCTATGATAATGCGTAGATAAAATGTTAATAACAAACATTTAATAATTGATTTTTCCGTCGACTTTACATTAATAACAATGTTAATGTACTAACTATTGTCTAAAATTGATCATTAATAAGTCGTATTAACGAACAAGAGCGTTAACAGGCTATTAATGTTGAGATCTGTCAATGTCAATATTTTTGATCAGTCGTGTTTTTTATATCATGCCATTTTATTTAAAACGTCATTAAATTTATTGCCTGATCAAAGCAAATCTTTATATAATAAAACATATGCAGAGTTTATTTTATGGTGTAATACAAAAAATATTACTCATTATTCAGAATCAGTAGGTACTAGCACATTTCTCATACCTTGCTGAAAAAGGCTTAATAGCCAGTTTATGGACAAAATATTCGATGCTAAGAACAACTTTTAATATTAATACAAATGTCGATATCAGTAAGTATAATAAACTAATTAATTTATTAAAAAGAAGAAAACTGGGTATGTTTTAAAAAAATCAAAAGTTTTTAACAAAGAACAAGTACATAAATTTATTTAATATTTATTTATAAGCTATTTTTTTCTTAAAAAAAGTCGACGGAAAAATTTTGTAACCAACTCGTAAATTAATAGGAAGTTTAATAATCTCAAACATTAATGCGCTCGCTATCGCTCGCGCATTAAAATATTTCGATTATTAAACTTCTATATTAATTAACTCGTTGCTTAAATAACTATTAATTTAACAGTTCAAAAATTAGCTACATAAAATACATTTTTGAAAGCAATTAAACGGCCTTCAAAAAGAAAAAAATCGGCATAAATGGTTTATATTTTGCCACGTTTTTTCCTATCTTAACAAAAGGTTTAGCACCATTTAAAAATTTATAGTCAAAAATTTAACAAAATTGCACAAGGTTTGTTATTGGTCTCTCTACTGGCAAATTATGCGCGTGCTCAGCTAAAGTGGGATGATAAACAAGTGAGCCGCGCCACCGACTTAGACTGTACAAGCCTGAAACCCCTAGATGTAACAACCCTTCCACAATCTGAAAGAATAATATAAAGTGTGCTAAATAAAACAAATCACTCTCGTAAACTAGACCCTTCTTTAATACAAATATGTTGTAAACCCAAAGATAAAGAAAAACAATTTAGAGCTGATTACAATTATACGCTGGCGCCCTAAATATCTATACTAATATTATAAAGAGGAAAGGTTTGATTTTTTGTTTGTTTGTTTGTTTGTTTGAAATGAATAGGCTCCGAAACTACTGGACCGATTTTAAAAATTCTTTCACTGTTGGCAAGCTCCACTATTCCCGAGTGACATAAGCTATGTTTCATTAAAAAAAATAGGGCTCCTTACTAAAATGCCATTAATGTAACCAAAAATGACCTTAAAATTCTAACATCGCGTGCGCTGAGAATACTATTGATTATAGAATAAAATAATGTAAAGATTTTAAGGAATATATAAATATCTACAAAAAATGCCGCGACAGCATATGTCTAACTGTTATAGTTACGTCACAATAACTAATTTTTAATTTTTTAAAAGTTTTTATCTTGGTATTAATCATTATCCAAATAGCTTATTTAATAATCACGACAGATAACACAAATTTAGCATGTGCAATGGGACGAGGCTACTTATAAAGGAATTAAAGGACAATTAAGTTGTAGCAACCATTATAACTGAACCACCAGCTGGTCAACTAGCTCATACATTGAGGATACCGATGATTCCAAATGATCTACCAAATCCATTTAAACTGCTTTAATTTCCTATTAAAACATCTTTCGTTTTTACTAATAATTAAGTCTCAAGTTCAAACCTTCCAATTAGTAGGAATCGGTTTTCCTCATGGCCAACCGCCTAACGGGGGTCGGAGCACCTGAAAATCAATTTATTTTGCTGCCAGAAAATAAAAAAAAAACATGTCATATTGTTTACACAGAAGCGTTGACCCAATAAATTTAATGGCTTTTGTTATTTTTCTTTAATCCCCGTGCAAAGCCGGGGCGGGCTGCTAGTATAAAATAAATAAGTAATGTATGTGTAATCACACTTTGCGAATTACAAAAATACAATAAACTATTAAGAAAAAAAAAGTACAAGATACAAGATAATAAAGCTTTTGCTTATCTGTTCTGGTAGTGGTGGCTTCCAATCACTAATTACAACAGGCTTCAAAAAAAAAAAAACTTTAAACCGGTTCCAGACTCCCGTAATTCAAATGCTGGTACTACCAAACATAATGCTGGCACTCAAAAAAAACTTCGGTACTAAAATACCGGTACCAAAAATAAATGCCGGTGATAAGATGCCGGTACCAAAAAACCCTAAGATGTAATAGGGTAATAAGAGTACGACCATGCGCTTCTACAGTAACCTGGGACGTTGATTTTGTCCCAAAAGCCGTCTTTATAATGTGCTTCTACTATATCATTTAAAAAAATCTCTCTACAAATCCCACAATGTGGTTTTCCCACTGGAGACAAAATAACCCAAAAATATAACCAAAACGTAGATGTATTCAATGGCCCAGTCGTAAATTACAGGCTTGTCTTAAAATCAAAAATAAAAGGAGAAGATTCACTTAGATTGAACAAAACCACGAGATAACTTTTTACAGCCGGTTCAGACGGCATGCCCGGCACGGTTGTAGATAAAAACCGGTAACCGTGATACTCATTCACACGACACCCGAGGAACCGGGAAGAATTTCTATATTCATGTGTTTTTTTAATTATCTCGGTTAATTGTTTATGGATATAAATAATTTTTATATTGAAAAACTTTTTAAAATCTTTAATTTCTACTTTAACTATTTTTCTCTTAAATAAAATACAAAAATTTTATTAACAAATAAGTTGTTTTTCGATTCTTGTAATGGTTTATAAGAAAAACAGGGCAAAATGAGCGGTGTGTACCTATATGGATTTTTCATCTACTACCTCCCAAATGCCCATTTAAAACCTTTAAATACCTAAAAAAGATTTTTTATTGTGTCGCGGCAGCCGGTTTGCAGTGACAATCGTAGGTAAATATCGCCGGCACCGACAAATTTTCTTAGCCCGGTAATCGGTCGACTCGTGCGAAGATGCACATTTAAAACCATGCGCCACTAAGCAACCCGATCTCCGATAAACTACCCGTGCCGTTCCGTCTGAACGGGCTTTTAGTCGAAATATCTTACTCAGTCGCTGGTCTCGGTGGAAGTCAAATCTGACAGCATGCCCCAAATTGTGATATGGTAACATGCGTAGAAGAGAGGTCTTTTACTATTCCACTAATAGAATTAATAATTACGCTAACGAAGAGCTAGCCGCACGGAAATTAAGAAACAGGCCAGGAACAGAAAGAGAAGTTTAATTCACGTCAATATTATTTGCTTACGACTCAAGCAGAAATATATTTTTATTAATTGAAATAATTCAACAATTAAGTAATAATATAAATATATGTAGAAATTTAAAGCACAGACGATTGTTAAAAAAAAAGTAAGAGGTGTCAAGGGACACCCGGATGGAACGAAGTTCCTTTCAAATAATTAATAAAGGAATTGTAATTTGTAAACACAACAGAGTGTTTATACATACATAAGCATTTATTGTCTGTATTAAATCTCTTCTTACCTAAATCCATCAGCAATGTCTGGAACTTGTGCAGAGCAAAAACACTGTCAGGATTCATTATTGTTATTATTTTGTATTATTTTATTATTTATTATCTCCAAAAAACCTATATAAACTTAACAAAGTCAGGACACTACACTGTTCGAAGCAACATAGAAAATAGTAAATTGATTATCACCTGAATATTTTCAACAGTTTGTTTCTTTTAACAAACGAGTCCATTCATACAATGCCAAAGGTTTAGATGACATACATGTAACTAGAATTACTTTTTATTTTAATTTAAAACAGGAATTAACAATTAATACAAAATTTTAAAATATTTGGCAGAACTGACAGTTAAGGTAATCTGACGTACCTAACTAGTCAAGTTACGAACTATTTTTAAAATGTTTATGAATTTATTAATTTATAAAAACAGGATGTAATAAAATATAATACTATTATAGGTACTTATTTTTTTCTACAGTATTTTCTTTTAATTTCAATTAGTGTCTTTTTAATTGTACTTTTATTAGTATTTATTTATGTATATTGGGGTTTCCTATTTAAATAAAGATAGGTATATCTATCTATGAGAGAGAGAGAGAGAGAGAGAGAGAGAGAGAGAGAGAGAGAGAGAGAGAGAGAGAGACAGACAGACAGACAAACATGCGTGTGTCGTGTCGTGACAAATTTTGGTCTGAATTTTTTTCGGCTAGACTCAGTCCACGAATCAGTCGTACCTTACGCGCGAAAAGGAACTTCGTTCCAATAGATAAAACGAAATTATGGAAAAATAAAAGAAAAATACTACCAAAACCGAATGAAATCTATAAAACATTAATAAAAGGTTAAATATTTTCAATCACATAAATAGGTGAGTAATTTGATTTTACAATTTTAATAGTCAACAATAGTAAAAAAAAACATGCCTGTTACAATATTTAAAAAATATTTAGGTTAATAACTTTCGAAATCCAGATTTAATAGCTAAATATAACGAGTAATTTGCCATTGGAGCTGACTTCAAGAAAATCGATATCAGATGCCTATTTGCTTATAATTTTTATTTTTTGTTTTAGAGTGTTTTTTTTTCGGAAGCCTGTTTATTTTATTTTTAATTAATATTTTATCCTTTTTAGTTGCTACTTGGTTTTGTCAGATGTGGATGCAAATTCATCGTGTACTATATTCAAAACCTTTTAAAAACCAATTTTAAATCAAATTAAAATGTTGAATAGGTACTCGGTCATATAAAATTTACCATATCGAATGTTTAAAATCAAACAAAAATCTTGATTTACTCCTTTAAAAACCCCCCAACATAGATGTTGAACACTATCGCAAAAAATACTTTTTTGAAAACTGCATAAAAATTGATTTAGTTTATTTTGTCAAGTGTACTTGCGGACAAACATATATACAAAGCTGAAAACTTCCTTTTTTCTGAAGGCGGTTAATAAATATCGAATTTATTTAATTAAAATTATAGATTTTATTGTAATAAATGGTGAATGCGCCGCTACTTTCACCAATTTTTTAATAGTGAACGCGGCTAGATACATAAAGGTGGAATTTAAAAGCTTCTTATTTTTTGAAAGTCTGACATATACTATGTTGAAAATCGCATCAAATCCATTTAGCCAAACGCGAGATAATCGCGCACAAACATACATGCAGATCAAACTGAGAACCTCTTTTTTTAAGTTGTTATAATAACTGTCTAGAAACCTCTAGTACCTACCTATATTTGATAAGTGTCTATAACAACTAATAAACGTATATATGAAGTAGACTGACAACATGTAATAACAAACCCTTCAAACTCTAGGCTTTAATCAACAAAATGCATACATAAGTATATAAAGTGACAAATTAAAATTCACTGTGACATATATTAAATAACAAATTGATTGATTCAGACTAACACTTTTCGATTTAGTCATTAGTTATATTACATTCTCCCCGGGTTAATTTACACACATCTAGTACTTTAGATATTCAGGTGGTTTCCTTATGCTTGTTGACCTTCGGGGCAAAAATTCCTGATTAGCTTCAGAACCAGAATTTGGCATATTTTCATTGGGTTCCTCAACTGACTCACCTTGCAGCATCATCCAGGTGAAATTCGTTTTGCTTTGAATATTCAGACGAATTCTGTTTTTAAGTAGCAAATTCATCTGTGTCGATTATGCGTTAATCTCCTCTTGGTGCTAAATGTTTTATTGAGACTGTTGAATCTTTGCCATCCGCATGCCGAATCAATGCATATTCAGGATTTGTTTCTAACACTTCAACTTCTTCTACAAGTGGATCATATTCACTTTTTGTGAAGGGTTTAACCAAGAAGGTATGGAAGTTTCACTGGTAGATCGTCTTTGGTATGTGAAAAGTCTTTTGTGGGGGGTGCAATTAGTTGACGTACATAATAAAGATCGTAATGTAGTGCATCAGGTAGTACAAGCTTCCATTGTGACACTTTTAAATTTCTTGATTTAAGTGCTAAATTAACTGCTTTCCATATTATTCCATTACATCGTTCCACTTGTCCATTTCCTTCTGGATTATAGGGTGTAGTTCGACTATGCGCTATTCCATGAGACAACAGATAGTTTACTAGTTCTCGAGAAATAAAGAAAGAACCACGATCGAAATGAATATAAGAGGGCATGCCAAATATAGCAAATAGTTGGTTCAAACATCCTATAACAGTTGAACTATTTAAGTCAGAACAAGGAAAGGCAAACGGAAATCTAGAATATTTATCTATAACTGTTAAAATATATTTATGATTTGTAATGCTTGGTAATGGTCCTTTGAAATCTATATTTAGCCGTTCAAATGGGGCCATTGCTTTTACTAAGTGTCCAGTCGAATTTTTACAGAATTTTGGCTTTATTTCAGCACAAATTGGACATGCTGCAGTCATCTGCTTTACTTCTTCCATAGAGTATGGTAAATTACGAATTCATATGAAATGATACATTCTTGTTATACCAGGATGGCACAATGCCTGATAAAGTTCATATAGCTTATTTGTGCTTGCTCCACAAACTCTTGAAAATGCATCACTAACTAAATTTTCTTTTCCTGGGCGATAAACGATATCGAAGTTATAACAGGCTACCTCTAAACGCCACCTCAAAATCTTTTCGTTTTTAATTTTACTAACGTGCCTAGTATTAAACATAAACGAGACAGCTTCCTGATCAGTCACTAGCTAAAAATAACGTCCAATGAGAAAATGTCTCCATTTTCTAAGTGCTTCTATGCATGGGTATGCCTCCTTTTCAACAGATGCATGACGACGTTCTGTTTCTGATAAAGTCTTGGAAAAGAACGCCACAGGTCTCTCGGATTAAGTTAGAGTTGCTGCTATACAAAATTCTGATGCGTCAGTTTCTACAATCAATACTTCATTTTCATCAATACTACAGAGTAAAGAATTAGCAATATCTTCTTTTAATTTTTCAAAATCTTGGATTTGGATTTTACTCACTGGAAATTGTTTGCAATATATAAGACTTCTTATTTTATCTGAAAATTTTGGAATCCATTTAGAATAATGCGAGAAGATACCGACAATTCGACGAAGTTCTGCTACGTTTTAAAGTATAGGCAATTGCAGGACAGGTTTAAGCCTCTCAGGATCAGGTTTCATGGTTCCATTCTCAATTTTATATCCCAATAAATTAATACTTTTTTGGTTGTAACTACATTTGCTCTCATTAAGCGTTAATCCGTATATTCTTACAGTATCCAAGAATTTATTCAAGTTAGTATCATGTGCTTTTTGATTTTCCCCGCAAATGGTCACATCGTCTAGATAAGCGAATAGACCTTTCAAGTCTTCGTTAGAGATTATGGAGTTGATAACCCTTTGAAAACATGATACTCCGTTTGTTACACCAAAAGGTAACCTACAAAACTGATAAAGACATCCTCCCGCCTCGAAAGCTGTATAAGGCTTCTCATGATCTTTAATTGGTATTTAGTGATAGGCGCTCTTTAAGTCTATAGTGCTAAAAATATTATGTTTTGCAACCTTTAAAACAATGCTTTCTATATCTGGTAATGGATAAGCATCAAGTAAGGTCAACTTGTTGATAGTTTGGGAGTAGTCTATAACCATACGTCGTTTATGATTTTCAGTTTTCGTAACCAATACTTGAGCCCGCCATGGTGACGAACTTTCTTCGATAATTTCTTGGTCTAAAAGCTTTTTAACTTCTTGTTGAATAAATTTCTCGTCATCGTTGGAATGCCTGCGTGATTTAGTAGCTATCGGTTTGCAATCTTTCGTTAAGTTTGAAAATAGTGGCTGTGGATCTATTTTTGCTTGAGTAAGACAAGAAATTGATAATGGTGGTTTCGTACCACCAAAAACCATATCAAAGCTTGCATGTTGTTTCATTATATCGTGACCAATAATTACATCAGTGCATAGATTAGGAAGTACGAATATTTTAAAATCTTTATATTCCCTATGAGTTAGTTTTAAATTTATTAAAGCAATACCCTTTTAAAGATGTTGAACAGGATGTACTTGCCATAGACACTTGTCCTTTAGTCGGATAGATATTGATGTTATTATTTAAAGCGAAGTCGTAATCCAAAAAGCTGTCTGAACTTCCAGTATCCACCAGAGCATTAGCAGGATAGCTATTTACTTTTGCTTTAACTAAAGCTTTTGATAAGAAATGAGGAGTCGGCCGAGTTAAAGAGGCAATCATAAAAGTAAAGGCTGGCGTTGATTTCGATTTGAAGTTTTTAGATTTCATACACACTTTGCCAAAATGACCTATCTTCTGACATTTAGTACACACTGCATTCCGTGCTGGACAGGTATCACGTGGATGTCTAGTATTGCCACAAAAATAGCATCGCTGAGAATTTACTGCTGCAGATGTAGACGGTGTCTCCGTACCAGTTTGGAATTCTTCTAAAGAAATACTATTAACAGAATTTTGACCAGAGTGAATTTCGGTCTGTTTTCTTGCTTTTTCAAGTGACCGAGATTGTATAATAGCTTTTTCTAAGTCTTTGGTGTTGCTTTCTAAAAGACATTGTCGAATATCATTACTTAATAAAAATCCAAAGAAAGCATCACGGATGAAATTATTTTTATTCTGTTTGGCTGATACAGATTTGAAATCGCAATTCTTACTTAGAACTTTCAAAATTTGGACGTACTGATCAATATTTTCAGTTGGCAATTACTTTCTCGTATATAAAAGGTGTCTAGCAAAGACTTCGTTTACTGGTTTCACGTAAATGTCTTCGAGCACTTTAATAGCATCATCAAATTTTTGACACTCATTAATGTATTCGTAAATTTTGTGAGAAATGTAATTAATAAGAAGTCATAATTTCATACCATCACTGAGTTGATTCTTTTCTTTCTCTTCTGTTATTTCTAAGCAATTCTTAAAAGTCCTGTACCAATGCTTCCACTGTTTTGCTGCAGTAACATCGTTTGGATTTGATTCGAAACGTTTGGGTTGCATTAGTTTATCCATTTTATTTTATTTTTGTTGATTAAATTGTAATAACAAAACCTTAAAACTCTAGGCTTTAATCAACAAAATGCATACATAAGTATATTAAGTGACAAATTAAAATTCACTGTGACATATATTAAGTAACAAATTGATTGATTCAGACTAACACTTTTAGATTTAGTCATTAGTTATATTACACAACATTAACCAGTTGTGTTATGGCGTGTCTGGTGATTGCCCAATTGACGAGCCAAAACCAACTGACCAGTGATAATTCGCTTGTTTAGGTTCTGCATTCTTCTTAATTCAGTAAATAAATTGGTAAACCCCCATTTCTGTTATTATTAGTGTAGTAAACTACCGGTAGCAGAAATAAAAATAGTACGTGGAATTGTTCCTGAATCCAACTCTTAATTTTACTATACAGATGAATAAGAAGATTAACACATTTTCCATTGTGATTTGTAATCAAATCACTGATACAACAACCACGCTTTTACCGGTATATCCAATCAGATAGATGAGGGGATAATCTTGCTTTTTACCGATATATCGAATCAGATAAAATAAAAAGAAGATTACGCTTATTAACAAGATTTCTTTTTTTTTCATGGAAATATCTGTTTATATGGATAAGAATATAATCTCGCATTTTACTGGGATAGCTAATTAGATAAATAAAAAGATGATCAAGCTTTTTATCGAAATGTCGATACTGTGTTAGAAGTTGCATAAGAAGATTTTTACGCTTTTTTAGCTTTTTAATAAAATATTTTGAATACCTAGATCTATATATATATATATATATATATATATATATACAAAGTGCCAAGGAAACGCGTATTAATATAAACAAAAGGGGAAAATTATTGGGCATGTACGCAAAAAGGATCCTTTTTGCGTACATGCCCAATAATTTTCCCCTTTTATATATATATATATATATATATATATATATATATATATATATATATATATATCTATATATATACATTATAACATTTATATAATTTGCTATATTATTATAATCTATACAGGGTGTTTCTAAATTGATGCGAAATAATTCACAGGGTGATTTTTCAGCAAAAATTAAGGGGGGTCTTTGATATAAATTTTTGTTCAAAATCGCTTTCCCTCCAAGTTACAGCCCCTTAAAGTTGGGGGAAAAAATTGTTTTTATTTAATATCTTCACTATGGAAGAATTTAGAAGAATGAAATGTGGCAGATAATTGATGCTAATAAAGTGGCATTTTTTGTCAATTTTTGTAACCTTGCAATGTTTATACAAGGGGGTGAAAAAATCAACCCTTATGATATTTTGCCTCAGAACTTTTTAAATCGTCTACATTTTCCTACTTAAAAAATTGATTTAAGAAGACGGACTTAAACTGCAACTTTTTTATGTCCTGACTATTCCTCGTAAAATTGTTAGTTTGATCACAAAAAAATAAAATAGGTTACAATTCGATATTACTTATTCCTTTTTCACATAAATCCAGAAGCGTTATTGTTTGTTAAAAACAGAGTAAGCAGGTGTCAAATAATGTCATAATTGGCAGATAATTATTGCTAATAAAATGACATTTTTTGACGGTTTTTGTAGCCCCGCAATGTTTATACGAGGGGGTGAAAAAATCATCCCTTATAATATTTTGCCTCAGATTTTCCTATTTAAAAAATTGATTTAAGAAGGCGGACTTAAACTGCAACTTTTTTACGTCTTGACTATTTCTCAGTAAGTTGTTTCTTTGACCATAAAAAAAATAAAATATTACCCATTACCATAATTCTTGCCAAATTTGTATAGGAACATCTTCAAGAAGAGTGGGCAACACTTCTTCGAGGAAATGGCCGTAGTCGTTTCCATTTAATCTTATTGGTAGAAAATATGGTCCAATTAAATAATCATTAACTGTTTGTCATTATGATATCATGCAATACTGGCATACTTTATTTTTTTTAACAAACGATAACCCCAAAAGGAACGAGTAATATTTTATTTTTTTTATGGTCAAAGAAACAACTTACTGAGAAATAGTCAAGACGTAAAAAAGGTGCAGTTTAAGTCCGCCTTCTTAAATCAATTTTTTAAGTAGGAAAATGTAGACGAATTAAGTTCTGAGGCAAAATATCATAAGGGTTGATTTTTTCACCCCCTTGTATAAACATTGCAGGGTTACAAAAATTGTCAAAAAATGCCATTTTATTAGCAATAATTATCTGCCAATTATAACATTATTTGACACCTGCTTACTCTGTTTTTAACAAACAATAACGCTTCTGGATTTATGTGAAAAAGGAATAAGTAATATCGAATTGTAACCTATTTTATTTTTTTGTGATCAAACTAACAATTTTAGGAGAAAAAGTCTAGACATAAAAAAGTTGCAGTTTAAGTCCGTCTTCTTAAATCAATTTTTTAAGTAGGAAAATGTAGACGAATTAAAAAGTTCTGAGGCAAAATTTCATAAGGGTTGATTTTTTCACCCCCTTGTATAAACATTGTAGGGTTACAAAAATTGTCAAAAAATGCCATTTTATTAGCATCAATTATCTGCCAAATTTCATTCTTCTAAATTCTCCCATAGTAGAGATATTAGATAAAAACAATTGTTTTCCCCCAACTTTAAGGGGCTGTAACTTGGAGGGAGAGCGATTTTAAACAAAAATTTATATAAAAGACCCCCCTTAATTTTTGCTGAAAAATCACCCTGTAAAATATTTCGCATCAATTTAGAAACACCCTGTATATATATAAAAAAGGATGTACCTACTTTTATGTACGAAATCGATGAACTCAAAAACTACTGGACCGATTATTATGAAAATTGGTATATATATGTATTTTGCCACGGAGAAGGTTTATATGATATGCTTATTGATGCCACTCACCACCAGGTGGCGCTGCAAAGCAGCAACTTCTGCTCCGTTCAACCGATTGTCATGAAAATTGGTATGTATATGTATTTTTTCACGTAGAAAACGAATATGCTATGCCCATTGGTGCCACTCAACACCAGGTGGCGCTGCAAAGTAGCAACTTCTGCCCCGTTTAACCGATTGTCATGAAAATTGGTATGTATATGTATTTTTTCACGAAGAAAACAAATATGCTATGCCCATTGATACCACTCGCCACCAGGTGGCGCTGCAAACTAGCAACTTCTGCCCTGTTCAACCGATTATCATCAAAATTGGTACGCATATGTATTTTTTCACGGCGAAGGTTTGTATGATATGCTCATTGATGCCACTCGCCACCAAGTTGCGCTGCAGAGTAACAACTTCTGCCCTGTTCAACCGATTGTCAAGAAAATCAGTATGATGCTGTATTTTTAATGGTTAATATGAATATGATATTCGTATTAATGGAAGTTACCACCAGATGGCGCTTGCATTAAGCGAGCAACCACTACTTATTTGATTACTTTATATCTCGCCACCGTACGGTGGCGCAGTTAATATCACACATATTTAATTGAGCAATCCTTACTTAAGTCTTGTGACGCCACCGGAAGGTGGCGCAGTTAATATCACTTATATTTAAACGAGAAATTCTTACTAAATTAAGTATTGTGATGCATCTAATATATTTTATCGATAAACTAAAAAATATAACGAAAAAAAAATAGAATAAACCAATAACCAACGAGAAAATATGATGAAAACAAAAAAATCAAAATAAATTAAAAAACGAAAAATGGAAGAATGACGTAAATGATTTGCGGTACAAAGTCCGCCGGGTCAGCTAGTTAATTATTAATATATATGCTATAATTAAAATTTTATAAGGGCCTTCTGGCTGTTGCCCTGTGTAAACTTCTAAGTTGGTCGTATAATACATTTTTTCATCGCAAAGAGCAAAAATTTTGATGCCATATCAATTGGGCTTGGAGGGAATATATTGGCGAAAACTGCATTTCCCTCTGAATCGCTCGAGTTTTTCATCCACGGTCATATATGCCGACGGACTATATCCAGTTTTGCACTTTTCTACAAAAATGTCAAAGAACTCTCTAATAGGTGCTAACTTATCAAGAGCTTTTCTATCTTCACGGGTTTGTTTGTTGTCAAACCTCAAACATCGTAGAAGAAACAAAAACCTCTTGATGGACATTGCAAGACGAAACATTTCTATTCCTGACCCATCTGACTTCCAGAGATCCTTTACGATCAGCATATTAGATTTTAAAACACCAGCATATATTCGTAAGCCCAAAAAAGCATATATATTTCCGTTTTGTTTGTCGGTAGTGCATCTCTACTTCTTTCGAAGTTATTGGATATAGAATTTATGTATATATTAGTGTTTTCGATAACTATATCTACCATACTATCATTTATAAAATATTTGAAAGTTTCCAAAGGAGTTTTTAGAGATCTAGTAGCTAATTTTGATAAAGGAAAAATGGTGACGATATTCTCTCTACTGGTCCGAACGCTTTTTTTCGGCACAATTTTTTTCCATTTTGTAATTTTGTCCTTTCCAAAAAACTCAGGACCATCTGTCGGATATGCGTTTCTCTCTGAATCAGATATATCTTGCTCACTATTGCTGTCTTTCACTATTTTTCTATTGCATCGTCTTCACTTTCTGAACTTTCATCATCAAAAACCTCTTCGATTTCATCATCCATAACTTCTTCCATCAAACGTCTGAGCCTTTCCTGCTCTGCTTCATAACTCGCCATATCTATAATTGAAAGACAAATCATTTAGTTCCAAATATAAAAGCCAATTATTACAAACTTACCTCAATGTACTAAAAAATAAATGGCACACAAAAAGGCGCGTCCGTCTCAGAGACCAAACTGGCTAATTTACCCACTTGTTCTAACGCCACTGACAAACTGATCAAGGATATTGTTTATTGTATCAACCTAGGAAGGTACATGGTGGCGGTAAATCGTACGTCGACGTATAGTTACAATACAGCACTATTTAAACCGATCCGGTCTGTGAGACGGTACGCGCCTCCCCGCGGGTTAATATAGCCCGCAATACTCCTATCTCAGGGTAGAGTTCAAAACTTTAGAAAATTAATATTATTGAATTTAATTTTAACTTTGTTCTAAATATAATTTTTTTTTAATTTAATTTAAAATCCTTTTATGGAACGCCTATGGTAACACTCGACGTGCTGATTATTGATTTTTACTTTGAAATTATAACCTTAAAATTTCTAATTTAAAATTTACTGTTAGTGAAATTATGTAAAGTTTTTTTAATATCAAATACTTGAATGAAAATGAGAAATTCTGGATATTTGAAAGTACAGCGATTTTCAAAATTGTCTTAAAATTAAAATGAAAATGAGTTTAGTTTATACAACAACAGAAATAAAACTCAGTTTATTAGATAAGGAGATAAAATGCCGTTTTAACGCTGCTCACTCTATGTACCAATCTATATATATATATATATATATATATATAGTCACTCATCACTTGGTAAAAAAATAGTAATATTTCTTTCGGAAGGGAGAGGTCAGCTAAGAACGGATTGTATGAAATTCCACCCATAAGGGGTTTGCGGGGTCGTGAAAATAAAAATAAAATAAAACTTAAAATCTATAATTACTACAGGATTGAAACTTTGCAAAATAGTTATTTTTATAATTTTGAGGTCAATTGTGAACGGATTTTACGAAATTCTACCCACAAGGGGCGTTGCCGGGGCATCTGGTGTACTGAAGAAGATGTAGTATTATAACACAAATAGAAATAATAAAAAAAAACATAATTTTTTGTTATAAATGGTGATGGAATGTCAAGTTTGAGGGTAGACAGTTGTTAATATTGTAAAAGAATTTTAAATTGAAAGTTATAAGAAATAAAATAATTAAATAAAAATAAAAATATGTATTTATGACGAATATTAAAGAAGAACCCAACCCAGAAGATAAATAAATAAATAAAAATCATTTTTAGTTACAAACCAAATTATATACCACATCAATATATATCTTATACATATAATAAAATTGTAGAAATGAAAATTCTGTAAATTAAAGATATTTAAAAAATAATAAGCGGGTGGTGTTATTACATCGATATAGACCCCAAAAATCTTGTTAGGTTTTTTTTTCTGTCCGTATGTTTATGCGCGCATCACATGAAAACTACTGATCCGGTTCGAATGTGGGTTTCACAGATGTATTTATCTTCTTTCAACTTAACATCTGATGTATAAAAATTTCTCCCTCCACCCCTTCAACGGGAGGAGGGGCACATTTTGTATGAAAGTATCTCATTGATCCATTTAAATATACCACTAAAATAACACAAGATTTATTTAGATATTCGAGAAACAGAAAATTTACTACGGTATCCACACAATTAAATTTACATTATATTAAAAGAAACCTATAATACACATGGTGCCTAATATAAAAATAAATAATAATTTGAAATTAAATAATATCGCAATAATTTATATAAGTTATAAAAAGAGTCATACCTACATACGTGCTATAATTTAATTTTGATATTCGAAACTAGATCGCGCTACGTGGTTATTAAAACGCGCTATCGTTGTTTTTTTTATCGCAAGTACATATACAAGTCACTCACAAATTACTATATCCTACAGATGATTAGGTCCAATGTAGAACTGTCAAAGATTAATATCATAAAATAGTCATAATCGGTGTCATGGAGACTAGACAAGGAGTACGCACTCGACCGGCGGAATTGCCAAAATCTGTCCACGGTTTCGTACATATTAGGTTTACTTTTTTCACCACTAGCGTCGCTAGTTTTCCTTTTGTACCAGTATGAATATAGACAATTAAATAATCGTGAATTATTAAATTGGTTTTTATTATTTATATCAGAAAAATCGAACCATTTTTTTCATTCTGTAAATAAATTAATAATGAAATAATTAAAAATTATTTATTTTATTTCAAACGACGTCCTCATTGGTCGCCATTTTGGTACAAATGGAACACCAGCGCCCTCTTATTTTGGTAGCCCTATTTGCATACATGGAGTTCGTACTCCTTGTCTAGTCTCCATGATCGGTGTTGTAAGATTTATTATTATCACAATCTGTTCAGTGGTTGCAGCGTCATTGACTGACAAACATGAAATTTTAATATAAAAAAATTAAAAGAAGTTAGGCCAGACTTACTTTACTAAGGATATACCTACAGAATATTTACTTTTTTATTTGGAGATCTCTTTGCCACTAAAACAAACTGATAAAAAATATAAATTACAAAATTGCACAACCACTATTAAATGATTCTGGTGATATAGATGCAGCGGCTCTTAAACTGACGCTCCTAAAGACAAGTTAAAATTGGTTTTTATTCTTAAGTCTCCAAACAGAAAGGGAGTTTATATTATAAGGCTCTTAAGGCCGGAACAAAGCCATTTTAATAGCAAGACTCTTTTTAAAGCAGTCCAATACAAAGATTAGTACCAACGAATGGAAAGATAAGGCAGTAGCCCTTAACATATCACTTTCGTTGAGAAGCCTTAAAAGTGTTAAAAACATTTTCTGTTAGGAAATCCGAAGACCAATTGGTAAAACACTTAAAAATGCTGTTTAGTTAACCAAATTAACGTGTAAGGCCAGTTTTGTTAAAATGGTCCGCTTTGTCTATTCCTCTGATCCCAAAAGGATACTGGCGTATTTAACAATCTACGCCTTTTTCGACAGTTTAAGAGAAACAAAAATCTAAAAAACTTTAGTCGAACCTCTATTACTGGCGTTTGAATTTGAGTTGCAGGCGAGTTGTCTTGTTTCCACGCCCATGTATGATTTATTATTACTAAGAACATGAAAAAAGTGCAAAATATTTCAGATCAGTAAACTCAAGAAGAAATTTAAAATATATTGTCTAAAATAGGGCTTCTTTTAGATTTTAGAGCGCACTTGGTCATGTAAGAAGTATCTGAGGCAATGGAGAATGGTGATATACATAGATCAGAGGAATCAAAACAGAAGGAAATTTAAAAAAGATTCGTTTCAGAAGGGAGTCATCATGAGACTCTTTAGCTGCTGTCACTTTGATAAGACCGCAAGCTGGTAGCATCAAATCGATGGTACCACCGACGGTAAGCGAAGAGCAATGTTTGTGAATACCAAAGCAATCGAAGGAGTTTAAGAGAAAAAACGTTGCCTTCTAGATGACAACTGTGGACTGCCACTGAGTAAAAAGTGAAAGTCCACGACAAAATAAATAATGCACAAATCCCTCACTCAGCTTAAATAGCCGAAATAGAAACGATGTCATCTTGGAAATGTTATCAACGCTTAGGGTATTTGTCTAAACTTAAAAAATAAGGTTAATAATAGTGCACTAAAAAATAATTAATGATTTGTTTAAGGAAAGCAGTTGTAGCTGAAGTAATATTGGATAAAGAAGCCGAACTCCTAACCTTAAGTAATTCCACCAATAAGCTAACGGCAACCATAGGAATTTTGTCTTTGTTTAGGTTAGTAACCGTCATCGTCCAATTTTCGATTCGAAAAAAAAATGTTAAAATACGAGTAAAATCCCACATAAGCACGTACTATTCGTCAAGCAGCACGTGTTTTCCTTTTGGCAAAACGAATGATGCCAATTGGCTGTTTTAAAACATGGTAAACGACGAAGTATTAAACCGTCCAAAACCCCATTGGCATCGTGTTTGGTTTCGATTAAGAAAAAGGTTGAATCAACAAGATTTTGCTTTGACTCCTGTAAGATCCACTATAAAAAACTATAAAAACGAATAGCTACTTGTTGCCAAGAATTGGCAATGCTCTTAACGATCTAAATGGGTCTAAAATATTTTTTGTTTTTGATTGTAAAACCTAAATATTTGCATGCAGATATTGAGCCTGTTGATAAAAAAAGGCAGTTTTTAACAGCGGTACTGGATTATGGCAGTGTATTGTCTTTTTATTTGGTTTATGTAATGCCCCAAGTGACTTATAATAAACATCTAAGACTTCTAAGGGGATTGACTTGATAAATTACTTTATTATTTTATATGCTTTTATAATTATGTGTCAAAATTTGGATGAAAAACTACTGAAATTTAAAAAAGTTTTAAAAAATTACACGCTGCTTACTTCACATTAAAAGTCAAAACAACCTTTTTTATTTTTGTTTATTTAGTCAGCAGAGCGGGTTTCCAGAAAAGTATTTTACCTATAGGTCATTTTTTCTACTCCTGTAAGGATATTTGGAGATATCGCCAAATCACTTACTGGGTTTATGAAAAATGGGGGCCGTAAAATCTTTATAGAACTTTTACAAGTACTTACCTATATGAAAAAATATGTTTGCTTGGAACTGGCCACGCTTATCCTAAGGGGCTTGTTGGGAAATCGTAATTAAACAATTCTTGAGGACTGTATTTTGTTTTCACTGAATAACAACAATGAATATATACGTATTGTAATAATACGTTTTTTTATATAAGTCCATTCTAACTACAATAAGAGAATATTAATCGAACAAAAATGGAGAACGTTTCAAAGCAAAATCTACAGCCTTAATGGTTATGCCGTTGTTGGCGCTTGCGTCTCGCTATCTGTCAAGCGCAAGGGCTGCTTAACCATAGGGGTATCAAATATAAATACAAACAAAAGTTATGAAACCATAACAATAAATATGAAAGTTATAAAATACAACAGGCCTTCTTAATTCTGAGAATCCCAAGGCTTAAGTTTCTTGATGGTTAGAAACTTTAAGAAAATGAATTTAAGATAAAACATCGACCTGGTTTCAAACTCTGCAATGCCGACAGTTTTTTAAGGAGATTATACTTTTCTTATTGCTTTTACTGTAGTAGCTTGAAACAGACATGTCTGCTTTGAATAGAATTTCTTAATAAAGCAGTGGACTGTGTCAAAACAGTGTCAAAACAACATTTCGAGACAAATCAAATCCGGAAGTATAATAGTATAAGAACCCACTGCTCGATCCTGCAGCTATTTGTGTTTTTGATGAAATTAATTTCAAATGAAAGTTAATGAAGTATTCAATAGATTAGTGACAGATTGCCTATTAGAAATTTGCCGCAAATACCTGTAATTAATTTTTGTATAATTAATTGGGTAATATACATTGCAGCTATATGTTTTTTTAATAAATTTTACGTCATTTCAAAGAAAATGATGTCAAGAATAGAAAAAAAAATGGTTGCCAGCTTTCAGTCAGCCGCTACGCTAGGGTAACCAGGTGTAAACAGGTATATTACTGTTGATTATTTACAGTCATCTGTTTTTTTAAAAAATTCTAACGCAAATTAAAGTTTTACTATTCCTGTTTACAATAAACTATGGTTGCCAGTTAAAAAATTGCCGCAAACAGAGGTTGCCATGATTTCAGTCAACGATTCTCCCTCCAGTTAAGTGTGTGTATAATTTTTTATTGATAAATTAAAAAACAATTTTCTCATACAAATTATGTACTACACAATATACTTAATCTAAATTTAAAACTAACAATTGTTTATATATTTAATTTGTTCCATTCTTGTTCTGTATCAGCACCATCTGATAAATCAGAGCTATAATCTGCATTTATGCTTTCTTCTATGTCTTGTTGATTTTCATCTACCGTCAATTCTTTTGATGCCAACAAAATTTCTTCGACTGTCATTGATGTCGGGTCGCCCATGAACCACGTGGTTTTAAATTCCCGTCAATTACCGACCAGCCATACTCCTCCGGATGAAATTTGACACAACATGGCTTAGTTGCATTTTGCCACATGCAATTTATAAAAATGGTCCGCAACATTTTTTGTTTTAATGATCTCCAACAAGGTGGAATCAATTTCGAGTCAAAACTCGTCACTTTCTTTAAAAATTTTTCTTTTATCTTCGTCGCTGAGTATTGTTTTTGGAAGATTAAATATCTAGCCTTAATAACACTCGTACATTTCTTAACACCGTACATAAGTGCGGTAAATTCTTGGACAACAGCAATTTTTTCGTCATCAAAAACTTCAGTTGCATCTGTCAACGACGCGAAAACTGTTTGGAACTTATTGTTATTGGAAAAATTTTTGAAAGGCCTGACCTTTCCTTTATTATAACACGCCGCTGAATAATCGCAGCCAGTAAACGCATGGAATGCTGGCAATGCACGACACATAATTGGACCTAACTTCGCCGCTAGTTGCGTACAATTTATGCAGCTTAGGTCTTTCTTAGTATTTTTTAATTTTGTATTAAATTACTATTAAAAACAACCACAAATCTGCAGTAAATACGCAATGGAGTGTTCACCCTTTGTAAACAAGAACATACATATACTGAAAGTAAACAAAACGTAACCTGTGACTATAGGATAAATACCAGAGTTGCCATGGTAACCTCTGTTTGCGGCCATTTTTTAACTGGCAACCATAGATTATTGTAAACAGGAATAATAAAACTTTAATTTGCATTAGAATTAAAAAAAAAACAGATTACTGTAAATAATCAACAGTAATATACCTGTTTACACCTGGTTACCCTAGCGTAGCGGCTGACTGAAAGCTGGCAACCATTTTTTTTTCTATTCTCGACATCATTTTCTTTGAAATGACGTACAATTTATTAAAAAAACATATATCTATATTACCATATTAATTATACAAAAATTAATTACAGGTTATTGCGGCAAATTTCTAATAGGCGACCTGTCGCTAATCTATTGAATACTTCATTAACTTTCATTTAAAATTAATTTCATCAAAAAAACAAATAGCTGCAGGATCGAGCAGTGGGATCTTAGACTATAAGTTTATGTATCGTCATTCAAACTAGCAAGACGTCGTCTTTTTGGAACCTAAAAATGTATTGAGCGCAATAAAGTTTTTTAAGAATTAATAATTTATTTCAACCAAAAGTGATTAAATTGTAATAAAATAAAATTCGAAAATTAACTGTTAATTTTAAGAACTTGTAAATCTAAAGTGTTGCAATATTTCTACATTGAAATATGGAGTGAGTACGTGGATGTGAAGGAGACATTACATTTTAAGCTTTTTTAATAGTTTTTAACAATGTCTATTATCTTTTCCACCTAGTAAAACCAATGTTAGCTAATTAATTTTTGAGTTATTTGATTTATTAGCTAGTTGATTATTGTTTTGTGTTATTCTATTGTAAAAAACAACGTCAGGATTAACGCAGTTACGAGTAAATACTTCAGGTTGGTTAAAAATACTATAATTGAAATTATTTTTGTTGTAACTCTCTTCGAGAAATTTTTTAATTTTAGTTTTTGCTGTAAATAGCAGTGTTGTTTTTTCCACCATTTGCATATTAACCGATGTTATTTTTGATTTAAATAAACTTACAATTAAAGTGTGGTTAGTTTTACTCATTTAAACACATTTCGGTGTAGAAAAGCAAAACCATTCGCTATGTCCAAACCATCTGTAGCATTGTGTGAACTTGGTTTTCTTTGTGTATCTTTCAAAGTTTAGTTTTAAGAGAAACATGTTTGTTATATTGTTTTTAACTGCTTTAATGTTTGTGGCCAGTTTATTCATATAATTAAAAAGTGCTGTTTACCACCTATGAAAGACTTTATTTTAATGTAATGTTTTAGCAATTCTTTATTATTTTGTCTAAGTTTATCCTTTGAGTGGCTTTTATACCGGTTGTCTTTTAGTAATAAGGTGTATTTTATCATTTTTTAAGTAATTGGTTAGTAGATGTTTTACTGTGTAATTGCTAACCAATAATTTTATGTTAAATCGCACAAATTTAAACAAAAAATCTATTATGCTTTTAAAAAAATTTATCTGATTAATATTTAATACCTGATTTTTTTATTAAAACTTTAAGCGGGTTCGGCGGGTGAATAGTCGACGCATTTTACCCCAACTACCTGCTAGAAAGAAAAAGGTTCATAATCCAACATGAATATTCGACACAGAATGTTCAGAAAACGTATTGCCCTAATCCCTTTATTGCCAATAAAATCTGCCCCTTCCAATTTGATATTTTTATAATTAACAGGTAAATTTCTTACACTTAGGTACAATTTTCTCAGTTTTCTTTATAATTGTGAGTTTTGATGATGTTTTGTTAAAATGGGTATAATTAAAAGTTGTCGTGATAGAGATTTGCTATTTTTAAAAAATTATACATTTTCTAAAAGTAGGGATTTAAAAAGTGGTGAAATATCCTGGCGATGCGTCCAAAGGAAGTGCTCAGCAACAGCAGTTACTATGGGGCCTGTTGTAATAATAACTAAAGCCAATTTAATTCATAATCATAAAGTGAATATCCAAAAAATAAATAGGAAAATAGACACGAATGCGTGCAAGCGAAAGGCGGAAGAGGATATTGGTAAAAAACCGGCAAAAATTATTCGGCGAGTTTTAGTTAAAACATCAACACAAAATTTGACAGTTAGTTATATCGATGATATTCGGCGGAACATATATACATGTCGCAGAAAAGTGCTGCCTGGCATCCTACCCAAAAATGTTGAAGAAATTCATAGACTAGTGGATGTGTACTCCCCTAAAACACACAATGGTGAAGATTTTTTATTTTTAAATGATCTGAAACATCATATAATAATTTTTTCATGTCAGACAAACATTCGTGTCTTATGTCAAATTAAGACATTATATATGGATGGTACTTTTTCATATTGCACCAAATATTTTGGACAATTATTTACAATACATGGGTTAGAAAGTGGTCACTACATACCTTTAGTTTATTGTTTGTTAAAAGATAAAATAACATCATCATATGAAAAATTATTTTTATCATGAAAATCCAGAATTTTTGAATTGTATAAATTGTGCTGGGATCCTCTAGAAGTATTTATTGAATTTGAAAAAGCAATTCATATTGCTTTATCTAATAGTTTTCCCAAAATTAAAATTAATGGTTGTCGATTTCATTTACACCAAAACTGGTTTAAAAAAATCCAGTAACTTGGATTGGTTCGAGGATTTAACAACCAAGACTCAGATATTGGCAAATGGATGCGACATACTTTTGGTTGACCGTACTTAGCACCAGAAGAAGTCGAGGATTGCTATGTGTTCGATCTTATGTCGTACAAACCTAATAATGAAAAATTAGATAAATATGCTGATTATCTTCTGGAAGTCTATATAGCAGAAGATTCTCAATTTTCGCCAACAATTTGGGCAGATAAAAATGCATCGGTGATGAGAACGACAAATGCATGTGAGTCGTTCCATTCCAGATTTAATTCATCATTTTATGCGGCTCACCCGTCTTTATATATGTTACAGTTAAAGTTTACACCCCAGTTAGTGTAAACAGAAACTAGTTAGTCTATACATTTACGTCGCATATTAGTTAATGTATAAAAGACCAGAGAAAGAGAATACAATTACTGGTTAAAGTATGCAATGACTAGTAATTGTATACATTTACTATTATCGTTTAGAAAAAACATAAAATCTATTTAAAAGACTGTTTTTCTAAATGTTTTTTTATTATTTTTATAAAAAAGGTTATTTTTTACAAAAAAAATGTTAAATTCTTTTATATTTATTAAATAAAAATAAAACATTAGATAATAATTAAAATAATTCAACAGAAACGATATAAAACCATCTTAGTAATAAATATATATTTTATCTATTTATTACAACAACTTAAACTAAAATGACATTTAGAATTGCATAAAACTTTATTCCTCACACAATTGCACTTTTTTGTACCGCATTTAGTTTTACAATTACATTTAGAAAAGCCTTGGCCAGTCCCGATTGATTGTTGGTTGGCAATTGTTCTAAGGGACATTGAGTTTGTTGGAATTTCTTCTAAATCAATTATTTTTTCAGGACAAAGACTAAATTGGGATCTTGTGTGCAAATCTTTTAAAATTCCGTTTCGTGTCCCAAGCTGATAAAATCCATCATCACTTTTATTTATAACACATGCTAATATTGAACGTGCGTCTCCTCTCCCTTTATCTACATCTGGTACCTTAATTCGCACAGTCATACCAATATCAGCTGGAGGATGAGAACTATCAGATATAATTTTCATTCTCTTAGCTTGACTTTCTAAGTTTTCTTTGGCCCCTTCTCTGTTATATAAAATTTCTTTTTGTGTACAACAAATTTGGCATAAATCGCAATTCTTAAAGGAGTCAAAATATATGCCACACATTTTACACGTTTTTTTAATTTCCCCTTTTGGGCCTTCTGTAGTCTCTTGAAGAACTTTTTCAGTTATTTTTGATAGTCCTCCGTCCAAATCCTCAAAGAAAATATCCTCTTCCAAGGCTTCTAATAATGTAGCATTTGTTGTATTTTGTAAATTTTCTATTAAAATATTATTTTGATCTACATTAATATTTTCCTCTTCTTGTTGCAGCGTATTATCTTCAAGACCATTACGATTTAAAATTATTTCTGTTTCCTGTAAAGTATCTTCTCTTAAAATTGTTTCAAGATCTTCTTCAGTATTTATATTTTGAATGACATCTCTGGGTAACATGGATGAAGTAAGTCCAACTTTTGCAGGTTGCCCAAATAATGCTTCATAAGGACTTTTTTTAATCCCTGAGTGAAAAGCTCGATTTTTTATAAATTGCACAAAACCTAAACCTTTGCTCCAATTATTGCATTTTTCTTGTTGCATCCAGGTATTTAAAATATTTTCTATATCTTGGTTGGCACGTTCAACGCTACCTTGTGATTGGCTATGTCGAGGTTTCCCATGCACTATTTTTAATTCAGGCCAAAGAATCTTTAAATCTTCAATAATTCTATTGACAAATTCACGTCCATTATCAGATTGTAATATTGATGGTGCTCCAAACAACAAAAAAATACTAAGAAGCTGCTCCGCAACTTCAACTGCTTGTTTACTTTTTAAAGGCCTTAAAATTACAAATTTTGTCAGGTGATCCTGGTAGACCATAATAAATTTAAATTCTTCATCAGGCTGGGATTGAAAATCAATTAAATCAACCTGACATCTTGTGTTAAAATGAGAGAAAATCATCGGTTTAACTACTAATCCTTTTTTATCACATTTTCTTTTTTGTAGGCATGGTTCACAAAAATTTAAAAATGTTTTTGTACAACTGTCATTAAAAGTGACACTTTTAATGATAGCAAACAATGTTAAAAAGGATTGTTTACATAGCAGCGTGTTAAAAATACTTTTAACACGTTGCCATGTAAACAAGTTTACTTTTAACACGGTATAGTTTACTTTTAACACGGTTTGGTTCATTGTCATTGAAAATTCGCTAGTTTCATTATCAAAATAGGGAAGTTGTACAAAAAACATGTATGGTATTTGTGTTAAAAGTGATTTTATTTTGTTCGTGAAATTGTTCAATTCGCTCCGCTCATTTCACAAACGTTTTCACTCACAAAATAAAACCTCACTTTTAACACTCATATCATAAATAACTATTGTATATCATAAATGGTTATATTTTTATATTTACGTTTAAGTTCACTTTTCATTCTATCGCGGCCTCCATTTCCAATAGCTGCATGACTTTCGTATAAAATATCAAAAAGTTCTTCAAAAATAACATAATATAGGACTTGTTCATTGTTTACTATAGGATAAATAAGTTTCTCTTTGTTGTTAACTGTAACCATGTCATAATGTCGTAATAGCCAGTAATGACGATTATCCTTCTTGGTACTATTTTTAGCAGCTTTTACTTCATTTAACAGTTTAGAATACTTTTCTAAAGACATGTGAAAAGCATTTACTTTTTGTACTTTTGTATTTAAACATTCATAAAATTTATTTTTCATAGTTTCTCTATCCATCTCGTACAATTAAACTTAAATACACTAAAAAACACTAGATCGCACACAAAAGTAAACTAACTTACGCAAATTGATAATTTAAGGTTAGAAAATCAATTCTTTTATGCACACTCTAACTACATTTAGTAAGAGAATGTATACATTTACTAGTTAATGCTTAAATTACATTTAATATGAATACTTTACCGTAGAAAATTAGTAAATGTATACATTTACTGGTTAGTGTATACTTTTACGAAAAATATGCTTTAACTGTAACATATATATTTATTCAAAACTTGATAGATTTTCAACTAGATACTTATATAAAAATAAATAGTCTTAGCAAAACAGCAAAACTTAAAGACAAAAATGTAACAAATAAAATTGCGTTTCTAGAATGAATGATTGAAAGTCTAAATTTAAATCAAATAACAAAACTTGCTTTTGTAAAATTAGTGTGTTATCATTCATGTTATAGTAATAGTAATAATTAGTTTATTAATAATATTTGAAACTAGTTGTACTCGCAACGTCGTTGGCGTGGCGTGTGATTGTTGTATAAAAATTTCTTACCCCACCCCATTTAAGGAATGGGAGAGAAATTTTTATACACCAGTTGTTAAGTTAAAAGAAGACAAATACATCTGTAAAAACCGCATTCGAATCGGATCAGTAGTTTTCATGTGATGCGCGCACAAACATACAGACAGACAGACAAAAAATCTAAACTCATATTTGGGTTCTATTTTGATGTACCTGCGACGTCGTTCGCGTGGCGTGTTGATTTTTGTATAAAAATTTCTTTCCTCACTCCGTTAAAGGAGTGGGGGGAGGAAAAAAGTTTTACACACCAGATCTTAAGTTGAAAGAAAGCAAATACGTCTTTGAAAACCGCATTCGAATAGGATCAGTAGTTTTCATGTGATGCGCGCACAAACATATACATTCCTACAGTTTTATTATATGTATAGATTAAATCAAATCAGTTTTCGAAGATAATTTTGTTTTATTACTTACTTACCTGTCTGTACCTAAATTCTTGCGTCGAAAATTCCTGTAATAAAAACATAATATTTCTAACCGTGTGTCGAAAGTTCCTGTCCCAAAAATTTACCTGTTTTCTTGCGTCGTGAATTTATACGCCCAGCCGGTTTGCGTTTAACTTTAATATTAATGGTTAAGGATCTTTGTTTGGATCGGTTTTGGTTTTGCTTGTACCTGCAACTTCTTCATTTTCTTTATTTAGCAACCCGTATTTCTTTTAAATATTGAATGGATGTAGCCTTTAACTTGATAAATATCCATGTTAACGATTAAATCACACGAGTACTTTTTGATATTCACTTTTATTTTACAAACTTACATAACATGTTTCGATATACAATATCTTATTTAGATGTAAAATAAGTACTAAACTAATATCATGAAGTCCTAGAATTTATAGTTATTTTCAAATTATATTTACCAGATTAGGAACTTTCCACTTAGGTAAAGAGATTAAGTAAGGGTGAATTTGTTAAATCTAGTTGGTCACTTAAAAGCAATTTAGTAGGTTTAACTTTATTTATCTCCAGAGATTTTAAAAAGTTTAGTTTATGGCCTTTCGGTTGTAGGTATATGTAAAATGTTTGGATATTCTTTGTAAAACGAATCGTTAAAAAATCTGTAAAAACTTCGTAAGCGTTTGTTTTTCATGTGAGATCAGACGAATTTTAGGCCCACATCGTCGGTGAAAAAAAAGATTTTTCATCAACATAATTCTCGATTAGATAAGCAGAGTACTTATGCAATCTCATGTCGTTTCTTCTATTTTCGAATAGTTCGAACGCAACGCAATCACTCACTTCATCAGGATCCAAATAAGTAAGACCAAAACTCAAGTGCAACTACCGACCAATTTTAAAAATTTTTAGCAAGTATACAAACACGAATATATTAAATGACATTAAGGAGAAACTGAAAAAATGTCGCACCCAGCGAGACTCGAACTCGCAACCTCTAGCTCGCATCGTTATATTTCAAAACTAAACCGAGAGTTTTCATTTTCCGGAACCATCTCTGGTTGAGATGAAACCTGCATCCGATGATTTGGGCGGGAGGCCATATTTTTCGAACAGCTTTATGCATGCCTTTTTCAAAATCACACACACTATCCTTAAAATCAAAGTTAATATTCAGTTAAGAGCACTTATCTTGAACCAAGAGAAACAGTCTTTTGTAACTTTCCGATTTTTTATTGGGTAGAAGGCATACCATTAAAGGTATAAAATATTCATTTAAAAAACCATAAATTGTAAACATTTGTATGAAATGTTTGGTACAATAATTATTGATTATAATCAAATGTCCCGTCGGCGTATATAGATTTGCTGCGTTTTCCCCAGAGCTTCAAGATTTATAAGACACGTAAACACAATGATATTATTTAACACAAAATTGATAAAAAGGAATTGTTCATCACGCGAAGTTTTTAAGTCAATCGCATTCAAAATTTCATGTTCTTTGTTAATATTTTTCGGATGCGTTGGTATACACTTACTTCGACTATTGTACATATTCTTCCTAATGTACTGGACGTCTCTGGTTGTTAGTGTCGCTGTTTCTTTCAAACCCATACGTATAATTTTTGACGGTTTTTCCGAAACATCCTTAACTACTTTTCTTTTGCAAACTGCAGAAACTGTTTGCCTATTTAACGTTGAAATGTCCGCAACATGGCAGTGTTCGGATGAAGTTTTAGTCACAAATATTGCAGTTGATGCACCTAGTGTATGAAGACAAGCCTTACATTTTCTGTTGGTACATTTCCAACAAATTTCTCCAGAAGTTCTCAGTTTTTTGTGGAAATTAAACTTGTATCCGTTGTAACTGATTGTGTGGAAATAGTTTAGATACAAGACGCAAAGGTGCCATGCAAGGTCTGTTTAAAATGCTGCTATTGATATTTTGGGACCATTATCAAAAACTAATAATGCAAGTAAATACATATTCATAGTTAGGGATTTCTTTCATAAAAACTTAAAAAAAAAAAATTAAACCTCCTTCAAAAAAATGCAGAAATAAAATCTTTATTTTTTAAAAAAATTAAAAACAACTAGGCATCTGATTTCGATTTCCTTGAAGTCGGCCCACTCGTAACAAAAAATCTATTACTGACTACATCATAATAGAAAAAAATAACAGACAAAAAAAACAGAATGTAAACTTTAACAGAGGTGGTGACCACTTTCTGGTAATTGGAGGATGAAAGCTACATAATCTAATAATAATATTAAAATAATTACTTTGTACAAGCCAAAGAAAAAACAGAGATTTAGGTACAGAAATTACAGAGGGGAAATTCAATGGAAACTGTCAACTTCACAAAGATATAAAAAACCATAGTAAATATTTAAAGTCAATTTAACGAATGCAAATAGAAAAGCATGTGGGTATTTTAAATCATAAGAATTAATTAGAAAGATTCGTTGGTAGAACTATTAAGTGAACAAAGTAATTGAAGTAAAAAAAAAAAACGTTATTCGTATCAAAAGCAACAACGAAAACATATAACAATTACAGGGAATCAAAAAAAAATGTACGCAACATGACTTTGTAAATTAGGTAAAATAAAAAGAATCGAAAAAGTTTGGAATAAAGATGGAAAAAGATACTTTTCTATAAAGCACTTAACGGATTGCAAGATAAACAAATATTAATATGGGAAAAACAAAAGATGATAATTATAAGGTAAGTACTGACAGGACTTCAGCGTATAGTTAACAAATAGAAAGAAACTTTTTAAAATCTATTAGAGGCAACAATGGAAGAGGCACTAAAAATAAGACCGTAATAAAACTAATAAATTACAGCAACATCACATTGGAAAAAGTAATTTAAATTTAAAAATTAAAATTAATCAAGAGCTTTTCCAGTAAAAACGAGATGGTTATAATACATGGGTCAAGCAGCAATGCAATACTTCTTTAATACGATAAAGAAAAAAGGGTACCTGAGGATTGGCTAACGGCATTTTCCAATATATGAAAACGGCGACAAAAAAGATTATCTAATTATAGATAATCTGATTGATAAGTAAGCCAGTCAAGGTTTAGACACGGGCACAGTGTACAGAATAACATCTTTACGATAAGATTATTAACAGACAGTTTCTTAAAAGGAGAAAGAGATCTGTATTTTGCTTTATCGACTATAAAAAAGCCTTAGATAAAGTTCTTAGAAAATACATGAACGAATCAAAAATATTAGAAATGTCAAACAACAATAATTTAGTAAATATTTTGGGAGAGAAATAAGAGTAAGCTAGTGAAAGATAATCAATATCTAGAAACAACAACTGATAAATAGAAAAGATTACAAAAAACATCAATATTAAAATAATTCCACTTAAATGGACTTAAAGTTAAAAGCGAAGTAGAATTAAATTAACAATATACAAGACCAATTATATTTCTTTACTGCTCTATGCAAGTGAATCATGGATCCCTACTGAAAATAAAAAGGAGTAATCGAACAAGTGCAATCAAATACTGAAACGAACTAGAAATAAACTTCAAGTAAAAAGTACAAAAAAATCTAGAAAATTTTCAATTACGTTGGTTCGTACATATATAGACTGGGTCTGGGTAGCAATAGTCAAGCTAAAAAAGTTTGGGAAGCCAGAAAAGAAGGTACGTTTGAAAGAATGGAACGACCAAATAGTACAAATTCTAAGCAGAAAAATCGTTCTATTAAATAAAGCAGAAATATGGCAACAGATTGAAATTATTGGAGAAAATTTATTAAATAAAAAAAAAGGCGATTCTACACTTAGATAGAAGAGTTGTTGATTATGTATATATATTGTTATAGTATTAGAAAATTAGTTCTAAAGAAGTAGTAAACATCATTTGGATCAATTATAAACAAAAGGGAATCACATATATGCGAAGACGTAATAATCTGTGCCTTGCTAAAAACCTGATTTTTCGTTGTTTGATTAAAGTGTGTTTACCCACGACTCATAAGTAAATTAGGCAATCCAAACCACGTGATATTTTAGTTGTTTGACCCCCGCCGCCATATTGAATTTATTTTGACACATCGTTGGATTGCCACGAAAGTTAAACATTGGATTCAGTAGCTATTCATCTTTAGAAAGCTGAGGAGTGTTATAGTTATAAAACAATTTGCTTTTTATTTTGTGGTGTTTAAAGGTGTTTTTTTAGTGTTTAAAAAGGACAATTTTAGTTGTTTGACCCTCGCCGCCATATTGAATTTATATTTTGACACATCGTTGGATTGCCTAATTGCGTATTTTTAACCTATAACTCTGTCAGTAAGTGTCAAATTATTGTGGAGTTGTGTTATAGTTTCATTTACTAAACTAGTGGAATAAGTAAATAGAAACCTGTATTATTATGTTGGTTACCTACAGTTTTCATTAAATTAAACTAACATTTCTCAGACCGAACTGTCTGCGAAATAGAATACTTTTGACAACTTATGCCAAAATTTAAATTTTATATTTGTTATTTTTAGTTTTATACAAAACCATTTGGTAAGTCGTGCGTAAAGCATAGTACTTCACTCGAGAAACAAATTGCATATTTAGCTCGTTTCTTTAGCCCCTTCACTCGCAAGGTCGCTCATGAGCCAAACACACTCGCTGTAATATGCAATTTACTCCACTCGTAAAGTAATATACTATTCTTCGGAGTTTAGCACTAGATTGTGGTTGACGTTTATTTATTTCAACATCATTTTGTGGTTGTTTTTGCTGTGGCTAAACGTCGCTAGATTGAAGATTGAATAAATGTAGGACGTAAACTAATTTTATAAGCTTTTTTCTTTTCTTTAAATATGGTCGTATTTGTGTTGATTGTCTATGTTTCGTTAAAACTGTATCAACAAAACTGCTAAACATCTGATAAAAACAATACTTTTAAAACTATTAATAAACATAATTAGAAAAACTAAAGTTATCAAAATAATGTGTCCTCGAGAAAAAATTCATGGTAGAAAAAAAGAGTGGAAGTCTTTGCTGAACAATGTTACAAAAATATTATTGGCCTAGCAGAAAATATAAGATAACTCTTTTTATTTTTTCCAAGCTTTTCGTAACGTTTGTGTTTATCTTCAAGGATACTGTAATTTAAACAAAGTAAAAGTCTTAACTGGACAACGTTATAAAAAGTTTGTTGGAACTATTGGGGTAGCAGCAAATAGAAGTGTTTGTAACTTTTCAAGCTTTCGGAAACGTTGATTTCCATCTTCAGCGATATTATAATAAATTACAAAGATTGTAAGAACTAATTAACAACTTTTATTAGAATATTTTAATTTGTAAACATTTTATTAAAAAGTAAATTAGTTTTATATTATACTAGTTGTACTCGCAACGTCGTTCGCGTGGCGTGTGATTGTTGTATAAAAATTTCTTACCCCACCCCATTTAAGGAATGGAAGAGAAATTTTTATACACCAGATGTTAAGTTGAAAGAAGACAAATACATCTGTGAAAACCGCATTCGAATCGGATTAGTAGTTTTCATGTGATTCCCGCACAAACAGACAGACAGACAGACAAAAAAATCTAACCACATTTTTGGGTTCTATTTTGATGTACCCGCGACGTCGTTAGCGTGGCGTGTTGATTTTTGTATAAAAATTTCTTTAATCACCCCGTTAAAGGGGTGGGGGGAGAAAGTTTTATTCACCAGATGTTAAGTTGAAAGAAGACAAATACGTCTTTGAAAACCGCATTCGAATAGAATCAGTAGTTTTCATGTGATGCGCGCACAAACATAAACATTTCTACAGTTTTATTATATGTATAAAAGATATAGATTTATGAAGTTACACTAAATGATACTTCTTTAACAATAGAGAATAGGTTATTTATTATCTTGTCTTAAAATTTTTCTTTTTTATTTAATATATTTTTTAATTAAATAAGTTTAAAAGTTCATAAAAAATGTAATTTTTGTTACTATAGAGATAGAAAAAAATTCTCAAAGCTTGTGAAATAGTTTATATTTTTGTTTTTATTAACAATAAATGAGCATAAATTTCACTTAGATGTTTAATATCTAATTTTTAATTGATTATGTTTTGTTTCTTTTTGGAAAAGACAGTCTTTTCTTATAATTTTATTCTTTTGCTAACATTTTAGCATCAAAATAGTTCATAATAAGGACAGACTTATAAGATGTTATTCCTGATCAAAGACTCCTGAATGTTTATCCGGTATATTGTTACATATAAATTATGTTGAAGAGAAAGAATCATCGTCTGTTTGTTTCATATTGTATAATAATTTTCAAAAGTGAAGATAGTTTTTTTAGTTAAAATAATACGTCTATTGCACACTTAATCCAAATTTATGTGAAGAGAGGGGAAAGAAACGTTTTTCCAAAATAAGACCAGCGTTGTGGCTAAGAGTGAGGAAAAGGAGCCTGCCTGCCAGTACCAGATAGACTAGCGCCGTATTGTTACAAAGCAGTTTATTCTTTTATCAGAATTTATCACTTTATAAATCTTAAATAAATAAAGAATTTTCAAAAATATTACAGGTTTTAAACCTTTAATAAAACAGACTGTAACAGAACTACTTATAATAAGTGGGTATAAATAAAGAACTACTGGTGGTATTTCAAACAATTAAATATCTCAGAAAACGATCCTACACATAAAACCAGGGCTCATGCCAATCAAAAATTATACTATTAATAATTTTGTACATAATTTTTACCGATATAATAAAGAATTAAAGGACCATTCTTGCTGCAAAAATCGCTAACGGCCATTGTTAGATGGGATGTATGTCCATCGACAAAAAGGATGACAGGCAATTCTATGTTATTAACTATCAACCATGGATGGAAAACATTGGCGACATATTCGTAAAAGGTTTCGCCTGTCATCCATCCATTCTCAGATCATCCTACGCCCCATTCTTGTGGAATCTTGTCAATGACGCCTTTCGGTACCCTTTTATAGCTATATATGATCATAGGGGGAGGAATTCTTCCTAATGCACTGCACACGATTAACGTTGTAAGGCATTCCTCTTCATCGTTGTTAATAAATGAATAAACAGCCTTTTCGCCCTTCTTAACTAAAACCTTATAATTCTTGGGGCATAAAAAAATGCACTTTCGTCGCAGTTGTACACCGGAGAGGGGTTAGATGTTATATACAAATTTTGAGTATCAGATAAATATTTTTCAACTTCTTCGAACCAATGGTGAATTTTAATTTTAGTTATGGAGGCCCGAGCATTGGTTAGATTTTGAGAAAGTCTTTCTGAAAGTTCTGGATGTCTCGTCATAAAAGATTCGTACCAGTGGCGACCTGGCCTTCCATTAGTGAAATAATTTGGTCTGTTTAGCTTTTTTAGTAGTAATTGTACACTGTCTATAAGCTGCAGTTTTGTCGCGGGAAATCCACAACTGGTAATGTGAAAAATCCATTTTACCAATAACTGTTCTTCAGTATTGGTTAGGGTTGTATCGGGACCAATTTTCCTTTGAATTGGTACTTTTCCTTGCACTTTTCCAATCATAGTTGTTCTTGGAACTTTAAAATTTTTACTGGCCTGAGCAGGAGGCATTCCATTTCTAACAGCATTGACAGCTTGTTCCATGGCTTCAACAGAATATTGGAATCTTTTAGTGTTGTTCATCTTATATTCATAGTAAAAAAAATGTACCAGTTATTGACATATTTGGTACCAAACACCGACAGACAAAATACGTTAACTCTTTCTTTTTACTATAGCGGAAAATTGGATGTCGATAACTGGTACAGCTTTAATTTAAAATATTATCGTTTAAATTCTTCTGACTAAATAAGACTAATTTATGTCTACATTTAAATATTCACAAATAAAGAGGAAGCTGTATTGTACCATTTATCGACACCAATGTCGATATATGGTACAAACATTAAAAATGAATGTACCAGTCATCGACAGTTCAGAATAATAAATTTATACCGATTTTAAGTAAAATTATTGGCAGAAAACACAAATTTTAGACTCTATATTATATAGATAAATCTTGCTAGCCAAGTGCAATACCCTACTTGGTTATGCCGCACTGATGACGGCTAATAAGCCAGAAACATGCATGTCTGCGGTTACCATTCCTACTCGTGGCCTTATTGATCCTTTTTGCGTACATGCCCAATAATTTTCCCCTTTTGTTTATATTAATACGCATTTTCTTGGCACTTTGTTTATATATATATATATATATATATATATATATATATATATATATATATATATATATATATATAATACGATAAGTGAATATCAACATGGGTTTATGACAAAAAAATCTACAATAACTAATTTAATTTGCTTTACCCAATTTACCGCTGAGGTGTTAGATCATGTGGGACAAGTAGATGTAATTTACACTGATTTTCAAAAGGCTTTTGATAAAGTTGATCATTTTCTACTTCTATCCAAACTGAGAGCAAGGGGTGTTGCACCCTATTTACTTTCAATTTTACAGAGCTATCTCATCGGGCGAACACTTGTTGAATATGGCGGATTTAGATCTCATCAATTTGTTTCAACTTCTGGAATACCACAGGGGTCCAATTTGGGTCCGTTATTATTTTTTATTTTTATCGATGACCTATCGTACAAATTGAAATCTATGCATCTTATACTCGCTGACGATTTAAAAGTATATGGAAAAATTGACCGTATAGAAGATTGCTACCTATTGCAAAACACGTTAGAGACCCTCAACAGTTGGTGTTCTACTAACTCTCTTCACTTAAATATATCTAAATGTAAAGTTGTTTCATATACTCGTCGTAATTATCCATATACTTTCAATTACTCTCTTAATGACCAAACTTTAGATAGGTGTAGCACTATAAAAGATCTCGGTGTTAAATTTGACAGTTCTTTTACTTTTAGTGAGCACATTACAGACATTACTAAAGCAGCGTCAAAAACTTTGGGTTATTGTGTTCGCAATTGGTATAGCTTTGCTAGTGTCTCAACTCTAAAAACCTTATACATGACATTTATTAGAAGCAGACTCGAATATGGTTCAGTAATTTGGTCGCCTATCTATCGCAATTCCATACAAGCCTTAGAATCCGTTCAGAGGAATTTTTTAAAGTATGCTTATTTTAAGACCCATGGTCATTATCCTGAAAGAGGCTTTGACCATACTTTACTGATACAACAATTTGACATGGAACTTTTGATGGATAGGCGCAATTGTGCATCTTTGTCATTCCTGTATAAGATTATAAATAATAAAATTGATGGCCCTTATGTATTAAGCAAGCTTGATATATTGGTAGGTACCTAGAATTTCATCTCAAAACGAACTTTTTTTTTACACTCCGCAATGTCATTCAAACGTATTGATTAGGTCTCCATTATTTTAAATGTGTAAATTATTTTATGCACGACCGGGCGGTAAAGTACAGATTATTACATACATTTAGCGGGCGTAAAGTGCCACTTTAGCGCCCGTGGACTACTTTACCGCCCGCCGGGCGATAAAGTGTAAATGGCGGGCGGTAAAGTAATTTTTTTGTCTTAAATATTGAAATACTTGCAATCATCTAAACTGACAATGAGTCTAAATAAAAATGGCCACCACCTATTTTGACTTTGTTGTTAGGGTAACGACAACATAGGTATATAGATTATTGTTTTAAAATATTATCTCCAGCCTCTGTGCATATTACTTTCAATCAAATTATTTATCTTAAATAACGAATGAATACAAATTATTAGGTGAATGGTTATACAGGGTAAGTTGTTAATAATATCGAGGTTCGAGGTATAAAATTCATGCAAGTTGAAATGGCATTTATATTAAATTGTTCACAAAAAATAAAAATAAAAAATATCCTTTATAAGCTTTATTACTAAAACATTCGTTGACATTGACAGTTGACATTTGACAGCTGGTACAGATAATATTTTACATGTGACAGTAGAGATTTGACATTTTAAATTTGGCATTTGACAGTTGGAACTTGACAGTTGACGTTTGATATTTGACAGTTGACAGTTAGCAGTTGACATTTGATAGTTGCCATTTGACAGTTGACATTTGACATTTGACAGTTGACATTTGATAGTTGACATTTGACAGTTGTCATTTGACAGTTGACATTTGACAGTTGTCATTTGACAGTTGGCATTTGACAGTTGATATTTGACATTAGACTTTTGTCAATTGACAGTTGACTTTTTTCAATTGACAGTGCAATTTTTTTTATAAAAGATTATTAAATCGGTCGTGCATAAAAGTTTGTATGTATTTCGGGCGTAAACAGCGTTTATGGACCTTACGTGTTAATAGCCCTCGCCTGCGGCTCGGGCTCTTATTTACACGTTGCGGTCCATAAACGCCTGTTTTACGCCCTTGATACATAAATAACTATAATACCATCTGTCAAAATTGCGATTTAAATAATGATAACATACAAAGTTTGTTAAATGCTTACAAAGATGCACAAGATAGATAAGATATAGGATGTAAGATTTATTTATTAGGCAAATCTATGCACTACTTGGTATTAATCTTTTTTTTATTTTGATTGTATTATTTTCTGTTATTGGGTGTATACCTGTTGAAAATAAACGTATTATTATTATTATTAATATTATTATTATTATTATTATTATTATTATTATTATTATTATTATTATTATTATTATTATTATTATTATTATTATCATTATTATTATTATTATTATTATTATTATTATTATTATTATTATTATTATTATTCTTATAATGTTGTCCGACGTGATCCTTTCCTCGAGGGTTTCCTCCGTTCTTCGCCTTACTTCACCGAAGTAGCTGCATTCCAGAACTGTGTGCTCCGGCGTGTCCCTTTCCTCTCCACATGCTCTGCACGCCGATTCTGTAGGTGTAGCTCCCAAAAGAGCCGTGACCTGACAGGAACTGGGTCAAGTAGTTATCCGCGGTGCGGTGTTTACATTCGATCCATTCCCCAAGGTTCACGATCAGATGTTTGCTCCACCTACTTTTCCCTCCTGGCAGAGGTTGCCCCCATTCGGCTTGCCATTCTTCCACAGTATGGGCCCTCTTTTTTTTTTAGCTCGCGGCGTGTTGCCGTCTTCTCGGGCAAATAGTCTCGCCCTTTCTCTCGCCAGCGCGTCTGCTGGTGGGGTCCCCGCTATCACTTGAACTACTTCGGTACTTACCGTTCTGTATCCTCTTATCACCCTTAGTAGCGCTTTACTTTGTGCCTTGTTTAGCCTATGTTTATACTTCGCTACCGATGTGGCTGTATGCCATATTTGAGCTCCATATAGTAGAATAGACTGAACTAATCCGTATAGCGCTATCCTCTTCTTATATTTGGGCCCCCTGACGTTTGGCATTAGTCTCTCCAGGGTGGACATCCTTTCCTCCGCCTTCTTTGCGCAGTATTTGACGTGTCTACCAAACCTTAGTTTGTCGTCGATTACTTTCCCGAGGTATCTCATCTCTCTCTGATGATCTATGTCCTTTCCTCTCACCCTGAACTGGATGTTTCTTCGGTTTCTTGGCCCTTTTACAATGATCGCTTCTGTCTTTTGGGCCGCTATTCCTAATTTATGGTCATCCATCCATTGCGCCGTCTGCTCTATTGCATCGTTTGCTCTTTCCATCAGTTGTTCCTCATCCATCCCTTCAACTAGTAGGATAAGGTCGTCTGCGAAGGTAATTCTTCTATGGCCGCCTTGATAGCTGCCGGGGGATTTCATCCTCCCCTGAAGCCTTTCCTACCTTGACCCTTCCTCCTACCGTGTCCAATTCTTGTCTAGTGAACGGCATCATCTCTTCCTCCTGGACTGTCCACCTGCTTCTTCTCTTCTCTGTCTCTGGGAACAACTTCTGGCACCATTTAACCCTCTGGTCCCTAGTCAGGTCGTATGGTGCCCAGATTCCCAGGCTTCGCGTTGCTATCCTGTATCCATCACCCCATACGTCCACTTCCAGTTCCTCTAAGAGTCGGTTTCAGTGGTCTCTTTTGCTCTTTTTTATAGCCTTTTCCAGGTTCTTTTTTTATTGTTTTAGACTAGCCTTCAGCTGCCGTACTTCCTCCCCACCATCCTCATCAGGTCTCAGTCTTCTTAGTATCCTCATCTTTTCTCTTCTGCTCCTGGTGCATTCCCTCCTTTTCTCTGCAATTTCGTCTGTCCACCAGTAAGGGGTCAGCTCGCTATTTCCTCTAATGGTTTCTGTCGCCTCCTTGGCTGCTTGCGCAATGTCTACTGTGAGCGACCTGTGGCTGTTGTATCCCTGCTCACCTCTTATGGCTGCCTTTCTTCTTATGTCTTCTCTAAACCCAGTGAGATGTAGCAACCGTATAGGTACCAGTCACTCATCTTCACACTGACTGCCACCATTCTATTTACAATAGCGACGGCAACCGAAGATTGGGTATCCATCACGTACCCAAACCCCTCGGCCAACGAAACATTTGGCTCGGAGATGACCGCCAGGTCTATTTTCTTGCTTCGCATTTCGGCGTACAAGATGTCGTGTTCCGCTCTGGCTCTCCCGATGTTCAGCTGCATTAGTTTCGTCGCCATTTAGACGTGTTTTGCCCCCCCGTCGGTTATCCTTTTCAAGGCTTCCCTCCTCTTCCACTCCATCTCCACGGCCTGTCTAAATTCGGGACACTTCATCTGATTGTCCCGGTGCCCTTCTTTGCCACATGCTGCGCATTTAATCGCATTGCGGCAGCCCTTAGCCTGGTGTCCCGGCTTCTGGCACCTGTAGCAGGTCTGCTCCTCCTCCTTGCAGTCCTTTATCCAGTGCCCCTGCTTTCCGCATCTGTGGCATCTCCCCTTTATTGGTGTCCCTTTAATCTTATTTTGGCAGTTCCCGCCAATATGACCGAAGCCACTGCACCTGAAGCATTTGATTACCTCGATTCTTCCTTCAGTGGTCCAGGCTCCCCATTCTGTTCGTATCCTCTCTGCATCAACGGCCTTCTTTCTCTGGTCGGCGGGTAGAGCTTCCTCAGCACCACCTCCTCCTCCTTCACCGCAAACTTCTCTGCGATGACTTGAACCACCTCGTCCCCACTGGTCACCTCGTCAATGCCTTTTATTAGGATAGCCAGGTCCGTATTTACCCTGACCGTTGCTTTTTCCACCTTGTACCCTATCTCTGCCCTTAACCTCTCGGCCTGCTCCTTTCCGCCTCCAACTGTCAACAGAGCGTCGGCCTCCCGTGGCCCTTCTTTCATCTGTTTCTCTATCTTCTCCAGGTTTTTTTCCGCCTTTCTTGCGCGTTCTGCTAGTCTATATACATTGGTCTTGATCTCCGTTTTAGTGTTTGTACTCATACTTACCTGTTTCTCGAGTGTGGCAGCTATCATAAACATCTTGACGATGTCCTCCTTGAATTTTATATACAGCTTTTGGCTGTCCTTAACCTTAGTTGGCCCTGGGCCACTGTCTACCACTGCAATTACTTCCTCCGATGCTCCTGTTTCCACTATGTTCATTCCGCTTTGTTTCTCCACTTCGTTTACCATCTCGTTGTCCTTATTCAGTTCCGGTTCAGCTCCTTGATTTCCTTTTGTTTGTTTTTTGTTAAGGTCCATAAAGTTCCCACGAGTGGGGGACGTTTTCCTGTCCAGCGAGGCAGTGCGCCCTATGCCTCGCTAAGGCCTAAAGTTCCCCTCCGGTCGGCCGTTTCCTTTGGGCATCGCTTGTTGTTCAATTTCCCCTGAACCATTCATCCCGTCAGCACGATGTTGCTACACCTAAGGATTGGGGTTTTTTTTTCGCTGGTTGTCTCCGTCGTGTGCCTTGTCGTTTGATTTTTCCTCTGACGTGTTTGTTTTTTTTTTCGTCCTTTCCCTGATGTTTTTGGTTTCTGCCCGATGTTGTGGCATCTTTTTTTGGTGGCGTCTGTTTGTGGTGTGTCTTTGCCCCGACTCGGCGCCCCCCGGTTAACTATTGTCTGCCGGAGTGCGCCGATCCGAGGAGCCCCCCGACCAACGACAAGGTCTTACACCACCTGCGGGGGGCTGTTTTACCTGCCGAAGCTTTTTCGTTTAGAGTGAGAATCACATACTTGTAATTTATTTTGATATGATACTAGATGTAGCAAGCATAATATCCTTATTATTTTGAATTTTAGTACACAAATGTCGATGATTGGGACAGTGTCGACAATTGGGACTTTTACCTTACATAGATTTTACCTTACATAGATTTTAAGTTATATACTACAGCTTAGTTACAACTTAATTCAGCCATAACAGAAGCAAATTCTATCTATTCCAACTTTAGATTTACAATTAAGAACAGCAAATTCTAATGTATGTAGATAAATTACAAGCTATTTCTTTATTTGAGAGCAAGATGCACTAAGATCTATAACAGTTAGGATACTTTGTCTGTACATTAAAAGTAAGATGCGTTACACGATACAAAAAACACATGTGGTGAGCATCAAAATAAAAAATTTTCGCAGTCTCAAGCTATCATTATTAAGCATTTTCCAGGAACAGCATTTTATTTTGTATTTGATTTAATTTTTTTTTTATAAAACTAAGGTTAATTTAATAAATAAACCCTTTAAACAAATAATTGTTATAATTATAAATAAATTTGTTAATACTTTTATAATTAAACTAATAAAAAAAAACAAACAAACACATTGTACGGTATAGTGACTTTAAAGTTTTTTTTTGGATAATTAATCTTTTTTTATTTATGTAAAATATTCAATTTTGTTTAATTAATACTTGGAGAAAGATACCGTAGAGTAATTTAAAACAAAATAATTCTTTTAGTGCTACTAGTCAATAGTTATAAGAAATAATATTGGTCTTTAATATGCCTTTATGTCAATATATAACCAGAGCTTATATAGAAATTTGTAATCTCTTAACCTTGCATTATGTATATCATGTAACAATTTCGTAATGATGTATCAGTTAGATAAGAAAAACCACACGCTAATGGCACATGCCGCATGCAGGTAGTAAACATATTGAAATACACTTTATTCTTCACTATCAGTAATCCGTTGGCGGTAAAGTCTAAAGCGAGTTTTCGGTGGAACACGTATGGTTTTCACATACACGTATTACCACAAATGCAGCAACGACAAATAAATGCGGAACATGTACCTACTTGCAATCTATGCCATTATTGGGTACATATATTATTGGTTATTTTTTAATAAAGGGAACGTAGAACAATGAAACAGCTTTAAAAGTAAAAACAATGTTTATTGACGTTTTTGTTTAATTCAAGCCATTTTTAGGATGGTAATAAAAATGTTGAATAAAAAATATTGATTTTTACTTTATGTTCAAATTGATCGTTTTAAATCGGATATTAAAAAAAATTAAATAAATAATGAACGAGAAATAAGTGTATAAATATGACCATAATTAAAGAAATAAAAACAGAAATAAGAACGCGAAAATAAAACACCTTAATATAAAGAAAAATCTTTAAAAAAAAAAATTTAAAATAAATATTATAAAGATGATGATACGCAGATAATACATAAAACTTCCTATAATTTCTTAAAACTACGCAACACTTTTATGCCTACGTGATAAAAAACACATAACCGTATCATGTAGGAACAATGAGAGCCATATTCTCGCATCGTCATCCTTTCTGCAACTTACCTCATACCATCAATTTTTGTATCACTTTTGATTAATTTTTGAGAAAAATCTCTGGTCAATTTTTTTAGTTTTACCGGCTTTTTTAACTTACCTACGTAGTTTTTGTACCTCAGGTGTTACACTGAAGATGTGTGGTAAAATTTTCCAATATGGTTGTTGATATTACCTCTTTCAACTACCTGGTAATTGTGACCAGTGCTTAGTCAACTTATTGGTTTATCTTCACCTTTTATCTTCGAGAGCTGAAGTTCTCAAAGTATCTAAGAAGCACTTTGGAAGCCTACCGTAAGAGTTCTTTCCGACATAAAGAAAACACAACTAATGAAAATTCAACTATTTATGTTAAACACATAAAAAAAGTACCCAATTATTTCTTTAAAAATTTTGGATTTTATTTTATTAAAAGATCCTAAGTGTGCAGTGCCGTCTTTATTTAAAAAAAAAACTGTTTTTTTTATAGTAACTGTAATTGTAATTTCTATTTGTATTTAAAAATTGGTACTCAATTAACTCGAGTTAATAGCAAAAGCTTATTAATTAAAACCAATTAAATTTTTACTTGTTAACTTCTTTTAAACAAATAAACTTTCCCTTTTTAGTTTGTTTATAGTACACATAGATAGCAAAATGTTATTTTACCTTTATCTTTAAATGTCTGTAATGGGTGTTGTGCACTTGGACGCCGCGGTCAGTTTTATCAGTTGAGATCCATAATCCTACCGGCCACTTCGACGCCAGTTTTGAAAATCCAATGTACCACTTGGACGCCGTCGTTATCAACCATTAAGTATCGATAATAATTGTATATTTATAAAATGGAAATTGTAAGAATAATTTCAATAATAGTAAAAAATTTTTCCACGTGAATATTAATGTTTGAATGTTATGGTACACCATGTGAGCCATAAAAAGAATAAAACCAAATTTTAAAAAAAAACTTATAATTAATAAAAAATAATATAAAATTACAGAATTTTACACTTAAAAAGTAAAAATATTATAAATATATACAACTATAAACGTTTAAAAAAATTAAAAATTACAATTAATTTTTGTAGTAATAAGAAACAATCTTAAGAAACTGAATTCTTGAAATGGCTTTATTTTTGTATTGTGCTATTACATTCGTTAAATACGCATGACGTTTTTGGTAATTTGCATTTTTAATTTTGTTTGATATATGTAAACTGTTTAATTTCACACAGGTATTTATCTGAATATCAAAAAGTACATCAACAAATTTAAATATATCTGGATGTGCTGAATAAAAAGCAGAATTAAAATGTTTGTGAAAAGACTCACAAGCATTTGTTGTGCGTTCCGTAGAACTTGTGCACGATGCCCACATTGTAGGTGGGAAGTCAGATATATCGCAAGTGTAGGTATTAATCATATAATAAGTAAATAAAGTTAATCTGTCATCTAATGGTATTATTGGAATTAAATCTTTACAAAAACAGTCCGCTAAATGCAGATGCATAAGTACTTGCCCTTTTATCTGGCAAAACAAAGAATGCCAATGGTATGTAATATTAATGCTTTATTTAGTCAAAAACAACTAATACATGGTCAAAAAATATACACATATATATAAATAAGTTATTAAGCTAACTGTAATCAAATAAAATACAATAAAATACAATGAGACAACACAAAGAATAATTAATGATAATAAATACTTGACCTAAATTACCTACTTACATCTAACAAATATTGTTTGAGCTTACGCTTGAATACATTAATTGAATCTAATTTCTTTAGATCGTCTGGCAAGTCATTAAATTGCTGTAAGCCTTTAAAAAAGATTGAATTTTGAGCACCGCTGGTGTTGACGGTCCTAATATAAAAATCATTTCTAAGTCTTGTATTATGGGTGTGAACATGATGGTTGTAAGTAATTTTATGTTGGAGATAGTCAGGCGCGTAACCTATTTTTATTTTAAATATAAAAATTAATGTTTGGTAAAGGAACATATCTTTAATTGAGAGCCAGTTTAAGGCTGTCCGCATTTCTACAGTAGGGGTCAATCTAGGACATGATAATATTATTCGCATAGCTCTATTCTGCAACTTTTGGAATATATATATTGTTTCGATGATTGCTGGTTCGATAACAATAGTGGACTGTATAAAAAAATGGTGTTTTTTTTAAAGATAAGATAATACTTTGAAATGGAAAATAAAATTGACAACCTTATCTTTTCAAAATTGTTTAATTGAATGACAAAATAATATAATAACAAAAAGTCTTGGTTACAAAAAACAAAACTTACAAAAATATAAAACAAAAGTTCAAAAACTCTAACATTAGCCCCCCCTTTGAAGGGAACCTTCAAAAAATTCAATATTAATTTAACGTTTCACTTTGTAATGGTAAAGGGAACAAGTGTCTAACACATCTGGTTATAGTTCCATGTGAAGTTAGGATTTCTGCTACTCGCTTTTCTTCATCTCGACCAGGAAACAGTTTTATTATTCTACCAATAGACCATTTGCAAGGTGGTACAGAATCATTTTTTATTAAGACTAATGTATTTTCTTTTATTTTACTTGGAGCCTCTTTCCACTTGTATTGTTGGTGTAATTGAGAAATGTACATTTTTGAAAATTGACGCCAAAATTGTTGGTACAATTGTTGGACGTGTTGAAGTCTTGAAAGGCGATTGGGAGGAGTATTTGTCAAGTCATAGTCTGGTATAGAGGTTAAAGTGCGGCCGATTAAAAAATGAGAAGGTGTTATAGGAGAAAGATCATTAGGATTATTTGACATTTTGAAAAGAGGACGAGAATTTAATATCCCTTCGATTTGTATAAGAAGGGTATTAAATTCCTCAAAAGTAACATTGTTATTAATTAGAACTCTTTTTAAGTGATGTTTTGTAGCTTTAACAGCAGCTTCCCACAACCCTCCAAAATTAGGTTTATAAGGAGGAATAAAAACCCATTTTATACCAAATTGACTAGTCTGATCAGCAATTGAATTATGAAAATTGTTTAAAAAATGTCCTAATCGTTTTAAGTGGTTATTAGCACCAACGAATGTGGCACCATTATCCGAATATATTGTTGAAGGAATTCCTCGTCTAGAAGTAAACCTTTTTAGACTTGCTAAAAAATTATCAGTAGTTAAATCTGAAACAACTTCTAAATGGACAGCTTTTGTGCAGAAACAAATAAAAAGAGCAATGTAACATTTATTTAATTTTGCCCCTCGACCTTTTTTATTTAAAATGTTAAAAGGCCCTGCATAATCAATACCTGTGGTTTCAAATGGAAAAGCGGGTTTTATTCGTTCATTAGGTAAATTTGACATTGGACTATTAAATGCAACAGGTTTAAATCGAAAACAGGTAAGACAATTTTTTACAACTTTTTTGGCTAAGATGATACCTCCTATTGGCCAATAAAACTGTCTTACTGATGATAATAACAACTGAGGACCTGGATGCAAAAGCAATTTATGTTTGTGTTCAAAAATTAATTTTGTAAAATAATGTTTAGATTATAGTAATATTGGATGTTTTATATTAAAAGGTAAATAAGTATTTTTTAAACGACCTCCAACTCTAATTATTCCGTCTTTGTCAATGAACAAAGCTAATGACGACAATCTATGTTTGATGGGGAGGTGTTTATCTTTTTGTAAAATAGATAATTCTTCACAAAATGATTCTAATTGTACTTGTTTAATTAAAACATGATTAGCATTATTAATTTCTAAAATAGATAAAAGTCCTGTTCTTTTTGCATTTTTATTTTTTATATTATAAAAATAGCGTAGGCAATATCCTACTACCCGTTGCAATCTGTTTAAATCTGAAAACCTAGTGATTATATTTGATATTGAAATTATATTTAAATATATTAATTTGGAAGTTTTTCTTAATTCTATTAATTCTGATTTGTTTATGATAAATTCAGTTTTTGGCCAATTTGAATGAGGTAATTTTAAAAAGTCAGGTCCATGCCACCATAATCGATTGGAAATTAATAAATTTGGTAAGATGCCTCTGGAAGCTACATCTGCTGGATTATTTGAACTATTGATATAATTCCAATCTGTTATATTAGAAAGTAACTGAATTTTAGCTACGCGATTAGCCACGAATACTTGTAATTCACTAGGTTCATGATTTATCCAACTTAATGCGACTTGAGAGTCAGACCACATAAAAATCGGAACATTTATATTAAGAGCATTAAGAACAACTTTTGTTAATTGTGAGCCTAATAAACATGCGCACAATTCCAATTTTGGAATGGTTATAGTTTTCATTGGAGATACCCTTGTTTTAGAACAAAGTAAATTTATTTTGAAATTGCCAAGATTGTCAGAACTTCTAACATAAATGCATGCAGCATATGCATTTTGTGATGCGTCACAAAAACAATGGATATCACATATACATTTTGAAACAATGTTTCTAACAATAGCTAATTGATTAAAATGCATGAGACTATTTTTAAATTTTAACCAATCTTCACAAATTTCTGAAGGAATAGGATCATCCCAAGAAATATGAAGAGACCAAAGTTTTTTAATTAAAATCTTAGCTATAATAATAGAAGGGCTCAAAAGACCTAATGGGTCGTATATTTGTGCAATAATTGAAAGCATAAATCTTTTCGTAATTATATTGGGCCCTATGGGTAAATTTATTGAATATGTAAGAAAATCAGAACTAGTTACCCATTGAATTCCCAATGTTTTAAATTGATCTTGATCTCCTAATTTTAAAATAGAATTTGATATATCGGAAGTTGCAAAATCTGTAATTATTTCAGGAACATTGGAGGTCCATTTTCTCAGTATAAAATTAGCAGATTTTAAAATAGAATAAATATTGTTACATCTTGTTTTTAACTCTTGCAAATTATCAGAACCTGTTAATAAATCGTCAACATACATGTCTTTTAGAATAGCCTGTGATGCTGTTGGATAATTGGTAGAATGTTCTTTTGCTACTTGTTGTACACATTTAATGGCTAAATATGGTGCTGATCTAGTACCATAAGTTACGGTATTAAGTTGATAAACCATAAATTCGTTTACAGGGCTTTCGCGCCATAAAATTTGCTGCAATGGCCTGTGCTCAGGATTCATAAGTATTTGCCTATACATTTTCGAAATATCTGCAGATACTACAAATGAATAAATCCTAAATCTAAGTAAAATATCAAAAATATCATTTTGTACTTTAGGGCCAGCATACTGGATGTCATTAAGTGCCCATCCAGTGGAAGTTCGACAACTACCATCAAACACAGTTCGTAATTTGGTAGTTATGCTAGATTCTTTCAATATACCATGATGAGGTAAAAAGTAGCAAACATCGTTATTATCGTTTATTTTGGTCATGTGACCCAGTTGTTCATACTCATGTATAAAATCAAAATAGAGTTTTTTAAAATTCAAATCCGAAAACTTACGTTCCAACGATATAAATCTCTTGATAGATGATAATTTAGAATTTCCTAAGAGTTTTGGAGAATGTTTAAGAGGATATTTTACCACGAATTGTCCATTATCATCACGGTAAGTATTTGATTTAAATAATGATTCACAAATCATGTTTTCTTCCGAAACAAATTTATTTCGTCCAGGAATTTCTTCAATTTCCCAGAACTTTTTAAGTTGTTCGTCTTCTATAATATTAATTTTGGCAAAGTTGCATATATAATTTTTGGAATTATTTGGTATTGTTCCAGTCAATATCCAACCAAAACTAGTCTCAACCAAAGTTGGTAAATTTTTACCTAAACAAATTTTGCCTTGTCCTAACAAGTCCCAAAATATATTGGCACCTAACAATAAATCTACATCTTTGGAAACACTTAATTCTGAATCAGCTAAATTCACATAACTTGGTATGTTCAATTTTTCAATATCAATAGAATATGTCGGAATATTACTACTTATAAAAGGAACCACTAAACAAGAAATTGTAGAAGTAAATTGTGTGAATTGGGAAGAAATTTGAACTGTACATTGTTTTTTAATACCAATTGAACCGTGATTAACACTTGTAATAGAACAATTAGTGGCAACTAATGGAATATTCATCCTATGACAAAATTCCTCAGTAATAAGATTTGCTTGCGCACCACAATCTAAAAGTGCTCGACATTTATGAAATTTTCCAAAATCGTCTTTAATATTACAAATAACTGTTGACAACAAAACCTGGCTCTCATTATTTATAAAATTAATGCTTATATCATTATTTTGTAAATTATGATCATCCGACAAAACCACATTAGTTGAATTTATTTGATTATTAGAAGTAGATGGTTGTAACAAATCTTTATGAAGTAAATTATTATGTTTATGAATTTTACATATTGGGCAAGGACCTTTTTTGCACAACTTTTTGTTATGACCAGTTAATAAACAGTTTTCGCATAATTTCAATTTTCTTACTTCTTGAATTCTACGATCAACAGACAAAGCAACAAAATCTGGACATTTATAAATTAAATGATCTTTTTTACAGTAGTTACAAACACCCTTAAATGTAAGATTTACTTGTAAATTGGATTTATTATTATAATGATTACTTTTGTTAGCAATGTTGGATTTAGGTAATTGAAAATCATCTAAACACTGCATAATGTCTGTTTTGTTTTTTAAAAAACTAATTAATTCATCAAGACTTGGCAAATCATCATTAAATTTACTTTCTTTCCATTCGCGAATAGTGTTTTTATCTAATTTACCTAATAAAACATGAATAAGCAACGAATCATATAGCTTTTCTTTAGGAATTTGTATACCATCAATAGATGTTAAATGTTTTAATATTTCATCCAAAAATTTCCGCAACCCTAAATAGGTTTCTTTTTGAATACCTTGCACATTTAACAAAGATTTAAAATGACTGTCTATTAGAAATTGTTTTTTATCAAATCTATCACATAATAACTTCCATGCCTGACTAAATGGTTGATTAACATTATCTAGATCTTCAATAAAATGGGAGGCATAACCCTCTAATGAAGCTTTTAAAAATTGAAATTTCTGGCTATCAGTTAAAGTGTTATTGCTTGAAATTGTTGAACTGAATTGAATTTTAAAATTGATCCAATTATGAAACTCTCCAGAAAATACTGGTAACTTTAATTTTGGTAATAAAATATTCTGAAGAGAATCTCCACCAATATGAGATTTAATAGTTTGGTTACTAATAATAGGTTCGTTTTGTTTCAGAAGGTTTTTTAAATATAAATGTGCTGAATAAAACCGATTTTCAAACTGTTCCCGCTCTACAAAATGATCATCTAAATCTTTTACATCACATATTCTTTCAATTTCAGTTTGAACAATGTCAAAATCACTTAATAAATTTGAACTGTTGTGAAACCTTACCTCAACATCATCATATTTAGGCAAAACATCACTTAACGAAGTTTTAATTGTATCAATGTACTTTTCCAACATCGTAAGTTTTTGTTTAATAGTACCTCTATGACGAGACAAGGACTTTAATTCTTCTTGTGACTCTGACATATTTTTTTTAATAAATGTCAAATGGAAAATAGCGTAAAATGTACCTGGGGCCTATAGATTCTTGTATGGAATTGGCCAAAAATTCTTTTTTCTTCTATCCAGCTCGTATGGACCAATGTTTCGATGATTGCTGGTTCGATAACAATAGTGGACTGTATAAAAAAATGGTGTTTTTTTTTAAAGATAAGATAATACTTTGAAATGGAAAATAAAATTGACAACCTTATCTTTTCAAAATTGTTTAATTGAATGACAAAATAATATAATAACAAAAAGTCTTGGTTACAAAAAACAAAACTTACAAAAATATAAAACAAAAGTTCAAAAACTCTAACATATATTTCATTCTGATTTAAGAGATATAATACTGTTGAGCAGTAAGCGAAGTGAGGCAGTATTAAAGAATTAAATAAAACCAGCCTCGACCACTTAGATAAATGCTGCGAACATCTGAAAAGATAATTTATTTTAAATGAAATTGTGTTTATTAAGTGGTTTGCATGCTGTTTAAATTTAAGTTGTCGATCTATAATGACACCAAGATATTTGAATTCATTCACCATATCAATTTCAGTAGGCCCAATCATTATTTTATGATCTTGTTCGACAAAGATTTTATGTTGCTGCTCATTACCAATTATGATGAATTTAGTTTTTTTACAATTAATATTTAATAAATTAGCACAGCACCATCTATAAACAATTTCTAAGCACTTATTAATCATTGTAACACTATCTATTATATTTAAAGAAGAATAGTATATGAAGGCATCATCTGCAAATAATAATAATAATAATAATAATAATAATAATAGCTTTATTGCCCAACAGATATAAAATCCCATTACAGAGCAATATAATACATAGTACAAGATTCAACATATAAAAGAGGATAATAACATAATTACTTAATACTAATAAAAAAAAAAAAAAACATAATTACTTAATACTAATTAAAAAAAAACACAGTTTACTAACTCAGATAATTCAAACGTGCGCTCTTTGTTATGACATTTAGGTTATCTACAAATAAATCACAGGATTTACATAAATAATTAAAATTACTACACATAATATTTATGGGCGATTTAAATAATAAATTCGTTCTTGGTCGTTCACAATAAAAGGTAAGATGTTGCCTATTATTATATCTGGGTACGTTAAAATTAATCTTGGCTAAAATATCTGGACAAATAATTTCACCATGAATAAGTTTATATAAAAGAGATAAGGACGACACAACTCTACGAAAAGACAGACTATCAAAATCAAAATGTCCTAAAAGAGACTGATAAGTGAAATAATGTCCGTTGTCAACAATATGTATGGTAAAAAATTGACCAAAAATTTTTAAAAATCTTGATAGTTGAAAGAAGTTAGGAAAGGTGAGAAAAAATAAATGTATTCATTACTCTTTAAAGCTCACCTTGAATTTTAACGAAGCTTCTTTCTTAACGCCAAGATTTCACTGATTTTGATATATTGACCGTTAAATGAGAAGTGCGCAGGCGCTACAGTCGTAGTGTTATGTGTCGATTCTACATTAGCCGAAGAAACTTCGTTCCTACCTGGTGTCCCACCACACCATTTTAACTTGTTTATATCTTTGATGCTTCTTTATAAATAGCGCCACAAAATATTTTTTTGTTTATTTTATAAAATTGTTTCCTTTTTTTTCCTGGTCAAAAATTTTTAGAATGTCATTTTATTTTTATAAAGAAATGGAAACTATAACAATCACAAATATATTCTAATATTGGAATTTTGATCAGGCGTTTGCTTAACCAAATGCGCACTGAATACAAGTTAATAGTAGCGACATCTAGTGGTAATCAACACAGTCGACTGTAGGTAAAGCGTAATTTTAACAATGTAACTAAATAATTTACTTATCTTATAAACGTGGAAATTAATAACTTTTGCGAAAAACAGGAAACTATATATATTTTCTTTTTTTATTGGTGAACTTTCGCCACTAAAATCAAAATAATAAAAAAATAAATCAATATTTTAAAAATGTTCCCTGCTTCTTTATCTAGATAGACATGTCAAATTTGTCAAAGGTCTTGTTTTCAAACTGAAATTGCCTAACAATATTTTAATAATTAAAAACATGCTTAAAGTGTTTTTCCTTACTAAGCTTTCGACAACCAGATAATAAACATTGATCATGTTCAATATACTGATTTATTATTTTGATTTTAGTACCGAGTTCCCCAATCAAAGAAGAATATATCAGTGATTTATATCTCGATTTCCATGAAAACAAAACTTTGAAGACTGATTTCAGGTTTCGTAGGACGAGTGCAGTTTGTGAAACGAACCGCAAAGCGGTGAGTTTCGCTAAGAACGAGTACTACAAACCGTCATTGTAATTCGAGTTACATACTATTTTTTATAATGAACTTTTAAAAGTATAAAAAAATAAATAAAATGAGAGTTTTTCGAAATATTTATTTATGTTGGCAATCTTGACACTTTTGACACTTGACAGTTTTAATGATTTTAAATTTAAATGTTTGTCAAATTTGTATAAAATATTCCGAATTTAGCAATAACGCTGATAATGTAGTTAATAATTTACTACAACAACTTCTTGATTTACTACCTGAACTCTTTCGTTGACGATCAGTGCAGTGCAACCAATTGTGTAAAACAAAAAGTTACCAAAAACAGTGTTACAATGAATCTATTTCGATACTGTTTTTAGTGTCGAAATAGAAACTTTGTGAACGTGAATTATAAAAAATAACTTTTAATACCCAATATCCCCCTTATAGTTATGAATAATGCAACATATCACACTAGTCAATTAAATAAAATTCCCAGTTCAAGCTATACGAAAATAACAATACAGAATTAATATATTATGACAACGATATGTATTTGCACGTAAAAAAGAATACTTTTGTGATATGGGTCTGTCCTGCATCTAATTGAAAGGAAAGAGTTGAAATTATTTTTCTTCACGTAATCTATATATATAAAAATGAAACCCGTTTTCCTTGGTCATGGCATCACGCGTGAATGGCTGGACCGATTTTACTAATTCTTTTTGTGTTGTATTTGTTATTATTAGGAGAAGGTTCTTACGGAAGAAAATATTAAGAAAATCGCTCAGAAATATTGAAAAATAGACATTTAATTTTGCATATTTTAAAAGACGTGGACGCGCGTAACGAATGTCAATGTCATTTACAGCCATAGACTATATTGAAAGAGCATCGTTTGTTCGGAAACGTGGTTACTTAATTAAATAAACCTTAAATTAACCTGTGGCATCACACCCATAGTTTTAATTTATGGAATGTATAAATTTTATTTATTTATTAATTTACGGAATTTTCCTTTTTTACAAGTTTTACTCTATAATAATTAACAACATGGAGATTATAAGACTAAATTACCTTAAAAACTAGATAACAAGGTACAAATCTAGGTATATATATAAAAAAGGATGTTTGTATGTATGAAATCGATGAACTCAAAAACTACTGGACCGATTATTATGAAAATTGGTATATATATTCTTTTTCCACGGAGAAGGTTTATATGATATGCTCATTGATGCCACTCGCCACCAGGTGGCGCTGCAAAGTAGCAACTTCTGCCCCGTTCATCAGATTGTCATGGAAATTGGTATGTATATGTATTTACCACGGAGAAGGTTTGTATGATATGCTCATTGATGCCACTCGCCATCAGGTGGCGCTGCAGAGTAGCAACTTCTGCCCTGTTTAACCGATTGTCATGAAATGTGGTATGCATATGTATTTTTCCACGGAGAAGGTTTGTATGATATGCTCATTGATGCCACTGGCCACCAGGTGGCGCTGCAGAGTAGCAACTTCTGTCCCGTTCAACCGATTGTCATGAAAATCAGTATGATGATCCATTTTTAATGGGTAAGATGAATATGATATTCGTATTAATGGAAGTTACCACCAGATGGCGCTTCCATGTATCAAATTCAATACTGATTAATAGATATCTATATGAACTCGTATAAATAAGTTCGAAAGATATATTTTTGGTGCGATAAGTAAAACAAAACTATAAACTTTCTTTCCTTCTCTATCTTTTCTTATCTTTTATTTTTCTTAAATTTATTTTAGTTGTTGGCGTAGCAACGTGCGCCGGGTACAGCTATAAATAATAATATTCTTTTGTATTGATTTTTGATTAATATCAATTGTACGAAAATTTGAATCAATCGCGTTTAAAATCCTTCCCATTCAAATCCCAATCCAGTAAATTTTTATACCAGTTTGAACGTTTCCGTCTTCATTCGTAAATAATAATTTTATTGGATTAAGGGGTTGCAGTAGTAGAAAATCTGTCATGGAGGTCACCATATTTTTTTACAAATGGCATCTATGTAAAAAAGCATTGTGGTTTCCATGACTGATTTTCTCCTACTGTTCCTCTTAAATAGTTTACTACAATGTAATATAACAAAAACCTTATCCACGGCAACGCGTGGCCGGGTCAGCTAGTATACAATATATTCGATATAATACCTATGCGATGTAATATTTATTCGTTTTAAAAGGTTCATAATTATTAATGTTGGCTTCTTATATTTAAGTTTTCTGTTTTATGTCTAAAAATGTTGGCAAAAAATACAAAATAAAATATATAATTCCCTAACCCGGTTCTTTCTACTAGTTTCATGAAGTTGGGATTCCCTTTATGACTTGGAATCCAAAGATTAAAAGTAGAGGATCAGAAAAAAGGAGATATCAAGTAGGGCAGCCGAAAAAAGAAGGTAGCAGGTAGAGCAGTACAAAGAAAACCAGTGCCAGAAAAATTAAAACCAATTTTATTGTTGTTTGTATATCTTTTCCACCAATTAACACACTTATTACGAAATCTCAGAAACTACAAGTGCTAAGGATTTAAATTTTTGCATAAGGGTTTTTTATTTGGAATGCAGGTGCTCGCTAAAACAGAATTTTGCGACATTCCCAAGGATCGGGAACTAAGAAGAAAAAGCCTGTTTTAGAAAACACTTATCAAATGCTAATTTTTAAAATTCTTTTATCAATAAAAATTCTACTTTTGTGTTTGTAGAATCGGTCTTTCGAAATTGCATCCCAAAATAGGCAGGTAGAAAGTTTTATACATAAATTGCATTCGGGGTACAACGAAATTGCATCCTCCAGATAATTTTTTGTCATAGGGTAAAATCGTGGTATATAATAAATTTAGATACACAGTGTTGCCAAACTTTAAGCATAATAATGAGAATTTGGAAACTTCACAAACACTATTTTTTCGAAATTGATATTATGAATTTGTTGTTCCCTAAATAAAGATAATATTCTCGTTATTTGTAATTTCTTTTGATGATGCTTTAACAAATATTCCATGAAATTAGAAATGAGTTTTTTCCTAATAAGACTCTATCAGGACAATCTAATATTATCTAGTAATATCTAGTAATCTACAACAAGAAGATTATCCCCTGGTTGACTGTGATTCTAATTATTTTAAATATTCTATTAAGTTAACATTTTACCTGGTTGGATTTATTATTTCATCTATTGTTTCTTCAGTAAACATTTGTAAGTGTTAAGACAAGTACTTACCAGTTATAATAAAAGTAACGTTTTGTATTAGTGAAAAAGGAAAATTCATGTTAGTAATTGACGGATATTGTTTTAGTATTCATTAAATGTTAGTTTAAAACACAGTGAAAAGGTAGCAGTGCAGTAAACGAACATGTAAGGCTTTTGTAAAAACTTCAAGTGCTGAAGATGTAGTAGTAAAATCGGTTTTGGACCATAATCATGAAAAGTTAGAAACAGATGTTTTTAATAGAAATTTTTTAAGTAATTCAGTTAAAGGCAAAACATTTGTGAAAAGCCCCTTAAACTCATTAGAAGTGAAATTAAAAACACTGGTATTGATACTTTCACTACAAAGGACATTGTGAGGATTAGACAAAATACCTATATATGATGCTTGAGCTTTTGTATTACCTACTTAAACTGCCAAAAAATATATCTGACTTTTATGCTGCAATTGAATTGGCCTTTATTCTGATGAATCTTTCCATTTTAAAATTGACGAAAAAAATAATATTGTTATTTTTTCGAGTTTTTCAAATTTACAACTTTTATCTACTACTTCATGTTGGTATGTAGATGGTACATTTGATTACTATCCCAGATTTTTTTACACAATTGTTCACCATTTTGGGTCTTAAAAATCGCCATTATATACCTCTAGTATTTTGTCTTCTTCCCAATAAAACTTTCTTATCATATTATAATGCCTTCAAATATATTAAAGAAGAATGTGTTTAAATTAATGGTACAATTTCGTCGAAACTTATAACTACAGATTTTAAAACCGCCATTCACAAAAGTATTCACCAAGCGTTTCCAGAAGTTGTTGTTCGCGGTTGTAGGTTTCACTTAGAACAGTCGTGGTATTGAAAAATACAGCAATTAGGTCTAGCTGTGGAGTATACAAAAAGAACGAAAATGAAACAGAAATTACATTAGCGAAAATTCCAATTTTCCTCCATATATTTGGGCCAAACATTCGTCGTCGCTAGAAAGAAAAACAAACTGTTGTGAATCTTATGCTAAATATAATTCTTCATTTTATTCCGCACATCCCAACATAAACCAATTTCTTAACGTGTTGTTACAATTTCAAATTGATACAACTATAAAAATAAATAGTGTTTTTTCAACACCCAGGGCAATTGATTCTCGTAATTTAATAAAAAAAATTCTGAACGAAAAACTGATAGAATCAAAAAATCAAATATTAACTACAATTTGAATTTGTACAAGCGGTTTCACATAGATTTAGGGCCGTAATATAAATATTTGTATATTATTTATCTGTATTTTATACATTCTTTGTAAAGTAGTAAATAAATAAATAAATAAATAAATAAATAAATAAATAAATAAATAAATAAATAAATAAACTAGTTATTTCTTAAGATTTTTAACGAATTGATCCTACTTTTTAAAACCCTATCCTATAGGTATTCAGGATATTTGTTGTGTTTAATATTTTGAAGTTATACTTCTATTCGGACACTCTGTGGAATATATTAGTGTGTAGCTAAATGGGAAAAATCATTACATATGTAATGGTGTGAGTACGAGAGAGACAGAATCACATATAAGGTATATTGTTCGGTAAAAACAAAGATGAAACATTTTTTACTTTTTTTATAAATAGTGATTTTTGACTACATAAATAATATATATTATTATTATTATGAATGATTATTTTAAGAGATATTATAATTTATAAATTTTTTAATAAATACGTGTATAATGTGATTTGTTGTTAAATTTTATTTCACTAAACAAATTTTTCAAACACTTGGCAACCTTGCCTTAATTATGTCGTCATCAAGTACCTTCGATTCATAACAGAACATTATCTAATAAGTATGCAAATTCGTTGTGACCTTTTTCCATAAGGGTTATAATACCTTTATCGGGATGCAATTTCGAATGGTCCGTAGAATAAACTAAATTTTATCTTAATAATCCCACAAGAACTTGAAGTACGAGGGTAGTATTCCTGTTTACGCAGAAAATTTCTTACCAATGTAAAGTTTAATTTTAAGTCACAGGTTATATAATAGTTACTACGTATGCTGAAAAAAGAGTGTGGGCAGCGCGGGGCACGTAGTACAGGAGGCGTTCGGACAATCTAACGGGCGTCGTTGTTGAACGTATCGATTGTACGAATCTTTCTCTGCTTAATCGAGAAATGTAAGATGTGATATTCAATAATTTTAAGCAAAGGGTAGATGTGTTTATAAAGATATAATATGCGTTATCTGTCATGTTAAAAGTACTGTTAAACATTACACTAAAGATGATTTGTTGTAGTGTGTGTCATACTATTGATGGTGTAGACTTAAAATTGTAACCGTCATATTCGGAAGCAGTGGGAATTTGTAAATTTCGAACAAATACTCCCACATTTCTTGGCCTTAGCAACAATAGCTTTAGGTTGAGGATTATTTAAAGATGCATTGAAAATTCTTAATTCATCATTTTGACAAATCCTTTGGTTAATTTGTTTGAATTTTTATAATGCCAGAATATTTGCTAAAGTTGGTCTAAGCTAAGTTTGACTGATAAATTGGAGTGGAGATGTAACAATCTCTGAAGACACCAAAATCTCGTTTGAATGTGAATATAAACTTTGCCTAGGTTAATGATTTGAATTGAAGATTAAAGTATCGTGATAATTATACCTTTTAACAAGGCGGTAGTGAATAAGATAGCATATAATAAAAAAACATTAAGTTTTAATTAATCTATCTATACTTATAATAAATCTGTAGAGAGGTCAATTCTGTACATGAAATATATTTCCAAAATAACTATCAGGGGGTGATAAGGGATCGATACTGATACCAAAAATGCAATCAGTAAAATTTTGGTCTGTCTGTCTGTATAACCGCTATAGAAACAAAAACTACTCGACGGATTTTAACGAAACTTGGTACAATTATTTTTCATACTCCTGTGCTGGTTATAGTATACTTTTCATCATGCTACAATTAATAGGAGCAGAGCAGTGAAGGGAAATGTTGGGAAAACGGAAGAAGTTACTCCATTTTTTAAGCTTCCGTCGCGTGTACAACATTAATGGTTAAATCTAAACAGAAATCATCTTATTTTTATAATTTGGAGTATAACTGTGAACGGATTTTACAATATTTCACCCACAAGGGGAGTTGCGGGGGCGTGAAAAAAAAAATTAAAATCTATAAGTCCTACAGGTTTAAAACTTTGCAAGATAGTTATTTTTATAATTTGGAGGTCAACTGTCAACGGATTTTACAAAATTTCACCCACAGGGTTTGTTGCGGGGGCGTGAAAAATAAAAATTAAAATCTATGAGTCCTACAGGTTTGAAACTTTGCAAAATAGTTATTTTTATTATTTTGAGGTCAATTGTGAACGGATTTTATGAAACTCCACCCACAAGGGAGGATGCGGGGGTGTGAAAAATAATAAAATTTAAAATCTATAAGTCCTACAGATTTGACACTCTTTTAAATAGTTATTTTTATAATTTTGAGGTCAATTGTAAACGGATTTTACGAAATTCCACCACATGGAGGGTTGCGGGTGCGTGAAAAAAAAATTAAAATCTATAAGTCCTACAGGTTTAAAACTTTGCAAAATAGTTATTTTTATAAGTTTGAGGTCAACTGTAAACTGATTTTACCAAATTTCACCCTCAGGGGGGTTGAGGGGGCGTGAAAAATAAAAATAAACATTTAAAATCTATAAGTCCTACAGGTTTTAAACTTTGCAGAATAGTTATATTTATAATTTTAAGGTCAATAGGGAACGGATTTTAGAAAATTCCACCCACAAGGGCATTCGGGGGGGGTGAAAAATAATCTATACATATAATAAATCTGTAGAAATGAAAATTCTGTACATTTAAGATATTTAAAAAATAATTAGCGGGGTGTTAGTACATCGATGTAGAACCCACAAATGTTGTTAGATTTTTTTTTGTCTGTCTGTCTGTATGTTTTTGCGCGCATCACATTAAAACTACTGATCCGATTTGAATACGGTTTTCACAGATGTATTAGTCTTCTTTTAACTTAAAATCTGGAACATAAAAATTTCTCTTCCCACTCCTTTAACGAATTCGTGGGAGAAAATCTTATATAACAATCAACACGCCACGTGAACTACGTCGCGGGTACAGCTAGTTTATAATAAACTTAAACTGCATTTTAAAAAATAAATAAAAACTTTAATGATACTTTATTTGGAAATCTTGTAAATTTGGTTGTTTATTTTCATAAAAATTCATATTAACAAGATTTAATTTTTAAAAAACAAGCGCAATGTTTAATATGATTCTTGTAGTACTCTAAAAACGTACAGCGCGCGATGTTTTTGGTTTGGCACCTACACGTGTAAATAGTAAAGCTACCGAATAGTCATTTTTAGCGATACACTTAAAATGAAATCTTAATCGCAATGTAATCTTTTACCACCTTGTCCTAAAAAATACTGTACCGACATTTTTAAAATTATTAAACATATCAAATAAAAATTAAAAAAATTAAAAAATTGCGCATCTAGCAGGACTTGAGCCCACAACCTTAGCCACTACGCGGCAACGCTCCAACTTTTAAACTATGAATCATGGAGACTAGACAAGGAGTACGCACTCGACCGGGGGAATTGCCAAAATCTGTTCACGGTATCGTACATATATTAGGTTTACTTTTTTCACCACTTGCGGCGCTAGTTTTCCTTTTGTACCGGTGTGAATATAGATAATTAAATAATCGTAAATTATTAAATTGGTTTTTATTATTTATATTTAAAAGATCGAACTATTTTTTACATTGTGTAAATAAATTAATAATGAAATAACTAAAAATTATTTATTTTATTTCAAACTACGTTCTCATTGGTCGCCATTTTGGTACAAATGGAACACCAGCGCCCTCTTATTTTAGTAGCCCTATTTGCATACATGGAGTTCGTACTCCTTGTCTAGTCTCCATGCTATGAATGCTTAAAAATTATTTTTTGTACAACTGTCATTAAAAGTGACACTTTTAATGATAGCAAACAATGTTAAAATTGATTGTTTACATGGAAGCGTGTTAAAAATACTTTTAACATGCTTCAGTTTACTTTTAACACGGTTAAGTTTACTTTCAACACGGTTTAGTTTATTGTCATTGCAAATTCGCCCATTTCATTATCAAAATAGGGCAGTTGTACAAAAAACATTGTATGGTATTTGTGTTAAAAGTGACGTTTTATTTTGTTCGTGAAATTGTTCAATTCGCTCCGCTCATTTCACAAACTTTTTCACTCACAAAATAAAACGTCACTTTTAACACTCATATCATAAATAACTATATTTGTTTTGGTCGTTAAATTCAACGGTTAAAGAGTCTTTCACGTCACTCCTTACCTGGGCTTAGCGGGAGAACAATAAAAAAACAATTAAAGAGAAATTTTCTTGGACCCTAACAGCATGTGGCTCTATGCACTCACGATTTTACAATTTATTGTTTAAATTTAACAAATTTATTTGTATAATTTTTTTCTAATTTCAACCATATATAACACTTACGCAAAATTTTGAAGTTTACAGATATGACAACTTAATATTCTACATAACATTGGGAAAAGAACAACACTCTAATAACATAAAATACATCCAGCGCCTGTTAACTTTAAAATTATATATGGTTGAAATCAGAAAAATGTTATCTTTACGTTTCTGATATTTATTTTTTTTATTTATAAAAAAATAAACACACATATTTGTTAAATTTAACCAATAGATTGTAAAATCGTGAGTGCATACAACCCCATGCTGTTAGGGTCCAAGAAAATTTCTCTTTAATTGTTTTTTTATTGTTCTCCCGCTAAGCCCAGGTAAGGAGTGACGTGAAAGACTCTTTAACCGTTGAATTTAACGACCAAAACAAATATAGTTATTTATGATATGAGTGTTAAAAGTGACGTTTTATTTTGTGAGTGAAAAAGTTTGTGACAGGACACTCAGGGTTTCGGGGCAATGAGAAGGCTGATGAATTGGCCCGTGCGGGAGCTAACACTCCAATGATTGGCCCGGAACCATTCGGCGGAGTTGCTAATACATTCAGAAAGGCAGCCATTGAGAAATGGAGGCTAGAAAAGGCCCAGGAGTGGTAGGAAACATCACCGGGCAAGCGACAAGCCAAACTCTTCATAAAGGGTTGCTCGGCGAAGTTTACTGCAGAGCTGCTATCACAAAGGCGAAATGATGTCAGAATGATTGTCAGTCTCTTGACAGGACATTGTAGGCTCAGAAGACACATGAGTCAGCTAAACTTAGCAGATGAAGACATTTGTCGATACTGCCAAGAGGAAGAGGAAACTGCATTTCATGTCCTATGCCAATGTGAAGGCCTTGCAAGGACGCGGTATTTAGTACTGGGAGAGGAGAAACCGGCTGCTCCAAGTTATGCGGAGTGGCCACTGTCAAGGCTATTAAGTCTCATTAAGAGGGCAGAGCTGGACAAGGTGCTCTAATCCTATTCCACAGATAATGGGTGTTCACAATAGATCTGCAAAGGTCGCAGTGATATAGGCTAACAGCCAACCCAAAAATATCTATCTATCTATCTACCCCATGCTGTTAGGTTCGGGGAAAAGGTCTCTTTTATGGGCCTCCCACTAGGCCCAGGTAAGGGGTGACATGAAAGACTCTTTAACAATTCAACTTATGTCACATGTGGCACTTTCTCACTTTTTTCTTAAGCTAAATAATTTCTAAGCAACTATAGCTTAGAGGTTAGTGCGTTCCCGCGAAGAGACAAAGAGACAGGTTTAAGTTTAAGTATCCGAAACAAGTGTTAATTCACTTATCGGCACTGAACTTTGTTTATATTTTTCGATTTGTATTGTCTTTATTATTGTATTTATTTGAATATGAATAAAGTTATTATTATTATTATTATAAGTCCTGCTGAATGTGACATTTTGTTAATTCACTCCTAATGGTATTAAATATTCGTAAATTGCAAAAATTCTATGAGAGATATTTCAAGAATAATCGTTTACGGTACCGATTTTATAAATGTTATATTAGTTTACAAAGAACCTAATATATCCCACAAAATATTTTTCTGACTGATAACTGTCTTTACTTTTATTACCTTTATTACCAAAAAAAAGGAAGAAAGAATAGTTATAAATCAGCCGATGTCAGTTATCGCTCAGAGCATAGGATAGTAATTGTCGACCATCCATCACTGTTGACGATGATCGCTTACGAATTTCTTTTGTTTCAGTCCTTTCAATCGAAGTTATCCTTTTGTTCCAAAGAAATTGTGGCAATCAGTTGTTCTTGGTGTAAAGCCGCCTATCACAATAAAGAATCCTGCTTTAATATCAAGAGGATAGGAGAAGAGTGTACTTTAGGTAAGTTTATTTTAGCTAAATTTTGTACTGGACATCTAAAACTTATAAAGTTTTTCAAGTTAATACAATGATAAATATTTATTATTTTTTAACTTATTTAGTAATATCAAGGTAGCATGATTTTGCATTTTTTCCGCACTTTGCAATAACATTGGTTTAAATTAATATTTTTTAACAAACTGTGAATTGGATTATTAGAAATAACGTTTTTAAAACATTAATACATTTTCTACAGGGTTTTAAACAATTAAATTGTTTATAACAAATAACTTACTAGGTTTTGGGCCCGATAGCCTTAAAAATTGTTTTCTCCAACCCAAAAAACGTAGAAAAACATCCCAAAAGCAAGGGGACAATAAAGTGCATGCCAAACTCCACTTAGCGCCAGGACTATTTTTTAAATTGACAATTAGTTCTCGAGAGCCTTGCAGCAAGAAAATTAAGATGATGGGCTGTTTTTGGTTTTAATTGACCTAGCAATTTAAATGTTGTTATGTTTGCAACCACAAACTACAGATGGCATTTTTATTAAATAAAATACATAGGTATCCCGAATTACCTATTAAATATATAGCATTTCCTTATATAATGATGGCAGCGCTTGAATAGTGTGGTCCTTAATATTACATGAAAATTTACCTCTCAAACAAAAAATATTCTGAAATCATAACAAACGTTTTTATGTAATAATCTAATCACATTTTAAATTTTCAAATAAAAGCTATTATTAACTATAAAAGCGGTGTAACGAAAACGGAGCTTAGAATCAATTTGAATAAATAGTTTCCAACTGTGCGATTGAGAATTCCAAGTAAACTCCTCTATAGAAATCAAGACTGCACATCTCCAAAGATCTCAAAGACTTTATGCTAATCTCGGAGTGTCTAAGAAACAACCTGCAAACTGCAATTTACGATCCAATTTAACAATTCCGTTTCAGTCATTGAAAAAAAGTCAAAGAAATTCTTTTTACGTCATTCTGCCTGAAGACCCAAGAAACTTTGTACGAATTGAATAGCTACTTTACAATAATTTGTTGACATTGATTTATTTATTTATTTATTTATTTATTTATTTATTTATTTATTTATTTATTTATTTATTTATTTATTTATTTATTTATTTATTTATTTATTTATTTATTTATTTATTTATTTATTTATTTATTTATTTATTTATTTATTTATTTATTTATTTATTTATTTATTTATTTATTTATTTATTGGTGCTCTTACAGACACCAAAATACAACAAAATGGTATTTATAAGTAAGAGAAAAATAATCCACAAGATACATATTACAATACAAACCAAGACAAGCTACAACATTTTTTGCAGTTGTGTAATATTTATGTTGAATATGTCAAAACCGTGCTCCCTAGCTAGCTAGCTATTACATTGAGTTAGCATGCTATTAACTGCTGATAAACGTGTTTGACTTTTGCTAAAATTATCGCTATTCAAAATTCTTAAATTAATCTTTGGGACTTTAAAGTGTATATAATTTACAATATTGCAGCCTTTAAGGTTGTTAATCACATTGTATATAAATATCACAGCCTGTTTGTTTCTTCTCTGAACTAGAGTATTAAACTTAAAACTATCCAACATTGACCTGTATGAAACCATAAATGGATACCTGTTGTTCATTCTCACATATAAATATCTAAGAAATCGCACTCTCTCTATTAGATCTATGTTAGTTTTTGCCCCACTAAGGCAAATTTAAGTCTTATGACTGTGGCAATTTTCCAATTTTTACTGTTTCTCAAATATTTTTGCCAACACATTGATAAGACTTATGGGTCGATAATAATTATAGATTTCATTTTTGTGTCCACCTTTAAAAATGGGTGTTACTGCGGCTAACTTTAGATCAGATGGAAATTTTCTTTGTTTTAAAGCTAAATTAAACCTTTATGTTAAGGGCTTCACTAAAAACTCAGCCAGGCCCTTAAAAATATAATATTATTATAACCACCGGAATATTATTATTGCCGGTGGATTTTTTTGGTTTTAATGTTTTGATATGTTTTAATAATACATCTGATTCTTTAATTTGGAAAAAATTAAAGTGTGCATCATCAAATGGTCTTGCATAAGAACCTGTCTGATCAGACACATTAAAAACAGATTTAAAATATTGTGCAAAAGCGTTTGCTATATCGTCAACTTTAATATAACATTCATTACCATATTTCACTTCTATTGGCACACCACTATGATTTTTTTTACTTTGTATAAAAGACCAGAAAGATGTGGGGTCTGAGTTTATATTAAGCTCTATTGTCTTTTTATGTTTTTTGTACTCTGTTCGTGTTTGATGTTTAATGTTTCTGAGTACTAAATTAATACTGTAACTAGCGTTGTGTTTTTTACTTTTTCGCATAAATTAACGTAGTCTATTTTTGTATCGAATTTTACGTACTAAGTCCATAGAGTATCAGGAAGAATACTTGGCCATGACTTTCTATTAACCTTATACTTGGAAATGGCTACATCCAAGCAGCTGTATAAACCTTTATAGAACAACTCTAAGCTACAGTCAACATTCTCGCATGTCAGCAGGTCCGACCAGTTCAACTCTTTTAACATCTCATAAAGAAGCCCAAAGTCACCGTTTGGGTAGTCATATGCAGAGGTTTTTTTTCCTTTAACTGTGACTGTTACAATTTCTTCATCCATTTTTCAAACAAACGTAAGTTTACTTAACGAAAAATACAAACTTAAATACAATATGACACTTTGATACAAACGTCAGTATAATCAATGAAAAATAAACAAATCTAAGCTAGCACCTAATTGGCATGAAACTTTGAAATAAACATAATTTTAATCAACGAAAAAAAAAACAAATATTACTAACTAATTTGGAACAAAACTTATACACCTCACACCTCCACAACCTCTAAAGAAAACATTTAAATTTTCAAGTCCCTTATATCAAAAACATAGGACTTTCATACAAATTTCCAACCCCCGTTTTACCCCCTTAGGGGTAGAGTTTCGTAAAATCCTTTCTTAGCGGACGTCTAGACCCTATAAGGAACCTACTTGCCAAATTTCAAGTTTGTATGTCTTGTAGTTTCTGAGATACGGTGATGAGTGAACTTTCGCTTTTATATATATAGATTAAAGTTAGCTATATTGGACGTCATCGATGGATTGCCGATATACTAAAATTTTAAAGTTTAAATTTATGTTGCATTAATAATATGTAAGTACCTATTCTGGTTTAGAACTGCAAAAATGTATCCATATTTTTTCCTAATATAAATTATAAATTTTTACGGGAAATTATCGTCATCGATAATATGGATAAACATTTTTCCACTCGAAGGTATTTATATGATTATTTTTTGACGTTTCTTAAAACCAATGAAATGCTTCTTTATTTGTCACAAGGGTAAGTTTCAACCAATTATGTCATTATTATAGTCGGAATAAATCTCCTATGATTATTGTCGGGAACAATCACTGTACCTTTTATTTGCCTAGCAACTTGTTAAAATAATTACTTAATTGTGTCAACGCGAAATGGGTGAAAGTCATCGGTTTAGTTTGTGAATAAAAAAATAATCTTGTCAAATATAACTCGAGAGTTCCATAAATTAGAAAATAATTTGAAAGATTTTGTTCAAACTTGTTGCCATTTGGCAATAGCAACTCGAGCCCTGCGGGCTTTTGTGGCTATTGCCTGGCAACAAGTTTTCAAACAATCTGTCAAATTATTTTCAATTTATTCTCACTCTCTTGTTATATTATATACTAGTTGTACTCGCAACGTCGTTCGCGTGGCGTGTGATTGTTGTATAAAAATTTCTTACCCCACCCCATTTAAGGAATGGGAGAGAAATTATTATAGGCACACCAGATGTTAAGTTAAAAGAAGACAAATACATTTGTTTTTATGTGATGCGCGCACAAACATACAGACAGGCAAAAAAATCTTACCACATTTTTGGATTCTATTTCGATGTACCCGCGACGTCGTTAGCGTGGCGTGTTGATTTTTGTATAAAAATTTCTTTCCTCACCCCGGTCAAAGGGTGGGAGAGAAAGTTTTATACACCAGATGTTAAGTTAAAAGATGACAAATACGTCTTTGAAAACCGCATTCGAATAGGATCAGTAGTTTTCATGTGATGCGCGCACAAACATGTACATTTCTACAGTTTTATTATATGTATAGATGACAATTTAAAATCCCGAACCTGAGTGAATATAGAGGAAGTGACAGACAAGGGTCAAGACAACCAAATTTTGGATTTAGGCTTCTCAAGGATCCAATATTACGTGATCAAAATAACTAACATATAATCGATGACAGTTTTTTGCTCAAATTTTGGCCCTCTTTACTCTTGTCTACCACATACTTTGTATCCACTCAAATGTCTGCCCGTCGGAATTTTGATTTTTCGTTTCAACACCTTACACCTTCGAGTGAAAAAATTTTCATCCATATTATCGATGACAACAATAAAAAATTACCAACTTTCACCCTTTATAGCTACCCCCTGTATCCACTAGGGTGTCCGCCTCAGCAAAAACTTAAATAAGTAGGTACCAGTATGGAATAAACATGTTGCAGAAGAGAAATGTCTTATTACGGATGACGATGAAATTTCGGCTCTTGGTTTTAGACTATTAGTTTTCGTTTGGCTTTTTGGAAATTGTCAACTTAACGTTCCATAACTACGTGACCGCTTATTTAGTGTTTGTATTATTGTTAATTAAATAAATAAATTGTCAAAACAACTAAAGTTTCACCATCTTTCTCTCCTTATTATATAGAGATAGTCCATAAGACGTACCTAATTATATTTTCGATGTTTAAATGTAAATATACTGGAAATATGTCTAAAATTCGATCTAAGTTGTTTACTCTTTTTTGTTAACAACTTTAATAGAAGTAAAGATGTAACCTCTTTTTTCTCAAGTGATGTTAAATGCTCGTTTTATAGAGGTTAACCAATGCGAACGGCACTCAGAGGGTGGGAGGAGAGCGAGCGTGAATTCGAACGAGCTAGATGATATCGTATTGAAAAGATTTGAGGGGATATATTTACTAGAAAAAATAAAGGATAGAAGAATTTAAAAGGGACTAAAGAGAAAATGAGAGAAATGTTTGGAAAAGGGAAAGGTAAATGGGCGCCACTTATTTTTTTATCATAAGGATGGGGAAATATAAGAAACCCAGATGGAAAAAAGATTTGACTATGTTAATAGGATAGGATAATTAATAAGTTGTTGTAGATCAAGTTAAAATTAGAAAGATATAGGAAATATAAGATAAGATACGGTAAAATTGAGTAACCCGGTAGATGTTCTTGTTAAAACTTTAAATTAAACACTTTTATTGGCAAAGCTAGAAAGAGAAAGTTATACTTACTTTTTGTTCTTACATATCACAATAGCCCCATTTATATTATTAAGATAAAAATGAATTCAAAAGTTAAGATTTATGATTTAAATACGTCTCATTCTTATTGTTGATGAAACTAGATCAGAATAACTTACACAAGGTCAGAAATAAAACATATAAATAAACAATAAACAATATTTATTACTGAGAGTAGTAATAAGTCAGGTGTATGAACGAAACAATAGACATATAAAATATCAAAAAATTAAATAAGGTAAAATACAGTGAAACACACTAGTGTTTAATCACATACAGAAATAATATTACACATCCAATAACAGCTAAGTAATTTTATATTGTTATTTTCGTGTACCCATTTAAGCAGAATGTGAAGTAAAAGAAATTTAAAAATATCAAAATGTTATGTAAAAAAAATAATAAATCACTTTTAGCTTAAAAGATTTTTTACTCGAGTAAAGAATGGGGACCATATTATAGTTTAAATTAAAACAATTAAGTTATAAGGAACATTAAGAAATCAAAAATTTACCATAAATGTGTTAAATCAGACTCTGCGCAACTCTTTCACTGATAAATGAAACATGTATTCGGTAAACTTGGCCGAATTTTCACACTTTTTGGGTCTGTAGAAAAGGTATATACCGGTTTTTTTTTTAAACAGGTAGCACTATGAAGTTTATGATCACTTCTTACGTTAATTACCCACACTTGGATATTATTTATGCAGATTACAATTAAGTTTTTGTTCCAAAGAAATAAATGGCATCCCTTCTTTTTCTGGTAGTTAAGCAATAGTAATGATATAAAAAACTTACAGTTTGATTCCTAGATAGTAGAATTAAATGGGGCCACACCCAATTTATACAATACGGTAAAATTTAGTTATTCTTCGGTAATAATCGACAGCTGTTTCATCAGGACGGTTCCATCACACATTCACTGACTTTAACTTAGTTAGAAACACTAAAGAGCAAGTAATTCTTTAAAAATCTTAAGAATATTTGCCGGTACTTAAATCTAGGGGTTGTACATTTCGTCTGTATCGCACAAAAACCCACGCTAGACTGATTAGGAAATGGCGGTACGCAAGGGTGCTCTGTTTCGCGTCCCCTCATGTGATGTTAAAAACGGAACCTTATTGGCTACTCTATCGATCGATACTCTCGCTTAGCAACAGAAAACCGATACAGATGTGCAACCGTCTAATAAGTTGAGAGTACAGGGCGGTAATAAGTAAGGAAGAATTATGGAATAAAAATTAAAAAATTTAATTTTATAGAGTTTTTTGAACACGCTACACAGCCCCTTCCGAAGAGAAAAAACTGGGTGGAAAACAGTTTTTTTTTAAAAATAAGCTATGGTTGGAACAACAGTAGTGTGTTTTAAAAAAACGAAGCCGATAAAGGTAGAGAACATCGGGATGCAGATAAGCGATCTTACGGGAGCGATAACTATCTAGGTAAAACTGGGGTATTAGTGTTGGTTACTGGAAGCGATAAAATATTCGCACTATTCATTAGCGCGTTAATATACAGGTAATACTACACGAGGATTTGAAGAACCACAAGGTAGGTAAAATGTATCAGATCAACAGATCTTTGACACTACGTGACCAGATTTTTATAAACGGTAACGGCCAACCGGAAGATCACAAAGTGATCGGGAACAGGTCTACTCCGAAGTTTCTGCACGGAAACAAAAAAGTGTGCAGCTCGGCCTAGACGGGCAGCACTAAGTGGTATCTTTAAAGCAAATCGAAAAAAAATGTATTTATATTGCCCTTGACATAAGATGTCAGGACACACGCTACATTCACACACACACAAGGAAGAAAGTAAAGAATGCTATGTTCCCATAAGTAAAATTTCCCATAGGAGGCACAACGCGTATTTCCCTTTTTAGGAACTCCTATAAAGAAAAAAGCTGAATTTAAACCAAACTGTTAATAATAATTTTGAAAAGGAAGAAAGAAACACGGACGATAGTTATAATTAGGAATCTAATAAGCCTACCGGCCCCATTAGATCCGACAGTCAAGGTAAGTACGTGATACGTTAACATCTAAAAGATGTTTAGAAAAAGGTTCCGTCCTGCTTGGTTGATGTTAAAGATATCAACGAATATACAGTAAGGAAGAGAAGAAAACAGTAATTACTAAAAATATAGTTCTCATTGAGAATAAATAAAAAAACTTAAGGTTATAGATCACAATAAGACATTAACAGGAATCTAACAAATCTTAAAACCAAATTATCCTAACGGTCTTCAATCCTAGCTAGGAAAAAAAAAATAGAGAAAGTAATAGAGGAAAAGAAAGAGAGGAGAAAGAAATTTTATCTGTCTTCCTTACAATCTCAACAGACCCACTACCGGAAAGAATTCCTTACGGCTTTCCTAGGCTTATCTCTCGTGACAAATTGCAAAGTCAAAATAAAATTCCAGAAGAAGTAGTTAAGATTGAATTTTGTTAGTCAAAAAAAGTAAAGTGATTCCAAGAGTAGTCATGTTACGGACCAAAGTTCTTTAAATCAACGATATGTAAAGGTATAAAATTGTATGAAAGAACGAAAAAAATTAAAAAAATTCCAAAAAATTTTCAAAAAATTTTTCCAAAAAAAATTTTATTCATGTGTCTTCCACTAAGGTACGATAACCGTCTTATATCCATATCAAAGATAAAAAGTAGTTTATGGATGATGAACGAGAAATAAGGTAACTAAAAAAATGTTTTCTAAACATAAAACAGTAATAGATATTACTGAACGATACGATAATAAATTCACAAGTGCTGACGCACCTATACGGTAGGTTAACGGTAGATAAAGGAAAAATTATTTTTTCCTTCAAGAAAAAAAATACAAGTGTTAAAGCACTCATACGGTAGGTAAGCGGTAGTTAAGAGAAACATATTTCCTCCTTCGGTACGATATCAACAAGTGTTAATACACTTATTAGATAAATAAACGGTAAATGAGGGAAAGTAAATTTTTACTTTCGAGACGATAGAGATAAATGTTAAGGTACTTATTAGGTAGGTAAACGGTAGGCAAGAGAAAAGTATTTTCCCTTTCGAGTTGACATGTTCAAGTGGTAATACACTTAAACGATAGATAAACGATAAGTGTAAGTCTGAATACACTTAATCGACAAATATAAAAGTAAGACATAGAGAAAAATATTTAGTGTTGAGTCAGGGCGAGATGTTGAGAGACGGAGAGGTCGAGAAAAAGAAAATGGAAAAGAAATGCTTATACGGATAATTCTGTTAAAACAAAGAAACATTAGTTCCTATTCGGAGAGTTCATCTTCAGAAGAATCATCGGAATCAGAGACATAAGGCTTAAGGTCTTTTATATGCCAATTTCCTGCTTTTAATCCATCGGGATTTTGTAATGAGTATACTAGTGGAGATAGTTTACGGACAACCGTACATAAGATATATTTAGGAGCTAATTTGGACATAAACTTATCGGCAGCTTTGGAGAGGACTTTATTTCTTTTCCACACCTTATCACCAACGTTGAATTGAATGTTTCGACGACGAAGGTTATAGGTTTTGGAATTTCTTTGATAGGCATGGTGAAGATTGTGTTGTATTTCAAAAAAAAAATTCTTTAACCCTTGTATATCAGAAACGTATTTATCGTATTGTTCAGGAGTATTAAGGGACATAGGACGATAAGCGCCATTAGCGGAATAGTAATTTCCAGATATCGGTACATGTCTCGCGAAATTTAAAAATGATGGAGAATATTTGGTGACTTCGTGTCTAGCGGTGTTAATAGCCTGTCGGATTTTAGAAAGCTCATTATCCCAGTTAGAGTGTTCGTCAATATAACACCTAATAGCGGTTCCAATGGTTTTATTCGTTCTTTCTACAAAATTACACTGTGGTGAATAGACGGCATTGAACCATATTTTTTGAACTTTATATTGATCACAAAGATGTTTCATCATGGGATTGTTAAGGTTTCTAGCGTTATCACAGATAAGGGATTGAGGAACACCAAACATAAGAAATACTTCATTTTCTATGAAATTAACGATATTTTTGGTGGTAGCTTTTCGTAAGGGTTGTAATAAAGTAAATTTAGAAAACCAATCGGTAACAACAAGGAGCCAGGTATATCCTTTTTTGGAACGAGGGAGAGGACCAATAAGATCAAGTGCGATAATTTGCCAAGGAAATTTGGCAGATTTCTCTTTTCCCATTAAACCTATTTTAGTGGAGGTAGGCATTTTTTGGGCTCCACAAACTTTACAAGATCTAACAAAACGAAGGACATCGTTTCTCATTTTAGGCCAATACTATCGTTCTTGGATTCGGTTCAGTGTTTTGAAAAATCCGAAATGGGCACAGGTAGGGGGATCATGACAAGATGACATAATGTCATGTCTCTGGGGTTTTGGTACGAAAACTTTCCACTCAATTTCATTGGTGGCGAAAGGCAATTTGGAAGGGATTAGTTTATAGACCAAGTCATTTTCTACTTTCCATTGAGGATAAAGCTCAGGGTGTTGGAGAATTTTAGTACGGAACTCATCAAACCATACGTCTATACGATTAGTGTCTACCTCAAGATACGAGATTTGGGGTTGTTCAGGGAAGGCACGACTCAAGGCATCAGGAACGAGATAGGAAGATCCCTTACGGTGGATAAGGTCGAAATTATGTTGACAAAGGCGCATAGCCCATCGAGCAAGTTTTCCAGAAGGATTGTTGATATTTCTCAACCAAAGTAAGGAGTGGTGGTCGGTAATTACTTGGAATTTGGTACCTTCTATATAGGGACGGAATTTTTCAATACTGAAGATGACAGCTAGACATTCTCGTTCTGTGACAGAGTAGTTACGCTCTGCTCGGGATAAGGTTCTGCTAGCATAAGCTATTACGACATCTGAACCATCTAATGACTGTGTGAGGACACCGCCAAGGCCAGTATCACTAGCATCACATTGGATAACGAAAGGTTTAGAGAAATCTGGCTGTGTTAACACAGGGGCAGAAATAAGGGCTTCTTTTATTTGGGTGAAAGAGAACTCCGCTTTGCTAGTCCATTCAATAGATTGTTTTTTTTTTACCTTTCAATAAATCATTAATAGGAGAGACAAGGGAAGAAAAGTCTTTGATGAAACGACGGTACCAGGAACACATGCCGATAAATCTTTTGACCTCTGTGAAAGTTGTTGGACGGGGATAATTAATCATGTTAGAAATTTTATCAGGATCTGTTTTTAGAATATTGTTCCCTACGATATAACCTAGAAATTTTAGCTCGGGCTTGAAAAACTCACATTTTTTGACATTTATCGTTAGGTTGGCGTCTTTTAGCTTATCTCTGACTTCAGATAAGAGACGAATATGTTCTTCAAACGAATTTGTACAGATAATAATGTCATTAAGGTAACAAAAGATATTTGGTTCGCAAGCCGGACCGAAGATAGCGTCAACTAAACGTTGTTGGGTTTGAGCAGAATTGCACAATCCAAAAGGCATCACAGTGAATTGAAAAGAACCTCTACCGATAACACTGAAAGCTGTTTTTTCTTTCGAAGAGGGACCTAAAGGGACTTGCCAGAAAGCTTTTCGTAAGTCTATTGAACTTATAAATTTGGTACCTTTGAGGAGGGAGAGAATTCGATCTATATTTGGCAAAGGGTAGGTATCGTATTTAGTTACTTCGTTGAGAGTTGGACCATCGAAACAGAAACGATATTCATTATTAGCCTTTTTGACGAGAAGTACTGGAGAACACCAAGGACTATTTGAGGGTTTTATAACACCTAGACGAAGCATTTCGTCCAATTCGTCGTTAAGAATCTTCGACATATAGGGAGACATTGGGAATGGTCGTTTTTTGAAAGGTTTTGCATCCCCGGTATCGATATGCATTTGTATTTTATCGGTACGACCTAGCCGGTTGGTATTACTGATAGCAGAAAAGGAATCTATGGTATCTTTAGCTAGTGTCTGTTGAGCAGGAGTTAGAACTTCGAGAGTATTAAGGGATGTGATGTTTAGTTCTGGTTCCGTCTCAGAGAGAAACTGGGGTTTAGAAGTGCAGTTGAAAGACCAGGTATTTTTGGAGAAATCAATAATAAGGGAAAAGGTTTTTACAAAGTTATTTCCAAGAATGAAAGTGCAAGGTAGTGAAGGGACGACTAGTGCCTTAATGACGTGTAAAATATTGTTAGCTATAATCGGTAGATCTACAGTACCAGAGACAACTTGGTTAGTGCCATCTGCTAGGGAAACATTTCGATGTTCAGAAGAGTTGATTTGTACATTATTGACTTTAAGAAAATCGAGGGCTTTATTACCAACTACGGTAATTGAACAACCGGTGTCCAACAGGACAACGAAATCTGTCGAAAAGATTTGTATGGATAGGTAGGGTCTTGTATTGGTAGACTTATTCAGTAAAACTGGAGCAGTTATTTGCAAAGAGTTTTGATAGAAATTTTTAACAACCTTTAGCCATTTCTCCCATTGATCTTGTTTTTTGATATTGGTTTTACTAGGGCGGTAAAGAGAGAGTGCACCGATACGACATTCTCCCCTAGTTAGTTTTTTGAACATCGGGGACAGGTAGAAACAGTGACATTTGGAGAACCACAACGATAACAAAAATAGGATTTTTGTTGGTTTTGACAACTGGAATAAATGTGTCCTTTTTTATGACAATTCCAACAGGTAACATCCCTACTGTTAGAAATATTGGTCGGATTAGAATTACTCGTCATGTTGTTAGAGGTAGAAGGCAAATTGGATGATCTAGGTTTATTAGATCGTTGTTTCGGACGCTGATTTGTAGAATCAATAACAGATACTTTGGACTGGAAAGAAGGTTTTTGAATAGAAAGTGATTTAGCATCCTCCAATTTTTTGACTAACTGAATTAAGTCAGAGACGGTATTTACATTGGAAAGGGTGACGTGAGGAATGTATTCTGGAAGTTAATTTCGGGTGATGTATTTTAATTTGCTGACTTCAGCTGGTTCACGAGAGAGACGTTTGAAGAGAGAGGTGAGTTGAGCAACAAAAATAATAATAGACTCATTCTTTTTCTGTTTATAGCCTTTAATTTCCTCCCAGAGTTGTTCGTCATTTTCTGGGGGTAGGAAGGTTGATTTGAGAACGTTAGTAAGTTCATCCCAAGAGTTGAGAGAGGTTTTGATGCTGCGGAACCATATTAAAGCATCTCCGGTGAAAAGTTCAACCGCTGATTGAAAAAGGGTCTCAGGAAGGATGTTGCGGGATTCAGCTAGTTCTTTAATTTTTTCTAGAAATTCTAAAACGCTTTTAGGATCACCATTAAATTTAATATTCCATTTCGATAAAGGGAAACGATCTAAGTATCTAATTTCGGGAGTAGAGACGTTAATAACTGGTACAGTGCCATCTATATTCGGAACTGAACTAGAAGGTGAATTATTTAAGGGAATGGTTTTATCAATCATTTCTTGTTCTAGAAGAAGACAAGTGGTTTTAGATTCATCGCGGAAATTTACATCATCCTCGGAAGGATTTTCAGGTAAAGGTAAACATTGTATTCTGCCTAACAAATGAGCGATCCTAGATTTTACTCTACGAAAACATGAATCTGAAGCGGAACCTTCAAACTCTTCGATTAAATTAGAAACGCTGTCGATAGAATTTTTAATTGCTACTTTTTCATCTTCTAAGTTAATGTTTTCTAAAGTGAACGTACCGTTTGTTTCTTTGGCTAACAATCTTTTGAGGACTTTTCTTTTATCCTCTATTTTTCTGTTGGTGGCTGTTCCTCTGATCTTTAACTCGTAATTAATTTCGTCTGCTGTTAGAAAATTTACTTCAAAATTAGCCATTGTGATAAGAAAAAGTAACGAAAATTTTTGATCTAAAAAGTGTGTAATTTTATTGTCGGAAAAATAGGGATTTTATCATCGGACCCCAAGTTGTGGGCGTCAAATTTATGTGTAACCTCTTTTTTCTCAAGTGATGTTAAATGCTCGTTTTATAGAGGTCAACCAATGCGAACGGCACTCAGAGGGTAGGAGGAGAGCGAGCGTGGATTCGAACGAGCTAGTTGATATCGTATTGGAAAGATTTGAGGGGATATATTTACTAGAAAAAATAAAGGATAGAAGAATTTAAAAGGGACTAAAGAGAAAATGAGAGAAATGTTTGGAAAAGGGAAAGGTAAATGGGCGCCACTTATTTTTTTATCATAAGGATGGGGAAATATAAGAAACCCAGATGGAAAAAAACATTTGACTATGTTAATAGGAGAGGATAATTAATAAGTTGTTGTAGATCAAGTTAAAATTAGAAAGATATAGGAAATATAAGATAAGATACAGTAAAATTGAGTAACTCGGTAGATGTTCTTGTTAAAACTTTAAATTAAACACTTTTATTGGCAAAGCTAGAAAGAGAAAGTTATACTTACTTTTTGTTCTTACATATCACAACAGCTCCATTTATATTAATGAGATAAAAATGAATTCAAAAGTTAAGATGTATGATTTAAATACGTCTCATTCTTATTGTTGATGAAACTAGATCAGAATAACTTACACCAGGTCAGAAATAAAACATATAAATAAACAATAAACAATATTTATTACTGAGAGTAGTAATAAGTCAGGTGTATGAACGAAACAATAGACATTTAAATATCAACAAATTAAATAAGGTAAAATACAGTGAAACACACTAGTGTTTAATCACATGTAGAAATAATATTACACATCCAATAACCGCTAAGTAATTTTATATTGTTATTTTCGTGTACCCATTTAAGCAGAATGTGAAGTGAAAGAAATTTAAAAATATCAAAATGTTATGTAAAAAAAATAATAAATCACTTTTAGCTTAAAAGATTTTTTACTCGAGTAAAGAATGGGATCCCATATTATAGTTTAAATTAAAACAATTTAGTTATAAGGAACATTAAGAAATCAAAAATTTACCATAAATGTGTTACAAAAATATTAAATCAGACTCTGCGCAACTCTTTCACTAATAAATGAAACATGTATTCGGTAAACTTGTCCGAGTTTTCACACTTTTGGGGTCTGTAGAAAAGGTACCGGTTTTTTTTAAAACAGGTAGCACTATGGAGTTTATGATCACTTCTTACGTTCTTTCCCTTCCCTTCTCCCCTTTCCGTTTAACTCCAATTCCCTTCTTTCTCTTAAACTCGTTTTTAGAAAACACCATGATGAGTTCTCCAGAGGTTAAATATTCCGGAAGTAAAATAGTTCCCCATTCGGATTTCCGGGGGGCACAATCTCGGGGAAGTCATGATGGAAATAACATAGCCATCGATCAGCCTGCTAGTAGACCAACCACTAGTTCTCTTTGACGCTCGAATGAGACAGAAAGTAATGTCAAACCCTAATGGAAGCCGGTCCTTTTGGACTCTCGCCAAACATATCAACAACAATTTCACAACTAGTTCATTCCCTCCACTCACATCAGATGACGGCTCAATAGTTACGTCCTCCACAAAAAAGGCAGAACTCTTTGCCAAAATATTCTCTTCGAACTCGACACTTAACCCACCGGACAACATAGAGCTACCTTCTATTCCACGGGCTCCCCACACAATGAAAAATATCATATTTAGGGTTAAGCGGGTGCAGAGAGTCCTGGCGACTCTAAATACCAACAAACCAAGCGGCCTTGATAAAATACCTGCTTTACTCTTAAAGTGTTGTGCTCCTGAACTAGCGCCAGTTTTTACTAAGCTATTTCAACTATCATATGATACTGGTATTTTTCCACAATCCTGGAAAACTGCTCGAGTACAACCAGTCCCCAAGAAAGGCTCTAAAACCCAGCCTTCTAACTACAGACCCATAGCTCTTCTATCTGATATTAGCAAAACTATGGAGAAATACGTTAACCACGAGATCCTGAGCTACCTTGAGACACACAACCTTTTAAGTGACACGCAATATGGTTTTCGCCAACAAAGGTCAACAGCCGATCTACTAGCATATGTAACTCATGTCTGGAGTGATGCCATCCACCGCTATGGGGAGACTCAAATAGTATCACTAGACATCTCAAAAGCATTTGATCAAGTGTGGCATGCAGCTCTTTTGAACAAACTGCCTTCATACGGACTCTCGCAAAACCTTTGCAGATGGATATCCAACTTTCTCTCCAACAGGCACATCCAAGTTGCTGTAGATGGGCATTCTTCCAACCTCTACAAGATCAACGCTGGAGTTCCCCAAGGATCGGCTATAGCTCCTACTCTATTCTTACTACACATTAATGATCTGCTGGAAGCCACTAATAACCCGATACATGGTTTTGCAGATGATAGCAACCTACACTGTAGCAAGGCGCACAGCCGTCCCATACCTCAACGCTTCCAAGACAAAGACATGTTGCCTATCCAACAAGAGGCAAACATGCGGCTCATCCATTACAATCAACGATCAGACACTGGTAGCGGGCGACTCCATTACTCTGGTTGGTATAACGATCTCCCAGGACTTACTCTGGAACGAACATATTGCATCCATAGCAACTGCAGCAGGAAAAAAATTAGGCTTTCTGTTTAGAGCACGGAAATATTTTTCTTCATCCAACTTGGCTACGCTTTACAAAGCCCAAATACGGCCTAATCTTGAATACTGCTCACATGTATGGGGTTCGGCGGCTCCGTCAAGGCTCGGAGTTCTTGATGCAATACAGAGAAGGGCAGTTCGACTAATAGACGACACCAGTATCACCAAAAACCTAGCCCCATTATCCCACCGAAGAGCAGTGGCTGATCTTTCCTTGTTTTACCGATACATAAACGGATTTTGCTCAGAAGAACTCCGCTCTATAATGCCTCCACTTGCCAGACCAGCCAGAGCAACGCGACGTGCCAACTCCATGCACTCTTATACTGTTCAGTGCCCGACATCGAGAACGGATCGATTTGATCGTTCCTTTATCCCCAGGGTCTCCAGATTATGGAACTCCTTACCTCCCCACGTCTTCCCCACTCGTCCTAACTTGCAGGCCTTTAAATATCAAATTAATAAATTACCTCTTCTGTCCCAATAGATGTTCTCGGTACATTTGTATTTAGGTCTATACCTACGAGGACATGCTTAACAAAAAAAAAAAAAACTACCCACACTTGGATATTATTTATGCGGATTACAATTAAGTTTTTGTTCCAAAGAAATAAATGGCATCCCTTCTTTTCCTGGTAGTTAAGCAATAGTAATGATATAAAAAACTTTTAGTTTGATTCCTAGATAGTAGAATTAAATGGGGCCACACCCAATTTATACAATACGGTAAAATTTAGTTATTCTTCGGTAATAATCGACAGCTTTTTCATCAGGACGGTTTCATCACTCATTCACTGACTTTAACTTAGTTAGAAACACTAAAGAGCAAGTAATTCTTTAAAAATCTTAAGAATATTTGCCGGTACTTGAATCTAGGGGTTGTAAATTTCGTCTATATCGCACAAAAACCCACGCTAGACTGATTAGGAAATGGCGGTACGCAAGGGTGCTCTGTTTCGCGTCCCCTCATGTGATGTTAAAAACGGAACCTTATTGGCTAATCTATCGATCGATACTTTCGCTTAGCAACAGAAAACCGTTACAGAGGTGCAACCGTCTAATAAGTTGAGAGTACAGGGCGGTAATAAGTAAGGAAGAATTATGGAAAAAAAATTAAAAAATTTAATTTTATACTCAGAGTTTTTTGAACACGCTACAAAGAAGAATTAAATTTTTATATTCTTAGGGATCATAAGTTCGTTAAAATTACTTACTGTTTATATATTCCTTAAAAACACTTGCGAAGTGTCTCAAACCCATTTCCATGTCCGTATCAGTTTATTCAAATTAATGTCCATTTACACTAAAACCCAATAAGATAAGGTTGCGACATTTTAAGATAAAATTTAGAAATTAAACAAACAAGAAATTATTAAACTTGTTTAATTTCTAAATTTCAAAAATGCGTTGAGAGTTATCTCAAAAATAATAGTTTACTAAAAATTTTAAGATAAAGCTCTAAAACATAGAAAATGTATGCTGTAATCGATACTACAGAAGGTTGAAATACGATTATAGGGTAAATTCGTCATAGTCGCGTTGGAATCTCTAAGATTGGAATTAGAACGTCACCGAAATGGTGTGCAGGACAAATGGATTTGTCGACCCCACTCCGCTTAGACTTTCAGGAGCCGCCTTTTCTGAAATTCTCCGTGTCGAAATTGGATGCTTTTTGGTTCTTATTTGACATACATCAAGGCTTAGGATTATCCGTTTGTTACCGAAATACGACAGACATAAATTGCGGCATTTAATTTGATCTTAACGTTACCAAAAAGGTAATGGCAAACTTAAAGTGGTTTCTCCTATATTTTGTGTTATAGCTGCCATAAACAGGTATTGAACATCAATACTTATTCTGTTGTTATTAATTGGTTTAAAACTTTGTAACGTTAAAAAACTGTTTCTTCAGAAGTCAAAAGCAACGACGAATGGTTTTAAAACATATTTTATCTACTCTACCTCATATTATGTATCAATTTTTAGTTCGTGAAAACTGTCATTACAGACAGCAGTGCGTGAAGGATTGAAAGTGTGCGTGAAGTAACAATGTATTTTTTGTACAACTGTCATTAAAAGTGACACTTTTAATGATAGCAAACAATGTTAAAAACGATTGTTTACATAACAGCGTGTTAAAAATACTGTTAACACGTTGCCATGTAAACAAGTTTACTTTTAACACGGTTTATTTACTTTTAACACGGTTTGGTTTATTGTCATTGCAAATTCGCTCGTTTCATTATCAAAATAGGGAAGTTGTACAAAAAACATTGTATGGTATTTGTGTTAAAAGTGATTTTATTTTGTTCGTGAAATTGTTCAATTCGCTCCGCTCATTTCACAAACGTTTTCACTCACAAAATAAAACCTCACTTTTAACACTCATATCATAAATAACTATTAAATGGGATTTACTTTTTCGCACTGTTTTTGACACACCTTCATATAATCAAATATCCTTAGCATTCGCGTTGCCATGGTGTTGCTATGAGAGCATTAGTTTTGTTAGTATCTTGTAAATGAATTGAAAATAAGTTGCTTTCTTGTAATTATTTTTTGTTTGATTATCGTAGATAAAATATTGTATGAAACTGTGCGTGAAGTGCTTTTTGCGCACTTACGCGATATATAGCACTCGCTTCGCTCGTGCTCTAAACATCGCGTGCGTGCGCAAAAAGCATACTTAACGAACTGTTTCATAAATAACTATTCATTACAATAAATAAATTTAAAATATAAATAAAAAAAGTTTTTATATTCATACTTTTAGTTAAATTGGCTGCAGTTAACGTTCAGAAATATCATAGAATGCAAGTCAAGCATAAACTGAAAACTTCAGCTCTAAGTAAAGTTTGTAAAACAACCTTGTAATAAATTAATAAACGCAGATTATTTTAATTAATATTTCATTATTATTATATGCAAAAATAGTGTTCACAGCTGTAAATGCATAAGGTGAGATTTAAAATTGCATTAGTAAGACCAAACTGAAATTTTGCATATTTATCAAGGATCGATTACAATGCAATAATATCAAAAAAAAGAAACATATTAAAAAATATATACCTATAAAAGTATTATATCGGCAGGTGACTTCCTGATCACATATCTACTTCCTTAAAACATAATTGTTATCTATGTGCTGTGTCGCAATTGGTAAAAGCTTTACGATTTAAAGTACGATTGATTTTGAATGTAGGTTCTGTGGCTTAGACTTATGTTTTTTTTTTATTAAAAAGTCTTTGAAGTCACCCCTTGCCTAAGCTCAGCCAGAGGCCAATAAATGAGACGTTTTTTCGACCCTAACAGCATGTGGTTGTATGCACTCACGATTTTACAATCTATTGTTTAAATTTAACAAACATATGTGTTTAATTTTTTATAAATAAATACCAGAAACGCAAAGATATTTTTTTCTGATTTCAACCATATATAATACTTACGCAAAATTTTGAATTTTACAGATATGATAACAGAATATTCTACATTACACTAAAAAAAACACTTATATAACATAAAAAGCCTCTACACGGTCGAAAAGTGAGAGAATGTACATTTTAAACTATGCGCCACTAAGCACTTTGACATCCGATAAACTATCCGTCTGAACGAGCTGTTACATCCTGTTCAGACAGAACGGGTAGTTTATCAAAATTATTAAAATTTTGTTACAAACTAGCTAAGCCTGAGAACTTCGTACCGCCTAACCCTAATTTCATCTTCTCATTTTTATTTTACTTTATTTTCTTGTTTTTCTGTTTATTTAGAAATCAAAATGCAACACCATCAACCGAGTATCTGTAACCTAGATATCCAAACAAATTTACTTACATCGTCATCTATTAGGAATTGTTTAAAGTATATAACAAATACATAATTTGTATTGGAATATTAAAATAACATGGTTAAACCGAATAAAAAGTATGTACGCCTCATAGTTCTAAACTACCTCCCAACCATTTTTTAGCGAAATCAGTTTAGCCTTTTTTAAGTTATAAATAGTATAACTAACAAAACTTTCTTTTTAAGAAAAAGTGAAGTCTTGATAAAAAATATTTAACATAAAGAACATTACAACCACTAAACACTACATTGCTGTTACTTAATTAAACCAAAATAGCTACAAAGATGTTTTAAAAAAATGACTCTAACTAAAAACACATTAATTGGGCATTAGCAGGTTTCATTTTCAGAGTTTTATTACATTAAAAATTTTCCTTCGTAGAAGCTTTGTTGCGTTGAATTTCCTGACAGTCTTGCTATAGCTCCGGAGCAAAAAAACGGAGCTACACAAAAATAATATAAAGAAAATTAATTAGTTATATAATAACAAAAAGTAATAAATCTGGTTACTAGGTAAAGATACAAAATGTAAGTGGCAGAAATATTAACTACAAAGTTATATTTTAAAGTCTATAAATAAATAAATAAATAAATAAATAAATAAATAAATAAATAAATAAATAAATAAATAAATAAATAAATAAATAAATAAATAAATAAATAAATAAATAAATAAATAAATAAATAAATAAATAAATAAATAAATAAATAAATAAATAAATAAATAAATAAATAAATAAATAAATAAATAAATAAATAAATAAAGAAAGAATTCATCTCTTATGGGATTTTACGTGCTTTTGGTTTAATAGATAGCAATAAAATAAAAGGACAAATCTCATCCAATTACATCAACTAATGCTAACATCAACTCTTTTAAAATAATTATAAATGAGATTGAAATTTGCTACCATTTTTATTTAATTCAAGAAAATACTAAAACTTACAAAACACTATATATATATATATATATATATATATATATATATATATATACATAACCTATACTACACTAATGAGCTCAAATAAGAGCGAAACACAGTGTCTGTAGTTTGGTTTTTGTCCTGATATGAGCTGATTAATATTTATATCTTTTTATATCGCAGTCTTTTAAAGTGTTAGAAATTTTAACCGACACGATTCCAGTTCAAAACTGAAATTAGTTTTGACAGTACCTATTGCACTAGATACGTTATATATATATATATATATATATATATATATATATATATATATATATATATATATACACTGAAGGACAAAAAAAGTGGCGCACCCAAAATTTTCAGAAAATATAAACCTTCGAAACTTTTGAGTTGGTGGTCCGATTGCAATGATTCTTTTTTTATTTTAGAGAATGGTTCTTTGGTATTACGACGCGGTTATAAGAGGTTTTAATAATTTTAGGTGTGTAGCCAGTATTGCTTAAATAACAAGTACACGTTTTTTACGGTATTTTTAAAACACCCTGTGGACGTTGCTGTTACTCTAGTCGTACTAAGTCTTTTATGGGCATGTTGAGTAGAGCCTCTTTTACATTTTTGGTATTTAAATCATGTCTCTATCTTAGATGGTTCAAAAGATAGAGGCTTTCAAGCAAAGTTTTACTCCCAACACAAAAATCCATTTTTTTTCAATGGGAAAAAGTAGGCCGAGAAACGGCTTATTTGTGACAGTGTCATTTTGGCTAAACTTCTAACTGTCAGTAGTTTGTGTAGTAATTTTTCGCGAAAATTTATAATGGTTCAATAAATTAGACTCGAGCAGGTTGCACGAATGATGGCTCTTGTAGAGGATGGTAAAAGTAAAAGATATGCAGCACGAGCGGTTGGTTTTCCCGAAACAACTGAACGGCGAGCAATTCAGAAACTGGCCAATGTCATAGAAGAGCTGGTTCAGGGCGCACAGGAGTACCTTCAATTTTGATGGTCGATTTATTAGATTGCAAACTTTGCGCAATCGTTTCCAAACTGCTGTTAAAACAAACCATCAATAAAGAGAGGTACGCGAAACGCATGTAAGTGATAAAACGATTTGTCGAAGATTGAAGGAAGTTAATCTAAGAGCTAGGAGATCAGCAACAGGACCAAGATTAATTCAAAGACATAGGAAAGCTCGTCGTCGCTTCGTCGGGGAATATGGGGATTGGCGTGATCCCGAATAGGATAGAGTGTTATTTACCGATGAATCGAGATTCTGTTTATATTCAAGTGATGGTCGTCAAAGAGTATGAAGAAGACCTAGAAAACGATATAAACAGGATATGATTGGAGAGAGAAAGAGTTTTGGAGGTGGTTCCGTAATGGTCTGGGGAGGAATTTCAATGTAAGCCCGTACAGAACTTTGCGCGCTTCCAAGAAATGCTCTAACGGCCAATATGTACATATAGAACATTTTAGAGCAGCACGTAGTACCATTTTCACCATTCGTTGAAGATGCATTTTTATTAATGCACGACAATGCAAGGCCACACACTGCCCAAATTGTTTGTGAATATTTGAACCAAGGTGGTATAGCAACCATAGTACGGCCTCACAAGAGCCCCGATATGAACCCTATCGAGCACTTGTGGGATGATTTAGGGCGTCGAATTAAGTCTCGTCAGATTGTTCCACAAAATCTTGTTGCTTTGGGTGATGCACTTGTTGAAAAGTGGAACAATATTCCTCAGGAAAGGATTGCAAACCTAATTCATAGCATGCCGAAAAGAATTAAGTCTTTAAAAGAGCAAGGGAAGCCAATACCCGATTTTAATTATTGTTGTTTGTGTTATGTTGTCGTTATTTTTGTGTTGTTCTGTAAACTTCATAAAATTCTTAATAAAAGCAAAACTTTGCTTGAAAGCCTCTATCTTTTGAACCAATTAAGATAGAGACATGATTTAAGACCAAAAATGTAAAAGAGGCTCTACTCAACATGCGCATAAAAGACTTAGTACGACTAGAGTAACAGCAACGTCCACAGGGTGTTTCAAAAATAGCGTAAAAAACGTGTACTTGTTATTTAAGCAATACTGGCTACAAACCTAAAATTATTAAAAACTCTTATAACCGCGTCGTAATACCAAAGAACCATTCTCTAAAATAAAAAAAGAATCATTGCAATCGGACCACCAACTCAAAAGTTTTAAAGGTTTATATTTTCTGCAAATTTTGGGTGCGCCACTTTTTTTGTCCTTTATATATATATATATATATATATATATATATATATATATATATATATATATATATATATATATATATATATATATATATTATATTATTATTATTATTATGGAATTCCTTTTCTTTAACTCCGGCTATTGGGTCTGGGTTTCTTGCATTTTTCTTTCTTTAAATAAGATTTTATTCATTTAAAGCATCAATATTTTATTTAAACTTTTAACTTTAATTACATTTATTTCAACTTAATACACTTCTATCTCTTTGAATAAAAATTTATAATTTCAGTTTTAATATTCTTAATATCTTATATATTTTCTTTTAAAATCTGCTTTAACTTTTCTTAATCTTCCTTTCTATATTTCTCCTGTTTTTCTTGATTTTCTTTTAAAATCTTTAAATCGTCCTTATCTTCTTTTCTATATTTGTCCTGTTTTTCTTGATTTTCTTGTAAATTCTTCTTCAAATCTTCTTTTAAATTATTATTCATTCTTTCTAAAAATTTTAACATTCATTCCATATCACTTTCTTCATTTTTATTACCATTATTTTCAATAACTGCTTCTTCAATGATTTTGATATTCTCCTCTTCAGCTCCAGATTCATTATTTTCCATTATATTTATATCATTATTTTTTTGGTGATCTCCTTGTTGCATTTGTAATTCCTGTTTCTTATTTTATTTTCTTCTTGGTTACATTTTTTTAAGAATATTCAATTTGCTTTTATTTTATTTAAATTTTAATATTTATATCAAATTAATAATTTTAATTTACCTCGTATATCAAAATTAAATTTTTATGTCTTATTGACAATGTCAAAATCAAAATTTTTATAATCTGTATCAAACTAAATATTTATAAAATATGTCTTAATAGAAATTATGTATCTCCCCTATTTCAAATATAAACAACAAACTAAAAACTGTCTTTACATAAGAATTTAAAAATCTTACCCCCGATCACAATTTATTTTGCTTGAGTGTCACTTGGTTTCCTGGTTTCTTTCTATAAGCAGCTTCTTGTTTTCTGACTGTTTATTTTCGGGGAGTCTCTTTTCATCGGACGGTTTCTTTTTGGGCCCCACGTTGGGCGACAATTTATTATGGAATTCCTTTTCTTTAACTCCGGCTATTGGGTTTGGGTTCCTTGCATTTTTCTTTATTTAAATAAGATTTTATTCATTTAACGCATCAATATTTTATTTAAACTTTTAACTTCAATTACATTTATTTCAACTTAATACACTTCCATCTCTTTAAATAAAAATTCTAAATTTTAAAATTCAAACTATCTTTTCACATAAATTATAAAGTCAAAATTCAAATTCAAATTAAACTATTTTTTCTCCTTGTCCCCCAACAACTCTATAAATACTCCCTGAAATAAAATTTTTAAATGACCTATATAAAGACAGTTAAATACAAAATTTTTTTATCCAATCAAACCATAACAATATATATACTAAAAACATTAATGACTATCCAAAATATCAAGATATGACAAATCTCGTGAAGATGATCCTTAAACAACCTGAAGTTGTAAGAAGATCTGGGATGTAATCAGAATGGCCAAGGATAAGAGAATTTTTTTCCAATACGTCGAGCTTTCGGTTTTATTTTGAAAGACAGATGCTTATCCTTTATAGAGATGAATGTCCATAGAGGCGTAGATTGTCAGCTTCGGTCCCAATGGTACCGTAAACCAATGGCTAGCAATAGGTATCTTAATCACTATTCAAACCACACACTTAGAATGAAGACCAATTTGGTTTTGGCGTGAAAATATAGAGTTATGAAGTTGTCTTATCCATATTTTAGACAGCAGGACCCACAATTACTCACGGACATCTTGGTAGAAAACTCATATCCTAAGAAACTGGTGAACACCTTGCTTCTCAGCACCAGCTCGAACAGAACAGCTAATCATACATCAACTGCCGCATTACAGAATCTACAACGAAATAACACACACAACAACTGGTCTTTTTTCTCCCTTACCTTATAGTAATGATTTGACGCCAAGTCTCATGGACATTATTAAGAAAATGCCTGAAAAGGTCGTAGCTATGAAGACGATACACTCGGTAGAAAATTTTTTTACTAACACTAAAACGAGGGTTAAAACTCAGGAAAAAACGAATGTTGTCTACAACATTGACAACGAAAATAAACTTCTTCTTCCAAAAGATCCGGAAGAAATCGAAGTAGGTACTTGTGTCATATGTTTGTCTACATAAATTGTCATAAAGTATCCCTTTCTTTTTTCTACAACTTTATTTAAAGAAAGGCATAATAACAATAAGCAAACTAACTACTAAGCAAAAAATAAACTGAATTCTCATAAATAAAAATATAATAAGCAATAATAAACTGAATAAGCCATCTAAGCGATTAAGCTGTTTTGGGGTGTCATGTTTTGTTTCCACTTAGCTTTGTTTTTTTACGTTTCCATTTTCGAGAACGTGCTCTTTCTATCTTGGATATTTGGCGTAACTAAAATAATAACTTAACAATGAGATTAATATGAAAGCAATATCACTTTAACTAGTTTGTGATTGCTAGGTTAACTTATGTTTTCATTTCTGTCTTGACACTAATGACTTTTGACAGTTTTCGGTCTCTTCTCTCACATGGTTTTTTACATAATCAGTAAAAGTGTACTAAAAGCGGTTAATCAATCACGAGTTAAATTAATTGTTAGAAAAATCAACTTACCTGTGTTTTGTATAAAAGATAAACCTCCTAGAAGCTTCCTTGTTGATGGCGTGCCGATATTTCGCTTTTCCAAATTGGGTTGTGGTTCCAAGTTACATTCAAAAGATAAGTTGTAATACTAAATAAAATAATTTTAAACAAGTGTAATTCCGCTAATGACAATATTTTAGAATCTTTAACGTCGTGATGGTCTCTTGTGTTTGTAAATGTGTTTTTAACATGTCTCTGTTTTCTTTTTTGGTCGTTGTTGCATAGCTACTTATCAAACTAACGTTAAGTAAGTTAATTAAATCTCTATAATTGTGTAACTTTCTAACTTTACACTTTTATTGTACACAGTATCCTGATGAAGGTTTCAAAATAAAACCGAAAGCTCGACGTATTAGCAAAGAGTTTCTCTTATTCTTGGCCATCCTGACAACATGCTTATTAAATCTTCTTACAACTTCAGGTTGTTCGAGGATCATCATCATGAGATTTATATGTAACATAAAAGGTTTTTCGCCGTCCTCCTCCCCCAAACATCTCTATTTATTGACTCTCCATCATGGAAACTTGACTTCTTCATGGCCATGTCATTTTCGTTATCCAATGATTTTCTGAGTCTACCCCTTTTTTCTACCCATTGGACTCCAGTCTGTTACTCTTGTAATAAAGTGATCATTCCTAGCAGGCTTTAGGTGACCATACCATAACAGTCGCTTCTATTGGATATATGTTAGGGCATATTTTTTATTCTTCACCCTTTTCCGAATTTCTACACTGTCTACACTGTCTCTGTCTAGTCTAGTGAATCTGCATCACGCCTTCATTAGTCCATTTTCAATGCAGTTATTTTAGTTTGTTCATCAACGATCATCTGACTCCGTCCGTCATGATGGTTTGTACAATTGGGTTTTTGAAAAAAAAATTTTTTTGTGATAAATGGAAAGATCATATATAAGTTTTATAGAAAAACCATTTTTTTATTTTTTTTTCGCAATAATTCAAAAGTTATTTCAAAATAAAAATTAATTTTTGAATCCGGTACCGAAGACACGCCGACAGCTCCCGAACAAACCTGAGCGCATTTGACGTCATAATGTTTTCACTCATTGCAGTTGATAGTTACGAAGTTACGTGTAAACGCTGTACTGTTATTAAATAGCAATAACATTATGACGTTACAACTATGGTGACTGATCATGGCGCGTTTATCGTCGCGTGATTGTTTTTTAAATTTTATTAATTTTTAATTCGTTATAATTAATTGAAAAAATTTTTTTTTAAGTTTTTTGCATCAAATATCAATATTATTAATAATAAAGTTTTAAAATACATAAAAAAAATCAATAATTTTTTTTTATTCAAAATCCCAATTGTGTCGCATATCATTGTTTCGGTGTTTTTAGTTACACTTTTGCTCCATACTATAGGATTTAGCAGTTTGATTGCAGACATTGTCTGTTTGCTGTTTCATCCTCTGTTCTTTTAGTTTAAGATATTTTTAAGGTATTTAAAATTTCTGCTACCTTTTATGACCAGGTTCTCATCTATTTCAAGGTTTCCATAGCTTCTTCCGACGTATTCATATACTCTGTTTTGTTGGAGTTTACTTCGAGACCCACTTTATTATACTTTTCTGACTCCCAGGTACTTGAACTTACAAATTATTCATCTCAACCTTTTAATTAAGCAATCTAAATTAAAGTTCAATCTCAAGTGAGAATCTAGTATAATATCTAAATATTTGATTTGCGCCATTCTTTTAATTTCAGTATTGGTTGGTAAACAGAGGGTGTCATACGTCAGGAGTTTGTTGGCATACACCTAACAAGGAATGAATTTGCTTTTCTTTAAGTTTATAGTTTAGCAGTTAACATTAAACCAGTGCTTAAGTGTTTTGACCTCTTTCTACGCGATCTTTTTTACATCTTCTTCAAATGTGATAATTCTATCGCCAGCAAAACGTGTAAGAGAGCCAGTAATATGAAGTTTTGGATTACAAAATTCACAAACTGAATTCGGTTGATTACTAACAAATCCAGAATATGAACTCTAGAATCATAGTTTTCAAGTTATTTAATTAACATTTATGGCAAACCTAACCAAACACTTTTGGGAAACCTAAAAAACGCATATGCATAGTTTACAACTATCTACAGTATTTGATATATTTTTTAAAACGTTTTGAATCCAAATTGTTTGTGCAAAAATATGTTAAATTTGTCCAGAAAAGCCTTTTTTAAACTTTTTGCCGTTTTAGAAATTGGGGTTATTTTTAGGACCTGCTTCTCCACTTTTAAATAGTGGCTTTCTTAATTCGATTTTAAATTGATTCGGAAGAACACCAATTTTCACCGATAGATTATCATTATTTTTTCATTTTTGTTATCACTGTTAGTAATTTAAAAGTAAGTTGTTGTTACATTTCCCTTTAAGTTAAAAAGTTTAATAATTTTTGTCATAAATTTTTTAACCTATTACAGATACGTTTTATGTTTCTCTCTAGGGTAAAACAAAACTAGATACAATTTTTATTACAATAATAATTCTGTTTTTAGCACCAACTAAAAATATTTCAATTTTACAGCCTTAATGGTTTGGTTTTTATGTGTCAATATTTACGGGAAATAAAATAAACTGTACACTAGAATAATAAACGTATGTTTCTTCATCATTATAATAATATCAACATAAATCTTTTATTAATACAGTGAATATAGGAAACCAACAGAGTAAGGAGTTACCCGTCAGATTATTATCACTGCCCCAAAACATATTAACGTAAATTAAAAATTAAAGCTAAAAATTATGTGATATGAATTTTTAAGTATTTTTTATCAATGACTGTTAAAATCTGTTTTATTTTATAAACTACAAATCTCATTTTCTTAAGAAGGTAAATGATATGTTATTCCCATAACAGATGACTAAATTAAGCCTAAATATTTTATATGGGTTTCCAATTTTATTTTGACATTTTCATTAATCATTATATAGGTACTTTAGTAATCTAAAAAGTTAATAGAATAACTACAAAAAGGCACTTACATGGTCTCATTAAAATTAATGGATAATGATCTGTTGTTAAATCATTTGTGGATTTTAGGTAAATCTTTTTCTATTTTATTTTTTAATTGAATTCAACTAATGTCATCATAAAATATTACTGAGTCGTCCGCGAAACTGATAATCCTACCTTAAGACTTAATTAATAGTTATTATCCTAACAAGTGCGGAAAGTTAATTTCCGCAAGTGTTAGGATCAATACTTTATACAACTACTGCTCTGGAAGTAGAATTTAAGAGGAATATAACAAATAATTTTTTCTTTTGACACATCTGGCAATAAATTTGTTGTTGCATTTTTAGCATTATTTTAAATAGTACACTTTTTTTAATTACCTACACTTTCTTTTTGCGTTTAATACAGTTGCGTTGTGACAGTTGTGACATAAATTAAAAAGGGTTAGGACTGATCGAGTAGTCTCTCTAGTCAAATAATAGATAGTTTAGGCGGAATCCGTGTAGTTATGTGGTCATAACCAAACATGTGCGTTTATGAAATACATATAGTCAAGTATGCGACTATTGTGTACTTCGGAGATGACATACTGCGCTCGAAAAGTCAACTTCCAGAGCAGGCGTTGTATAAAAATAAATTGTTAATATATATTGTAAATAAGATGGGAGCTGAGGTACGCTACAATCAATAACTGTTTCGTTAGAGACGACATCATTTATCCTCGTTTTCTTACGGTAAGGTCAAATTTAAACAGTTCCTGTGCAGTGCCTCTAATACTATTAAAATTTAGAGTGTGTAAAAAGATACGGTGGGCAAAAGTGTCAAAAGCTTAAGTTAAATCTAAAAAATTTCCCATGCTTGCTATAGATGTATTTTGTAAATTGTAAAATGGCATCATGGCAATAATAATACCTATTTTTTTTTATTTAACCTAATACACTAAAACAAAAAAAGTTAGTTTTTATTTATTAACGCAACTCAAACTATTGTGGCATTTAAATCCGCAGAGTATTTTTTTTTAAATAGGCACATCGGTTTGTGCGCTACTGTTTAAGAGCTGGTTTACATACACATTTTTTAAAACCCTGACCGCCAAACAAAGATTGTTGTGACACAGCTTCTCTTAACGATCTTGGTTCATCTGGAACATTATCACTCAAATCTTAGGTTGAAACTGCAATTCGTTTCGTGGAACCCAGTTTTTTAAGATTCCTGCCTTAGTTCCTACTTTGTATACTCCATTACGAAAGTCTACAATTTTTCCTTTTATATTGTGTGTATCATGGTCAACTTTAAGAACGCTGATAATAACAGCAGCTCGTTTAGTTCCTTTATAGGCTTCATTTCATTGAAGGTGAATATATTTTTTTTTGCATAAAATACGTACCTTTGACTTACATCCTTTATTGTTCTTATCAGATAATTCACAGAGAACATGTACAAAATTTGCACGTGAACTGCAAGTTTGCGCGTAAGTATAAGCATTATGACATACTACACAAGTGCATTTAGGATCTACATTTTCTAACTCCCTAGTTTTAACTTGGCCAGAAAATCCATCAATTTAATTTGTTGTAGCATGACAATGTAAATCGTTCGATCAGCATAGTTCGGATTCTGATTGGATGCTTGGCACCTGATCTCATACTGATTCAGCTGGTAACTGATAACTTCTTCGTGACTCTCGTTATTTAAGTCAATCTGTATGTTTTGCTTGATAGCATGCATAGCTGCATCAACATAATTGTTTTGACTGATCGATTCTTGCACCAACAAATTTTTTAATTATTTTTTTGAGTCAATATTAATAAGAATTAAAGAAGGTATATCCGAACTACCTAAGCCAACTTTAGGATCACTATGCCTAACAATGATTTATAGGGATTTTTCAATTATGCGATGAAACGAAGTATTTTTTTGTTATTGCAAACGGTAGCACCCAAAATCCCAATTTGTCGAATATTTTTAACGTCTTGATTACTTCTTTCAACACTGCCTTGTGTTTGTGGACTCCTGGGGCCCCCATGAATTATCTCAGCCCACAATAACATTTTCCGCAAATTTGCGACTATTGTCGGAGCTCCAAAAATCACCAGAAAATGTAATAATTCTGTGGCTACCTCCTCTGCTCTTTTAGTTTTCAGTGGTCGAAGACTGATGAATTTTGTGGCATTGTCCTGATAATTTAGCAACCACTTATGCTAGCCGTATCTTGAGATACAATCGGTCGTGTTACCATTCCGTTTTTGGAAAAGTTTTTTTTCGTTTCACATGTAGGGCAATAAGCAACAAATATTTCAATGACTCTTTAAGGTATCTGAAACATTAGGCAACCAATGTCGATTTACTGTGTATGTTCGGTCGGGTATTTACACCAACGAACACTGGCAACCTTGGACAGATTTGGCAAATAATGCTTATACTATAATAAAATAATTCTATATATCAAACATAATAATATTTCAATTTTTTTTTATTCATTTAGTTTAAAATTGCACACAATAATTAAAAATAACCTTCACGGTTTGTGCTATTGACACCGTATTGGTTTGGTGACTACTAGCACCGCAATGGCAAAAGCGAAACTAAATTTAAACCATTTGGCTGACTTTAATGACGCCAAATTGTTAAATATTAAGTGATTGTGGTTTAATTAACTATCGGCTTAGCCATTTTATTGAATTCCGGCGTTTAGTGAACGGTCTAGGTACTCAATTAATTGGCTAATTCGACCAAATGGCTGCGACATATCTTCTATATATATAAAACTCAAAGGTGACTGACTGACTGACTGCTTGACTGACTGACTGATATAGTGATCTATTAACGCAGAGCCCAAACCGCTGGACGGATGGGGCTGAAATTTAGCATGCAGGTAGATGTTATAACGTAGGCATCCGCTAAGAAAGAATTTTGATTAATTCCACGCCCAACGGGATAAAATAGGGGATGAAAGTTTGTATGATCTATCAACGCACAGCTTAAACCGCTGGACGGATGGGGCTGAAATTTCGCATGCAGGTAGATGTTATAACGTAGGTATCCGCTAAGAAAAGATTTTGATTAATTCCACCCCCAACGGGATAAAATAGGGGATGAAAGTTTGTACGATCTATCATGGGACAGCTCAAACCGCTGGACAGATGGGGCTGAAATTTGGCATGGAGGTAGATGTTATGACGTAGGCATCCGCTAAGAAAGGATTTTGATTAATTCCACCCCCAAGGACATAAAATAAGGGATGAAAGTTTGTATAAAACTTTGTCAATTTTAAACCGTTCGGGCTGAAACTTTGCATGCATATAGTTACTATGACAAAGGCATCCCCTAAGAAAGGATTTTGATTAATTCTACCCCTAAGGGGATAGAATAGGGGATGAAATTTTTAAGAAACTCTGTCAATTTTAGACCGATCGGGCTAAGATTTTTTATGCGTATAGCTACTAGAATGTAGGCATCCCCTAAAAAAAGGTTTTGATAAATTCCATCCCTAAGGAGATAAAATGGAGGATGAAAGTTTGTATGAAACTTTGTCAATTTTAAACCGATCAGGCTGAGATTTTCCATGCATATAGCAACTATGACGTAGGCATCCCTTAAGAAAGAATTTTGATAATTTCTACCCCTAAGGGGATAAACAAGGGAATGAAAGTTTGTATGAAACTTTGTCAATTTTTAACCGATCGGGCTGAGATTTTGCATGAATGTAGCTACTATGACGTAGGCATCCCTTAAGAAAGGATTTTGATTAATTCCACCCACAAGGGGATAAAATAGGGGATGAAAGTTGGTATGAAACTGTGTCAATTTTAAACCGATCGGGCTGAGATTTTGCATGCATATAGCTACTATGACATAGGCATCCCCTAAGAAAGGATTTTGATAAAATCCACCCCTAAGGGATAAAATAGGGATGAAAGTTTGTATGAAACTTTGTCAATTTCATACCGATCGGGCTGAGATTTTGCATGCATATAGCATGCAAGTGTTTAAGGTTTTAAAATAATAATAGTCTAATACCACTCGCGCTTTACTGAGCGGGGTGTGTGGAGCGGTGAGAAGGTAGCACGCTGCTGCTGGCCGACATGGCACTGTCGATAGACGCGTATAGTCTTGAAAATTCGAGAATAAATTTGTTTTATTACGTAGTGGTGTACTAAGAAATTACTTTTTTAAATTCCATCCCTAAGGATTTAAAATAGGGGTTGCAAATTTGTATGAAACTCGGTGGCAAAAATCTAAAGTCCACGCGGATAAAGTCGCGGGCGGCCGCTAGTATATATATATATATATATATATATATATATATATATATATATATCTATATATTCTAGTCGAGAAGTTGATTTCCTGCAAAAAATAATTACCAGTCTCTTAAAAATATGGGTGATAGCTCAGAAAAAAATTACAATTGTTATTAAGAAAAAGCTGAAAAAAAATAAACCTTTCGGCTTTTGTTAATATCTTAAAAAGTATAAATGATAGCTGAAATATTATAAACGTTTCTGAAAGAGCAGGAAATTTTAACTAGGATGTTCTGGATTCCCGGAATTGTAGCACCAATATTTATAATTTTAATTTAACGTTGAAAATCGGCATCCGCGCTGCAATTTTGGCATGCGCGCGTCGCCTCTGTAATGACCGCAACTTTTCAATAATTTTTTTATGCAACTAAATAGTAATTTAAAAATAAGAAAAAGTGCAGATGTCATCTAAACACTTCAAACAAAATGGTCACGCGATAAAAATTGTTGTATCATCATTTTTTAAAAAGTTATTTAATTGTTAATTAACAATTTTTTTGGATTTCTGTTATTATAAAAGGCGGTATAAAGGTTTTATTAATTTTTCTAAAAATTTTTTCTTTCTTGGAGCAATAATTATCAATGTTTTTAACAAGATGCCATCATAAAACTTTTAAAAATTTCTTTACTTCATTAATTATTAATTTGTTAATTGATAAAAAATAATAAAAATGAAAATAATGTTGTTTAAATATATAGATTTTTAATTTAAAGCTATTGCTGGTTTTATATTCATGCTAGACATGATATAATTACCTTTTTAATTTTTTCATGCCATTTGTTTATAATTTTTTTTATAAACAAATGGATTAATTAAATATTTTCGATTTTTTTTTTCACCATATTATTAGCGTAAAAAATAATGATTTTTAAATAAAAAAAATTTCTTAATAACAATATTTAATTGTTTATATTTTTTTTTATATTTAATTATTTTCGAATTTTTTTTTTCACCATATTATTAGCGTAAAAAAATAATGATTTTTAAATAAAAAAAATTTCTTAATAACAATATTTAATTGTTTATGATCGTTTTTTTTATATTTAAAATAATTAGTAAGGAATTTTTTTTTAATCATTATTTATACTTCTAAATATACATAATTGCTAAAAAAAAATTTTTTTGTTAACCATTTAGTTACTTATTTATTTAACAATTTGTTATAAACAATTTTTTTTATTTGCAATAATTTTTTCTAGAACATAAAAAAATAACAAAAACAACTATTTACAACCAAATGTCAAAAAAAAAATTTTTTTATTTTTTTACGGAACTTTGTAATTTTAGAGTACTGCTGAGTCCAAAAGCTGTCTCGATTTGTCAACAAACAAATTACTGCAAATTTGCAACTATTGCAGATACGGTCTTCGACCATCAAGTCGTTTTTATACAGTTTTAGTTAATCTTTGTAATAAAATTTAAATCTAATAATTAATTTTATAATTTTACGAGGACAAAACTCAAACTGTATATAATATCAAAACAATAATAATTCTGTGTTCTGATATATATAATAAACAATAATGTTGACATTTAATAAAAAAAATGAAAAATTTTGATTACTATGCACTTAAAACTGAAAGAGTAAAGTACCTTTTTTTTTGAAAAATTGTTATTAAGAAAAGTTGATCATAATTAAAAATTATTGTCAGATATCCAATATTATCTATATGCCATGAAAAACGATCTTTAATAATTTTCGGTATAAATTATGCAAATTTTGTAAGCAATTTTATTGAAAAACATGACATGATAAAAAAAATAAAAACTGTTTTCTCATGGCGGATGAATAATATTGGATATCTGACAATAGTTTTTAATTACGTTCAACTTTTCTTAATAACAATTGTCGCTATTTTCAGGTATTTAAAGGTACTTTACTCTTGAGTAAAATTCATACTTTTTGACACACCTCGTATACGGCTTAAAAAAATTGATATCTGATGGTTGTATTTTAAGTTTTAGACTATGCACAACTTTTTATAAAGAATAACTTTTTTTCATAAAACTAAGAATAAAAAAGTTTCCCATATGATGCCGACTTAATTGGACACACTGTATATATAATAATTGTTAAATAATTACAAATAAATTTAAATTGTAACAAGTATTAATAAAAAAAAAATATTATTAAAAGTCATAAGCAATTTGAAGTAGAGGCCAGAAAAAAAAAGATAAAGAAAACAGAAAGAAGAAAATAGAAAGTACTAGAACAAATACCAGCAACAGGAAGCAAAGAAAAAAAGTTTTTTTGTATTTTTGTTATAATGGTTGATTTTTTGTGAGTGCAGAATCACGCACCCAGAGATTTTATTGATTGAAAGAAGTCCCAGGGGAGGAATTCCATATCATATATAATACATTTATAGGACTTTAGTTTTATCAATACCGGTAACTACCCACTGTTTGTTTCCTATATTTTATGCCATTTTTACTGGAATACTAAAAAAACAAAATCCATGCAATAACTTCAAATAAACGTATACGTGCCAATTTAATCGAAACACAATATCAAGCAATAAAAACGATAGCGCAGTTTAAATTGCATTTGTAAACAATTAATATTACCACTTTAATTAGTGTAACGGAAACAATTAATAATCAGTTAACTGTTATCATGCATTGTTTATTTACAATCGAAATTCCAATGCGGTTTTTAAGCCCCGAAAAAATGTTTCTGCAGTTTATTTGACCTCTGTTGTCCATGGGCAAAGTTTCTTAGGGTGCAAACTTGTAAAACAGATGGTGGGTGCTGGAGTAAACCATTTTAAATAATAAAGTTTTAGGATAAACTTAATATTTTAAATGGGAAAAATTAAAATAAGGAAACATTACTAAGTAATGTAACGATGTATCTGATCTTTTTAAATTATTATATTTGTAAAAATAACTTATTTTAAGATGTGTAGTTCAAAAATTTTCTGTGAGCGGTTTGACAAATTAGTGGTATTTTAATGATATTAACCAAAATCAAGTAGTTTCAACCATAGACATATAATACCTACTGTCTATGGTTTCAACTTAGCCAAACATCAGATTTTTTTTTATTTTTCATCAATTTCAAGGCAGGTTTTTATATGTGATTTAAGGAATAATTTACTTTTAATAAAATGTAAAAAACCAATTTGGCTAGAAACTCATTCTACTTAGTTATAAATTCGATAAGGAATTAATTTTTGATTATTCGTTTCCATTAAGGGTACTTCCAAATGTATTCGAAGAGGTTGACCCGAGTTACTGAACTATTACTAGATTGGATAAGTTCCAGACATTTTTTGGAGAAAAATAAAAATAAAAAATTTCTTTTCCGAATTTAAAATTTAAAAGAAAATTCATCCGTATAGAATAGATACCCGAAGAAATAAGTCAATTCAGGGTATTCTGAAGACTTCCATTTAAAAGATAAGAAAATAATTAATTCGTTAATTGATGTATTTAATTTTCTTTTCTTTGTTTTTAAAATAATTAGAATTGTAATAAATCTTTTAAAACGGGTAAGTATAAATTATGGAGATGTACTTTGGCGTCCTTTATTACATGTTTGGGGGACATTGCTAGTACCTACTCTTAGTTAAGCTAACTAGTGAAATAATGCCTTTTAAAAAGTTTTAACGTTAAAGTAATTAAAATTTCCATCAAAAATAAAAAGATTTTTTAAAATGCTACCCATGGTTTTTAACACAATATTGTGTACGCCAATTTTTTTCTACGTCAGAGGAAAGTGTTTGCGCATGTCCTGTGTAGCAAGAAATAATCAATAACGCATTTTTTACTGATATTGACTGAAGCTGCATAGTCTAAGTCTTTGATAAATTTTCATAAGAAAAGTCCACTGGTCTGTGTTAAGGCCTTTCGATAAACCTACCCCAACCTATATATCTTTGCGAAAAGGTATTATTAGGGTAATCTCTTACAAAACGACTAAACTGTGCTGGAAATTTATCGTGCCTAAATTACACCGTATGTCGCACAATCAATGAAACGTTTTTAAGAAGTTCTGGTATGATTTTTTGTAAAAAATACAAGTATGAATTACCATTTAGATATATAAATGATTTAAAGACTAATTTATGATTTTGCCCATAAATTTAAATTAAAAAATTTGCTTTTAACAAAGTAATTAATTAATTAATTAATTAATTAACAAAGTATTTATCTTCAGTTCTGAGGAGCATTAACTTCTTGAGCAATTTAGCGTATATAATCAGTCGATTTCACATCTATTCAGTAGTAATACCCCTAGGGCCTTGATAATACCGAGATAATTTTGTCATAGAGGATGCTGAAAGCGTGTTGCTTGATAATAGCCCGAGGCCGCAGGCCGAGGGCTATTATCTTGGAGCAACACGCTTGAACGATCCTCTACGACAAAATTTTGAGTATTTATCAAGGCCTGAGGGGTATTCGATAAGATAATTTTTTACTTTGTAGATTTCAAAAAGTTCTCAATCTGACGTTTAATAATTTTCAACAAAATTTATTATTTTTAATCTATCAACTATTATTCATTTTTAAACAAATTTACAGTTGTAATAGTACAATTGGTAAATGTTAAGTTGGAGGAAGAGTTGCGACATTTTCAAGCCAGCTGTCAGTTTGACGTTTAATTAATTTTTAATCAAATACTCGATGATCTTTGATGAAAACACCAAACTGAAAACACCACATGTAGAGTGTTGTCGCTGTAATTCAGAGGTGATTGGATGGAATTTGACATATGACTCAAAATTGAATAATTTGATTGGTTACTATATTCAGTAAAAAATTATCTTTGTAATACTTGACTGTTTTAAATGTGTATTGATTTGGTCTTTTACCATCATAACCCTTCTTGGGTTTAAATTTTTAGTCTCTATTTCACAGAGAGTAACCCGGTTAAAAGTATTTTTGAAAGAGGTGTGTCTGCTTTAAAATTTTTTTACTCGTGAAGCATTTTCACCTGCAGCTTTATAAAGCACTATCATGTTGTAGCATTTTTAAAAAATTACGTTAATTTTTTTCAATTTTTTTTTCTATATATAATATTACCTACAGCCCAATTGGTGTAATTTTTCATAGCTTCTTAAAATAACGTATCTATATGCCTACGTGCAAAAAGAACATCTTACTATATCACGTGCTTTTCGGATGCAACTATATGATTGAACAATCAGAGTCATTTCTTGTGGTGTGATCATTCGTGTAAGGTTCGTGATACTTTTCCACGTAGATAGCAGGGACTGCTTTTTTGCACCCACTTTTGATTTAGTCTGGTGTCTGGTCAGCAACCAAAAGCCATTTGTTTTTTAATTTACCGGCTTTCTAACTTACGTAATAGTTTGTGTGTTCAGGAAATCGTCCTCTACGTGGCAACTGCGCAATCAGTGAGAGTGACAGATAGCCGATCCAACCGACGATTCATTACGATTACGATTTTTACGATTACTAGAAGAAATTCGAAGAAGACGTCCGCCATTCGAAAAATATACATTCAATGTAAAAACTATAATTACTGTTGTGTTACTAAATGTTCATATAAATAAAACAAGCAAAATAAATTTTAGTGTTATTATACACGTACTATACATGGTCCTTCGAAACGAATAAGAAAATTATTGATTATTACTAAGTGATGCAAGACAAGCCCGGCTGCCATTTTTGTACAAAAACTGAAAGCGACGCGGAGAGAAGCATACACTAGAAACAACCAGCAATTATCGAAGTGAACAAAAGGAAAAGTAGACATCAGGTTAGTGCTTTCCTATTTCCTTCCTAAATAAAACTAATATTTGTTCCAACTATTCATTTACTTACTTGAATAAGACAAAACTTCAATTATTTGCAATTCCTATCACAATTTTTCATTGTCAATATCAATAAAAATCAAACACAATAATGGCTGAAACGGAAATTCAAATTCTTAGAAACAATAAACGAAACATTAAAAGACAATTAACCCGTTTCAAAACATTTGTTGAACAAAATACTCTAAGCGAAGTGCAAATTCAGGAATTGGAACTTAGAATTCGAAATATTGAACCTTTATTAGATACATTTTATACAATATGCAATCAAATAGAAACTTTAACTTTAGCCGATGGTAATATCTCTTTTGAAACTGAAATAACTGAATTTGAAAATACATATTTTAATATTATATCTAAAGCTAAAACATTGGTTAAGGAAACATTGTTAACAAATCAAGTTCAGAGTACTGATAATCAGTCAAACAGCAGTAATTTGCTGTCAAGTGAACAAACAGGTGCAAATATAAAATTACCGCCCATACCTCTTCCAACTTTTGATGGTGCTTATGATCAGTGGCTCTTTTTTAAAGACACATTCATGTCATTAATACACGATAATATAACGATACCAAAGGTACAGAAATTTCATTATCTTAGGTTAGCAATAGTAGGTCCAGCCTCTGATTTATTAAAATCTCTAGAAGGTTCGGCAGATAATTATGACGTAGCCTGGAATCTTCTTGTCAAGCGCTATGAAAACAGACAACTTTTAATTAGAAATCACATTAAAGCATTATTTGATCTCGAGTCGGTGCAATCCGAATGTTATAAAAGCTTAAGATCTCTTGTAGACGGTGTTAACAAGCATTTGCGAGCATTAGAAGTGTTAAAACAACCTGTAGATACTTGGGATTCTTTAATAAGTCATATGATTTCGTTAAAAATCGATCAAACAACTAGAAGGGAATGGGAATCTGAATATTCAAAGCATGATCAAATATCGCTTGAAATATTTACAAATTTTTTAAGTGAAAAATGTAGACTTTTAGAATCTTTAAAAATAAATAGTAAACAAGATTTGCAAAAGCATAAGAAAAATAACTCATTTGCTAGCGTAAATAAAAATTAACCAATTTGTTCATTTTGTGAAAAAGGTCACACAGTTTATAATTGCCGAACATCTCTTAATTTTAATATTAATAAACGAATAGAAGAAGCTAAGCGGCGTAAATGGTGTTTAAATTGTTTACGAACTAATCATCTAACCAGTCAATGTAAATCTACGCCATGTAAAAAATGTTCTATGAAGCATAATAGTGTAACGGGATAACCGTAAAGGAAGGGACCTTAATTTGAAAGATTGTTGTTGACAGTTGATTTTTAGAAGTTTGTAAAAAAATCAACTGACCATTTTAAATAATGTTTCTGGAAAATTCTAGAAACTTCTAAACACACTAATTAGATTAAATAATGTTGTATATAAGGGGATACACGGGCAGTTAACGTCAGTTCGAGTCAAGTGTTCAGAAGAGTTCATTGTTTTGTCAAGTAGTTAGACGTTATCCAGCAGAGTTCAGTGTATCTTAACAATTTTGTAAATAAATTATGTAAAAAGCCCCCATACGTGTTTCAAATTGGTGTCAGGTGTGGGGTGAAGATACAAGAATGCCTGGAAAAAAGATAAATGAACTATTGGTGGCTGAGCTCAGAAGAGAGCTTGAAGAATTAGAGTTGGAAACTACTGGAAGCAAATCCGTATTGTTGAGAAGGCTCCGTGAGTACTACGTAAATAATAATTTGGACCCTGACGCTGTGGAGTTCGAAGACCCAGCTCAAAAAGCAAATTCTGAACTAACTCAACAACTTTCCCGGTTGCAAGAAGAACAAACTCAACAACTTTCCCAGCTGTCGCAACGAATGACGAGCCAACAAGAAGAACAAACTCAACAACTTTCCCGGCTGCAAGAGGAGCTATCAGAACGAATGACGACTATGACGAGCCAGCAAGAGGAGCTATCTAGTCAGATGAAGAGCCAGCAAGAGGAGCTATCCAGTCAGATGAAGAGCCAGCGCGAAGACATGTCCCAGCTGTCCCAACGAATGACGAATCAACAAGAGGAGCTATCCAGTCAGATGAAGATCCAGCGCGAAGAGGTGTCCCAGCTATCAGGACAAATGACGAGCCAGCAAGAGGAGCTATCCAGTCAGATAAGAAGCCAGCGCGAAGAGGTGTCTCAGCTATCACAACGGATGTCCACCCTACCAGAAGAGTTATCCAGTTCCTTCTCCCAGCAAATATCGCATTTGCGCTCCGAAATATGCAACTTGCGAGACGAGCAAAATCAGCAAGTAGCCAACTTGAATCAGCAAGTAGACAACTTGAATCAGCAAGTGGACAACATGAATCAGCAAGTGACCAACATACAAGACCAGCAAAATCAGCAAGTGGCCAACTTCAGAGACGAGATCAACCAGCAAATGCAGTCCGAGATAGAAAAGCTTAAACATGAACTGGAAGCTTGTCTACAAAACAAAACCATCCACCATGGCGACGGAGATGCAGGAAGGATGGAAACCTGTCACGCAGACGTCGAACGACGAAGAAACGAGGAGACGACCCAGGTGCGAACGACAATGAAACCCCCGACCTTCGACGGGAAGACTTCCTGGCCAAATTACCTGAAACAATTCGACGCAGCGGCCAGAGCTAATGGATGGTCATCCCAGGAGAAAGCATTGTCCCTAACCGTAGCTCTGCGAGGCGAAGCTTTAGACGTCTTGCAATCATTGACACCGGATGAAGCTGACAACTTCGAGTTATTGGTGAATCGTCTAGAGATGCGTTATGGTCAAACTCATCTACAACCGGTGTACCGAATGCAGTTAAAGAGCCGAAAACAGAAAAATGGAGAAACTATCCAGGAATTTGAAGCGGATGTAGCAAGAATGGTACGACTTACGTATTCAAATGCAGCGGAGGACTTCCTGGAGTGCCTAGCAGTCCAAACCTTCACCGATGGTCTTCGAGACGTCGAGTTGCAGCGCGCTGTACGGTTGGCGCGGCCGAAGACTCTTGTGGACGCCTTGACTATTGCCCTGGAGTTTGAGGCGGCGACGGAGGTCTTACGTGGAGTTGCTCGACTAAGGGAAATCACCGGTAACTACGACCATGCCGTTCATTCCGTTAGCGACGTTGAAGCGGTAGTAGAAAGATTAATGAAGTTATCTCCAAAAAGAAGGCGCCAAGTGAGATGCTGGAACTGCGGAGAACTAGGCCATTTAAGAAATACTTGCCGCCAAAAAGAAAAATCTTCTGCTGAAGTACCCCAGCAGCAGGAAAACTAGAACGGGTCGACTCCTGGAGGGCGAAATCGACCCCAAACATTCCCGAAGCCCCTCACACCATTAAATTGGCAACTCTGCGACATCACGTGGACAGCTTATATGTAGATGGCCTCCTTGATGGGAAGAATATTAGCATGCTGGTAGACACTGGAGCTACAAAAACTATCGTCCGACCAACCATCATTATGCGAAATAAGATGTTGCCTACCAGTTGGAGACTGCGTACCGCTACCGGAGATTCTGCTAGAGTCTACGGTGAGATACAGGTGACGCTACAGTGTGGTTCAACCTCTCTTGTTCACTCAGTGCTGGTGGCTGACGTTGATGAAGATGTTGTTCTGGGCATGGATGTTATGCTCCACTGTGGTTTTCATTTGGATCTTCGCCAACGTATCCTTCGTACTGGTAATGAAGAAATATTCCTGCACCGAAAACAAGTTGACAATGCCTCGATTAAGCTAATCGATGATATCGAACTTCCGGCAAGCTGCGAATGTGTCGTCACAGCGCGGTTGGATGGACTGGAGCCAGATGGTGCCCCAGCCATGATAGAGCCGAAGAACCATGACCATGAATTGGGAAAAGGACTCCTTGTGGGTAAGACTCTTGTTAGATCCGCCAAAGAGGTACCCATCCGAGTTATCAACTTGAACGATCATCCAGTTCTTCTCCGAAAGGACACGAAAATGGGAAGTTTAGAACCAGTAATGGCCATAATTCACAAGATAAATGTTACGGAAACAGATGAGACCAACGAAATTGAACAATTAATGACAAAATTAGACCCCTCTTTGTCAAAATTAAAAAAGAAACAGGTAAGAGATCTACTTTACCGTTATAAACCTGTATTTGGTTCTAAAAGTAAACTGGGAAGAACTGATGTTGTACAACATAGAATTGACACTGGTGATGCACGTCCGATTCGACAGGTACCCCGAAGGATGCCTCAAGTTAAAAAGGAAGAAGCAGACAGAGCCCTTAAAGAAATGATTCAAAATGGCATAGTCGAACCATCCAGTAGTCCGTGGGCTTCTCCTGTGGTATTAGTGAGAAAGAAAGACGGATCAATGCGGTTTTGTGTCGACTATCGAAAGCTAAATGATGTCACTAAGAAGGACAGTTATCCTCTGCCAAGGATTGATGATGCCCTCGACGCTTTGGCGGGTTCTACTCTGTTTTCTACCTTGGACCTTAAAAGCGGATACTGGCAAGTTAAAATGAATCCTGCAGACAAAGAAAAGACTGCCTTTACCAGTGGATCAGGGTTATGGCAATTCACGGTCCTTCCATTTGGCCTCTGTAATGCTCCTGCGACGTTTGAACGACTAATGGAGAACATCCTGCGAGGTTTGTCATGGGAAACTTGTCTAGTTTATCTAGACGACATCATCATAATGGGTAAGACCTTTAAGGAACATTTATCTAACCTGGAAGAAGTTTTTAAAAGATTACAGAACGCTAATCTAACATTGAATGTTAAGAAATGCCACTTGTTCCAGAGACAGGTCAACTATTTAGGACATAACGTAAGCAAGGATGGCGTTGCTGTTTACCCCGCTAAGATACAAGCCGTTCAGGAATGGCCAATCCCTATCGACAAACATCAGCTCCGGAGTTTCTTGGGTCTTTGTTCCTATTACCGACGATATGTCAAGAATTTTGGAGACATCGCCAAACCCTTGACACGTTTGACAGAACAAGATAAGTCTTTCTGTTGGGATCAGGAATGTCAAGAGGCGTTTGAAATATTGAAGAAACAGCTTACGTCAGCACCTGTTCTTGCTTATCCACTTCCTGATGGTAAGCTTATTCTGGACACCGACGCCAGCAATGTGGGAATTGGAGCCGTCTTGTCACAGCTACAAGACGGTAAGGAAAGAGTGGTTGGTTATTTCAGCAAAACTTTATCGAAAGCTGAAAAGAACTACTGTGTAACTCGGCGGGAACTGTTAGCAGTTGTAAAATCCGTCGAACACTTTTATAAATATCTGTATGGCAGAAAATTCCTGATCAGAACAGACCATGCTAGTTTAAAGTGGCTACTTAGCTTTAGGAACCCAGAAGGACAGATAGCAAGATGGCTCGAAAAACTGCAGGAATATGATGTTGAAATCGAGCACAGACCTGGAACCAGACATCCAGAAGACCATGTCGACCTGATTGCCCCCATTGTACCCGTATGGAGCAGAACGAGGAAAAACTTGCCTTAGTTAAGGTTGTGCCAGAAGACGAGAGCTCTATGCTGGAGGAGCAACAAGAAAACGATCCCGTTCTGAAAAAGATTAGGGAGTGGAAGAGAATGGACCGTCGTCCGTTGTGGAGAGAGATATCCTCATCCTCTCCTGCTTTAAAAGCATACTGGTCCCAATGGAACTCTTTAATTTTGGACGGAGGGCTCGTTAAAAGACTTGTAGGAAAATTCCGAGGGCACAGAAACAAGGAAACAAATAGTGGTCCCAAGAAATGCTGTACCGGAAATTTTAAAACAGATGCATAATGATAGTTCTGGAGGACATCTGGGTATCACGAAAACGCTGCAAAAGATCCGAGATAGATTTTACTGGGTAAATTGCACTAATGATGTTAAAGATTGGTGTCGTAAATGCACTACATGTGCTGCCAGTAACGGTCCGCACCGAAAACCGAAGGCGGAAATGCAGCAATACCTGGTTGGAAGTCCTTTTGAAAGAATCGCAGTAGATGTATTGGGGCCACTTCCACAGACCGATGTAGGAAACAAGTACATCTTTGTTGTAATGGACTACTTCACTAAATGGGTTGAAGCATATGCAGTTCCCAATTAGGAAGCTACCACTTTAGCAGATATGTTGGTTGAAGAATTCGTAAGCCGATTTGGGGTACCATTAGAATTACATTCAGACCAAGGAAGAAATTTTGAGAGCAAGCTGTTTCAAGATATTTGCCAAAGATTAGGCATCCACAAAACGAGAACCACAGCGATGCACCCCCAGTCTGATGGAATGGTGGAACGAATGAACCGGACTATAACCAACTATCTGTCAAAAGTGGTGTCAGATTGTCAGAGGGATTGGGATCGACATATTCCACTATTTCTAATGGCAATTCGATCGGCCATCAACGAATCAACTGGCCAAACGCCTGCGAAGGTCCTGTTCGGTAGAGAAATGAGGCTACCATGTGACTTGGTGTTTGGTTGTAAACCTGGTGAAGAAATGGCACGTGAACAATATGTCGCCGACCTTCAGAATCGAATGGAAAATATACACAACCTGGTGCGTGGAAAACTACGGTTATCTAGTGATCGGATGAAGAGGTACTATGACACACGGACAATGGAAAAGAGTTACCAAGTTGGAGATTTAGTCTGGCTCTATAACCCCCGACGGCGTCGAGGTATTTGTCCCAAATTGCAAAAGAATTGGGAAGGTCCTTACACCATCAAGAAGAAGATTAACGATGTCATTTATCGGATCGTGAAAATTCCCAGAGGGAAACCCGTCGTGGTCCATCATGATCGTTTGGCGCCTTACCAGGGAAACCACAGTGGAGATGCGCAGCAACTCCAAGAAAATGGTTTGGCTGGCTCAGGGAGTGTGCGGGATTCCGATGTAGGAAATAACATTCCAGGAGGAATGAATCTAAGGAGGAGGCAGTGTAACGGGATAACCGTAAAGGAAGGGACCTTAATTTGAAAGATTGTTGTTGACAGTTGATTTTTAGAAGTTTGTAAAAAAATCAACTGACCATTTTAAATAATGTTTCTAGAAAATTCTAGAAACTTCTAAACACACTAACTAGATTAAATAATGTTGTATATAAGGGGATGCATGGGCAGTTAACGTCAGTTCGAGTCAAGTGTTCAGAAGAGTTCATTGTATTGTCAAGTAGTTAGATGTTATCCAGCAGAGTTCAGTGTATCTTAACAATTTTGTAAATAAATTGTGTAAAAAGCCCCCATACGTGTTTCAATACGTTGTTACACATTAATAATGTAAATAGTCAAAACAATAGTTCTATTGCTCCTCAAGCAGAATCAAATATTTTAAGTAACTTAGCCGATGTTGCACCTGCGCCCGTTAACGGCACAAATCCTATCAATCACGGTAACTATCTTGCAGCGTTGCCGGTTCAACAAAAAGACGGAGATATAACAGAATATTCGTTCGCAAAAAACAACTCTTTAACCAGTCACAATAATAATAATAATTCTGAACAAAAAATCTTATTATCTACTGCTGCAGTAAATGTTTGCGAGAAATATGGAAATATCCATTTTTGCAGAGTGATGTTAGATAGTGGTAGCGAATCATCATTTATAACTGAAAATATGTGTGATCAATTAGGTTTAAATACAAAAAATGCAAATATTTCTGTATCAGGGATTGGTCAAACTTATTCTAAAATATTAAAACAAACGCAAATTAAAATACAAGCCCGGCATAGTGCTTATGAAACTGAGCTAAAATGTTTAGTTTTACCAAAAATCACAAATAAAATTCCATCATTGCCCATAGATATATCACATTTAAAAATTCCATCTAACATTGTATTAGCTGATCCGAGTTTTAATACACCTGAACCAATTGATATTTTAATCGGTTGTGAGAAATTTTGGGATTTATTAGCTTTTGGCCAAATTAAATTAGGAAATAATTTACCGACTATTCAGAAGACCCAACTGGGTTGGATCATTTCAGGTGAAATACAATACAAGCAATCATTTAATTCTCAAATTTCATGTCATATTAGTACTAATAATTCTCTCGATCAATCTCTACAAAATTTTTGGGAAATTGAAGAAAAACCTTATAAGAAAACCTTAACTAAGGAAGATCAACAATGTGAGGATCTTTTCCAATCTTCCACCACGCGTAATAATGAAGGAAGGTTCATAGTAAGGTTACCTTTAAAACTATTTCTTACTGCTTTAGGAGAATCATTAGAAATGGCTACTAAACGCTTTTTTAGTCTAGAAAGAAAACTCCAAAAAAATCTAGAATTAAAAAAGGACTACGCATGCTTCTTGGAAGAATATGAATCTCTTGGTCATATGACAAAAACAAATTTCAACCAAATATCAAAAAATTCTTACTTCTTACCACACCATGGGGTGATTAATAATGCAAACACAACTACAAAACTACGGGTGGTTTTCGATGGCTCTGCTAAGACAACCACAGGATATTCTCTTAATGACATTTTGCTGGTGGGACCAACCATCCAAGACAATTTATTTTCTATTCTGCTAAGGTCTAGGCAACACCAAATAATCCTGACCGGTGATATTACTAAAATGTATAGACAAGTCTTAGTTGCGGAGGATCAACGAGACTTGCAACTAATTCTCTGGCGCTCAGACTCAACCGTTGAACTTAAGCCTTACAAATTAAATACCCTCACATATGGTACGGGTCCAGCAGCATATCTTGCTACAAGATGTCTCGAGGAAATTTCTAAAAATTGTGCTAATTCCAATCCTAAATTGAGTAAAATCATATCTCAAGACTTTTATGTCGATGATCTTTGTACTGGTGGTAATACAATTGATGAAGTCAAGGTCATCAAAGAACAAATTACTGAGATTTTATTGTCTGCAGGTTTTGAACTCAGAAAGTTCAATTCAAATAAACCCGAAGTTTTAAATGCTAACCTCCAGACAACAAATAGTGAGGTACATTTTGGGAATTCTTCTGAAACCAAAACATTAGGTTTATATTGGGATTCACATAACGATATTTTAAAATATTCCATTAAGATTACAGAATATAACAGGTTCACTAAAAGACGAGTATTATCCTGCATTGCGCAAATATTTGTTCCCTTGGGACTTATAGCTCCTATTGTTATTGTTGCTAAAATCTTAATACAAAGGTTATGGCAGTGCAAGATATCTTGGGACGAATCATCGCCTCCTGATATTTATTTGAAATGGCAAAATTTTCAATCCCAATTAAATGACTTGAATGATTTAAAAATTGCCAGAACCATTTTACTCAAAAACCCCACTCTTTTACAATTGCATGGATTCTCTGACGCTAGCGAGCAAGCCTACGGTGCTTGCATCTATGTTCGTTCTGTCGATAAATTTGGAAACATTCATACTGCGCTGCTATGTGCAAAAACGCGAAAGGCTCCCATTAAAACTGTAACAATTCCACGGTTGGAACTATGTGGTGCCCTGTTACTAGCTGAGCTTACAAATACAGTAAAAAATTCTTTAAATCTATTATTTAATGAAACTTATTTATGGTGTGATAGCACGATAGTGTTAGCTTGGATAAAGGAAGAATCGCAAAACTTTAAAATTTTTGTTGCAAATAGAATATCACAGATTCAAAGTTTAACTGACAGGCAATGTTGGGATTATGTCAAATCTCAGGAAAATCCTGCAGATATCCTTTCTAGAGGGGTTAGTCCTGGGGTGCTTATTTGCAATCCATTATGGTGGAAGGGTCCATCCTGGTTGTCTTTGGATTACAAACTTTGGCCCCAATCGGATACAAAAAATATAAACCTGACAAATCTACCAGAGATAAAATCTAAATCTATAAGCTCTTTGATATCTAAGAACATAAATGTCTTAGAAATATTTGATAAATTTTCTTTTTTAAATAAATTAGTTAATGTTTGGGCTTATTGCCATAGATTTGTGAATAATTGTAAAAACCATAAATCTTTAAGGAAAACTGAGAATCTTAGCGCAGAAGAAACAAACCACAGTTTATGGTCTTTGATAAAGGCAGTCCAAAACATTTAATTTCAGACAGAAATGACTCATTTAAGGTCAAATAAAATAGTAGATTCAAAAAGCAAACTATTAAGTCTTAACCCGTTTATTGATCCAGAAGGCTTCTTATGAGTTGGGGGTAAAATTAAACATTCCGATTTTCCTTACGAAAAGAAATATCCAGCAATATTACCAGCTAAACACAAATTAACGTTATTAATAGTGCAAAGGGAACATCTTAGGCTGCTTTATGCCGGCCCTCAAGCTCTACTCGCGTCTTTACGTGAAACATTTTGGCCTCTTTCGGGTAGAAATTTAGTCAAAGGGGTAGTTAGATCATGTACCAAATGCTTTCGATTTAATGCATCAGGAACTAAATACTTAATGGGTGACTTACCCACACACCGCGTACTAGTTAGCAGACCATTTTTAAACGTAGGAATAGATTATATGGGTCCGGTTGTAGTGAAAGACAGGTTAACTAGGAATTTTAAACCAATAAAGGGTTCGGTGTGTCTATTTATTTGCCTCGCTACCCGCGCGATTCATTTGGAACTTGTAGGCGACTTGAGTACAAACTCTTTCATAGCCGCATTAAAAAGATTTTTTGCTAGAAGAGGTATGAGCGCTAATATTTACTCCCATCATGGTACTAACTTTATTGGCGCCAAAAATGAAATTTATAAATTTTTGTCTAAAAATAAACATGATATTATTTCGAATTTGAGTTCTCTCCATATAAATTGGCACTTCATCCCACCCAAATCTCCACATTTTGGTGGCATATTGGAGAGTGGCGTCAAGTCCACTAAATATAATTTAAAGAGAGTAATTGGTAATACTTCATTAACCTTTGAAGAATATGCTACGGTCTTATCACAAATTGAAGTTTGTCTTAATTCTCGACCTTTATCTCCACTCAGTCCTGATCCTTCTGATCCTCAGCCTCTCACTCCTGCACACTTCCTGATAGGAGAACATTTGACATCCTTGCCGGAAGAAGAATATACTAGTGTTCGAGAGAATCGATTGTCTAAATTCAAAAGACTACAGCAAATGGTCCAACACTTCTGGAAAAGGTGGTCAAAAGAGTACATATCCGAAATGCAGCAACGAACAAAGTGGAAGAAAGCTTATCCCACGAAGCTTAAGCCAGGAATCATAGTACTGGTAAAAGAAGATGGATTGCCTCCATTGAAGTGGCAAATTGGCATTGTTTCCGCGGTGCATCCAGGTTCTGATGGCATCGTTCGGACAGCTACTATCAAAACAGCAACCAATGAGATACAACGACCAGCGGTCAAATTGTGTCCCTTTCCTGAGGCTGGCGGCATGTTCAGGAAATCGTCCTCTACGTGGCAACTGCGCAATCAGTGAGAGTGACAGATAGCCGATCCAACCGACGATTCATTACGATTACGATTTTTACGATTACTAGAAGAAATTCGAAGAAGACGTCCGCCATTCGAAAAATATACATTCAATGTAAAAACTATAATTACTGTTGTGTTACTAAATGTTCATATAAATATAACAAGCAAAATAAATTTTAGTGTTATTATACACGTACTATACAAAATAACTGACTGTTTGCATTCAATTAAAACATTCCGTGACAAGCAAAGGGCAATGATAAGTACATTTAGACAAAACTTTTTGTACCTAATATTCAAAATCGAGTAAACCGTTGATTGAGCTATTTTATTAAAATGCACTATTTTTTTATGGCTTCTAAATTATTTAATTTTAAACAAAATCCATTATAAACATATTTGACAATTTGTTTTACATCTGCTGATAACTGTATACGACCTGTGTTAGATTTATTTTGAACAGTACATTCTTCTTGTTCAAGAATCTCTTCTTGCCCAAAAATTTCTGTACGATTAATAAATATCCAAGGACGCCACATTTTATCGTAATTTACAATATACATTATACACAAGAACTAACAATTTTAAACACATCAGCTTTTCTAAATTTAATTAAACATGAACTTACACAATTTTAAACGCACTTATACACAAATTTTGGACTGAATCGAATAAAAGGTCAACTGGAACTAATTATTTTAAGTAATTAAGAAATTTTAGGAAAATTTGTAACGAAACAGGCACCTAAATATTGTAACAGGATAACCGTAAAGGAAGGGACCTTAATTTGAAAGATTGTTGTTGACAGTTGATTTTTAGAAGTTTGTAAAAAAATCAACTGACCATTTTAAATAATGTTTCTAGAAAATTCTAGAAACTTCTAAACACACTGACTAGATTAAATAATGTTGTATATAAGGGGATGCATGGGCAGTTTACGTCAGTTCGAGTCAAGTGTTCACAAGAGTTCATTGTATTGTCAAGTAGTTAGACGTTATCCAGCAGAGTTCAGTGTATCTTAACAATTTTGTAAATAAATTGTGTAAAAAGCCCCCATAAGTGTTTCAAATTGGTGTCAGGTGTGGGGTGAAGATACAACAATGCCTGGAAAAAGATAAATGAACTATTGGTGGCTGAGCTCAGAAGAGAGCTTGAAGAATTAGAGTTGGAAACTACTGGGAGCAAATCCGTATTGTTGAGAAGGCTCCGCGAATACTTCCTACATAATAATTTGGACCCTGATGCTATGGAGTTCGAAGACCCAAACCAAAAAGCGAATTCTGAACTAGCCCAACAACTTTCACAACTGCAACAGGAGCTATCAGGACGAATGACGAGCCAGCAAGAGGAGTTATCCAGTCAGATAAAGAGCCAACAAGAAGAACAAACTCAACAACTTTCCCAGCTGCAAAAGGAGCTATCAGGACGAATGACAAACCAGCAAGAGGAGCTATCCAGTCAGATGAAGAGCCAGCGCGAAGATATGTCCCAGCTGTCCCAACGAATGACGAACCAACAAGAAGAACAAACTCAACAACTTTCCCGGCTGCAAGAGGAGCTATCAGGACGAATGACGAGCCAGCAAGAGGAGCCATCCAGTCAGATAAAGAGCCAGCGCGAAGACATGTCCCAGCTGTCCCAGCGAATGACAAACCAACAAGAGGAGCTATCCAGTCAGATAAGAAGCCAGCGCGAAGAGGTGTCCCAGCTATCACAACGGACGTCTACCCTATCAGATGAGTTATCCAGTTCGTTCTCCCAGCAGATATCACATCTTCGGGACGAGCAAAATCAGCAAGTAGCCAACTTGCGAGAGGAGCAAAATCAGCAGGTGGCCAACTTCAGAGACGAGATCAACCAGCAAATGCAGTCCGAGATAGAAAAGCTTAAACATGAACTGAAAGCTTGTCTACAAAACCAAACCATCCACCACGGCGACGGAGATGCAGGAAGGATGGAAACCTGCCACGCAGACGTCGAACGACGAAAAAACGAGGAGACGACCCAGGTGCGAACGACAATGAAACCCTCGACCTTTGACGGGAAGACTTTCTGGCCAAATTACCTGAAACAATTCGACGCAGCGGCCAGAGCTAATGGATGGTCATCCCAGGAGAAAGCATTGTCCCTAACCGTAGCTCTGCGAGGCGAAGCTTTAGACGTCTTGCAATCATTGACACCGGATGAAGCTGACAACTTCGAGTTATTGGTGAATCGTCTAGAGATGCGTTATGGTCAAACTCATCTACAACCGGTGTACCGAATGCAGTTAAAGAGCCGAAAAGAGAAAAATGGAGAAACTATCCAGGAATTTAAAGCGGATGTAGCAAGAATGGTACGACTTGCGTATTCAAATGCAGCGGAGGATTTCCTGGAGTGCCTAGCAGTCCAAACCTTCACCGATGGTCTTCGAGACGTCGAGTTGCAGCGCGCTGTACGGTTGGCGCGGCCGAAGACTCTTGTGGACGCCTTGACCATTGCCCTGGAGTTTGAGGCGACGACGGAGGCCTCACGTGGAGTTGCTCGACTAAGGGAAATCACCGGTAACTACGACCATGCCGTTCATTCCGTTAGCGACGTTGAAGCGGTAGTAGAGAGATTAATAAAGTTATCTCCAAGAAGAAGGCGCCAAGTGAGATGCTGGAACTGGGGAGAACTAGGCCATATAAGAAATACTTGCCCCCAAAAAGAAAAATCTTCTGCTGAAGTACCCCAGCAGCAGGAAAACTAGAACGGGTCGACTCCTGGAGGGCGAAATCGACCCCAAACATTCCCGAAGCCCCTCACACCATTAAATTGGCAACTCTGCGACATCACGTGGACAGCTTATATGTAGATGGCCTCCTTGATGGGAAGAATATTAGCATGCTGGTAGACACTGGAGCTACAAAACCTATCGTCCGACCAACCATCATTATGCGAAATAAGATGTTGCCTACCAGTTGGAGACTGCGTACCGCTACCGGAGATTCTGCTAGAGTCTACGGTGAGATACAGGTGACGCTACAGTTTGGTTCAACCTCTCTTGTTCACTCAGTGCTGGTGGCTGACGTTGATGAAGATGTTGTTCTGGGCATGGATGTTATGCTCCACTGTGGTTTTCATTTGGATCTTCGCCAACGTATCCTTCGTACTGGTAATGAAGAAATATTCCTGCACCGAAAACAAGTTGACAATGCCTCGATTAAGCTAATCGATGATATCGAACTTCCGGCAAGCTGCGAATGTGTCGTCACAGCGCGGTTGGATGGACTGGAGCCAGATGGTGCCCCAGCCATGATAGAGCCGAAGAACCATGACCATGAATTGGGAAAAGGACTCCTTGTGGGTAAGACTCTTGTTAGATCCGCCAAAGAGGTACCCATCCGAGTTATCAACTTGAACGATCATCCAGTTCTTCTCCGAAAGGACACGAAAATGGGAAGTTTAGAACCAGTAATGGCCATAATTCACAAGATAAATGTTACGGAAACAGATGAGACCAACGAAATTGAACAATTAATGACAAAATTAGACCCCTCTTTGTCAAAATTAAAAAAGAAACAGGTAAGAGATCTACTTTACCGTTATAAACCTGTATTTGGTTCTAAAAGTAAACTGGGAAGAACTGATGTTGTACAACATAGAATTGACACTGGTGATGCACGTCCGATTCGACAAGTACCCTGAAGGATGCCTCAAGTTAAAAAGAAAGAAGCAGACAGAGCCCTTAAAGAAATGATTCAAAGTGGCATAGTCGAACCATCCAGTAGTCCGTGGGCTTCTCCTGTGGTATTAGTGAGAAAGAAAGACGGATCAATGCGGTTTTGTGTCGACTATCGGAAGCTAAATGATGTCACTAAGAAGGACAGTTATCCTCTGCCAAGGATTGAAGATGCCCCCGACGCTTTGGCGGGTTCTACTCTGTTTTCTACCTTGGACCTTAAAAGCGGATACTGGCAAGTTAAAATGAATCCTGCAGACAAAGAAAAGACTGCCTTTACCAGTGGATCAGGGTTATGGCAATTCACGGTCCTTCCATTTGGCCTCTGTAATGCTCCTGCGACGTTTGAACGACTAATGGAAAACATCCTGCGGGGTTTGTCATGGGAAACTTGTCTAGTTTATCAAGACGACATCATCATAATGGGTAAGACATTTAAGGAACATTTATCTAACCTGGAAGAAGTTTTTAAAAGATTACAGAACGCTAATCTAACATTGAATGTTAAGAAATGCCACTTGTTCCAGAGACAGGTCAACTATTTAGGACATAACGTAAGCAAGGATGGCGTTGCTGTTGACCCCGCGAAGATACAAGCCGTTCAGGAATGGCCAATCCCCATCGACAAACATAAGCTCTGGAGTTTATTGGGTCTTTTTTCCTATTACCGACGATATGTCAAGAATTTTGGAGACATCGCCAAACCCTTGACGCGTTTGACAGAACAAGATAAGTCCTTCTGTTGGGATCAGGAATGTCAAAAGGCGTTTAAAATATTGAAGAAACAGCTTACGTCAGCACCTGTTCTTGCTTATCCACTTCCTGATGGTAAGCTTATTCTGGACACCGACGTCAGCAATGTGGGAATTGGAGCCGTCTTGTCACAGCTACAAGACGGTAAGAAAAGAGTGGTTGGTTACTTCAGCAAAACTTTATCGAAAGCTGAAAAGAACTACTGTGTAACTCGGAGGGAACTGTTAGCAGTTGTAAAATCCGTCGAACACTTTTATAAATATCTGTATGGCAGAAAATTCCTGATCAGAACAGACCATGCTAGTTTAAAGTGGCTACTTAGCTTTAGGAACCCAGAAGGACAGATAGCAAAATGGCTCGAAAAACTGCAGGAGTATAATATTGAAATCGAGCACAGACCTGGAACCAAACATCGTAATGCTGATGCACTTTCCAGAAGACCATGTCGACCTGATTGCCCCCCACAGCAATGCACCCTCAGTCTGATGGAATGGTGGAACGAATGAACCGGACTATAACCAACTATCTGTCAAAAATGGTGTCCGATTGTCAGAAGGATTGGGATCGACATATTCCACTATTTTTAATGGCAATTCGATCGGCCATCAACGAATCAACTGGCCAAACGCCTGCGAAGTTCCTGTTCGGTAGAGAAATGAGGCTACCATGTGACTTGGTGTTTGGTTGTAAACCTGGTGAAGAAATGGCACGTGAACAATATGTCATCGACCTTCAGAATCGAATGGAAAATATACACAACCTGGTGCGTGGAAAACTACAATTATCTAGTGATCGGATGAAGAGGTACTATGACACACGGACAATGGAAAAGAGTTACCAAGTTGGTGATTTAGTCTGGCTCTATAACCCCCGACGGCGTCGAGGTATTTGTCCCAAATTACAAAAGAACTGGGAAGGTCCTTACACCATCAAGAAGAAGATTAACGATGTCATTTATCGGATCGTGAAAATTCCCAGAGGGAAACCCGTCGTGGTCCATCATGATCGTTTGGCGCCTTACCAGGGAAACCACAGTGGAGATGCGCAGCAACTCCAAGAAGATGGTTTGGCTGGCTCAGGGAGTGTGCGGGATTCCGATGTAGTAAATAACATTCCAGGAGGAATGAATCTAAGGAAGGGGCAGTGTAACGGGATAACCGTAAAGGAAGGGACCTTAATTTGAAAGATTGTTGTTGACAGTTGATTTTTAGAAGTTTGTAAAAAAATCAACTGACCATTTTAAATAATTTTTCTAGAAAATTCTAGAAACTTCTAAACACACTGACTAGATTAAATAATGTTGTATATAAGGGGATGCATGGGCAGTTTACGTCAGTTCGAGTCAAGTGTTCACAAGAGTTCATTGTATTGTCAAGTAGTTAGACGTTATCCAGCAGAGTTCAGTGTATCTTAACAATTTTGTAAATAAATTGTGTAAAAAGCCCCCATAAGTGTTTCAATATGACTAGGAACTTTCACTTCACAAAGAAATTGTATATACAACTAGAAGATTATAACGATAACCATACCTTTAACTAAAATAGAAATATTAAAAAATACATAATTCAAAGAATATTTACAATACACATATACGGTACCTATACATTAACAATATTTTATTTAATCTGTATTATTTTATTAATCCCAAGAAACATAAGATTATAGTGGGGATGTGAAGTAACAAATAATACTAAGAATAATTGAATTATTTAGTTAAAAATGAATTATTATACTTATTAATTAATATGCTGTAATATAGCATTGTATGTAAAATAAGTTTTATAAATCGTGTGGAATCATTTCCTGGCCTATTGGTGAGTCTATCTACCTGTAAGTGTTATAAATAAATATTTATGACAACTTAGCTTACCTACTCAACTTCAAATGACTTTTCTAAGGACCTTCTCATAATTTTTCAGCTATAATTTGTCACCTACTATACCTAATAAGTACCTACCTACTGCATTAGATAACGGCAATTATTGTTCTACGCAGTCCGAAAACGTTACATCCAATAATACAGACAAAGCTGGAATCGTAGATTTTTTTCTATAAAACGATTTATAGTATGAAGAAAGCGATGCGCAAAAATAAGCACATAAAAACATACATAAAATTCATTCATTTACCTATTTACCCGATCGAGAGAAGGGCTTTTAAAATGATTAGGTAGTAATTATAAATAGGTATAATTAATAACTTTATACTTAACGTTGAACAAGTAACGATACCCTGATACACTAACTAAAAAATTTAAAAGTTTTTTTTTACCGTAGGTGTAGGAACCTGATACTTTTATATTTTACAATGGTAAAGGATTAAGTTTAAATTTAATCTTTTTATTTTTGGTTCAATGTATTTAATAAGAAGAACCGGCCAACACATGTTGTATTTTTTTGTTTGCTTTCTATACTTATACTTATCGTAGAAAAGGGATAGGATGTAAATCTAAAAAAAACGGATGTTTTTTAATAAAACTATTTTTTTACAATTTGACAAAAAAATATATTTATAATAGAATATTGTACTGGCTGGAACCGGCAACTTTTATTTGAATATAACTGGAATATATTTTTCTGATATTTTCTAAATTTTTGAAATATCTTTACAAGTAAAGGTTTACCAGTTCCGCTTGTATAATAGAGTGTTTATTAGATGACTAAAAAAGTAGGTTGGATGGAGATCGACTTTGGTCCATTTTATGTCGCTGAAGACATATATGTAAAATGACGATATCCTTTTTATCGGATACCTATTTATTATATGTCCGTTGGATGTCATCCGATGGATTACCACGCCATTTAAATTTAGTAGTATGTTTGGAACATAACTGGATATCTGCTACAACTCTTTCAAAACATATTTATTGGATTTCAATAACTGGATATGCAATGGCCAACCATTTAAAATTTAGTGTATGTCTTTATGACGCGATTGTAAAATGAACATAAAATTGGGAGTTCATAAAATATTTTATTAGGATAGTGAATTAATATCTAAAATTAAACTTTTGATTCATAACATTTTAGGTCGGTTATTGTATACATGTAAAATCACTACCAACTGGACCTCTATTGGACGTTGCATATTCTATGGGTTGTTTTGTTTACCTATATTGATAAAAATATAAAATCTACTTTTTCTCCGTTTTCTAAGGTTTTAATAATTGTCATAAAAATGACTAAGATTAATTTATCTGATGATAAATACATAAGAACAGAAAGGAGGGTCAGAAGATCACCAATTGGTACGTGGAGAGCGATTGGAGGATTCAAGAGGTTACGGTGGTCAGTAACGGACGGATAAGCTAAATTAAGCAAACTATAAAAGCTTTTGGATTTTTTGCATTTTCTTGGAAAATTTTGAGGTTATGGTAAAAATTACCTTTACAAGTCTTGTGTAATTTTTAAAAATCTACAACTTTTATTTAATACTAATTTTTGTTTAACGTCAATTTTAGCCGAAAAGTGAATGAAATAATCATTACTTTATTCACCATCCAAAAACAAGCCTTTACTTTCCCTAAATTTTGGAGCAATTATTAACAACAAAATACGATTTCTTTAGTATTTTTTCCCGTAGAATTTATTAGTGAAGTTATTTTTAACAATTGATTGAAATTTAAACAAAATTATCAACAATTACTGAAAAAAAAAATTTCTAAATTGAGTTTTTGCGTTTATTGCATTTTTTAGCATATTCTTTAATGGAAGCTATATTGGTTCTCTATTTTATTAAAAAGTAAACGTCAAAACAAACAAAATGAGCTTTGCAAAAACCATTTACAATAATTTTTCACCGGAGAATTTTTGTCTGAAAAATGGGTTCTTTTTTTTTAAACAGTTCAAACTTAAACATTTTTTATTTTATTTTGAAATTTTTTTTGGTTAGTTATTATATATTCAGGTATCATTTCTCCAAGTTTTATAATAATCCAATAATTTTTACAAAAATGAAAAATGAAAAACGAAAATTTTGTTATTGTTTGGGAAATTTGCAAATTTCTCGATAATTTTGAGGTTATGTTAAAAAGTACATTAAACAAAAATTGAAGATTTCATCAGCCTTCTCATTGCCCCGAAACCCTGAGTGTCCTGCATGGTATCCATGCCAGTGTAAGAGAATTTTGACTAGCGGCATGTGTCAGAGCCCCAACGCAGTCCCACACCAGCTGTGAGCTTATTTGTGCTGAGACTATCGCCTTTAGAGCTGCTTGGCTGTCCGAGTATATGACTACGGTTTTACCCGTTATACCCTGACTTACGATCTTTGTTGCACAGTGTTGTATGGCCGATACTTCAGCCTGAAACACTGTGGCATACGCACCTAGACTTAGTTGGATTTTTATCCTGTGTCCTCTACTGTATACCTGACCCTGTGCCTTTCTCAGTCTTTGAGCCATCGGTATACCAAATTGGCTCCCCTTGGATTGGGGGGCCATTGTTCCATGAGTCCCTTTCCAGTATTTCTACTCGAAAGTTTCTCACAAAGTTATACCTGGGGACTATCCTGTCCTGAGGCATACTCATTATTTGATCTGCTTTAACCCTATTGTATAACTCTGCTTGCTTTTTGCCTTTTAATAAGGTAATGGGGGCCTGGCCTTGTAGCAGTCTGTGAGCAGTTGCCATAGCCTCGCCCTGAATGTAAATGTGCAACGCTCTTTTATTAGTGAATGGGACAATTGATGCTTTTTTTGGATTGACTGTTAGGCCTTCATCCTTGCACCACTTGTACACCATATTCATTGCGGACTGCATCCGCTCTAAGACTTTACCCAGAAACTTCCCGTGAATGATTATGGCCATATCATCTGCGAAGCCTAGGCAGTGAACGCCTTTATTGAGGAGTTTTTTAAGGAGGACATCCACAAGTGCTGACCACAGCAGAGGTGACAGTACCCCTCCCTGCGGACAGCCCCTTTGCCTCAATGGACGCCTCACCTAACATGGACACTACGATCCTATTCGTTAGGTTGGCATACACTCATTGGCATATTAGTGGGGGGACTCTCCTCCTTGAAAGTGCGTCTGTTACTGACTCGGGTCCCACATTACTGAAGGCTCCTTCAATGTCAATAAACGCCGCTAGGGCTACTTCTTTGTCCTCAATTGACTTTGACAATAGCCTGTTCAAGTCATCCAGCGCTAGGTCTGTGGATTTTCCTGGCTGGTATGCATATTGACGATCACTTAATGGGTTCTCCGTTAAGATTTCGTCCCTTATATATCTATCGACCAGTTTTTCCAGCGTTTTTGCTACAAACGACGATAGACTTATTGGTCTGTATGACTTGGTCGTTTGGTCCGTCATCCTCCCCACTTTAGGGAGATATAAGACTTCCACCTTTTGCCAAACAGATGGTATAAATCTATAGGCCAAACAAGCCTTAAAGATTTTACACAGTTGTGTTATAATTACTTCCAGCCCTTTCTGGAGTAGGGCTGGGTATATTCCATCAGTTCCTGGTGTTTTGAATGGACGGAATGTGCTGATAGCCCATCTGATTTTTGCAGGTCTGGTTATTTCGGTAGCTAGCTTCCAGTCATCCCTTGAGGGCCTTACCGGCCTTTGACCGTGGCCTACGCTATCCGATCCCGCTTCCATAAACCGTGAGCCAGGAAAGTGTGCCAATGTTAGCATTCTTAAACTTTCCTCCAACGTTTTGGTATATGATCCGTCCTCCTTTTTGAGGAGGCCGACCTCTTTCGCTGTACCATCCTTAGCCAGGACCTTGTGGATTCTTGAACATGCGGGGGTCGTTTGGACTTCCTCGCAGAACCTCCTCTAGGAGTCTCTTTTGGCTTTTCCGATTTCTTTATTGTACAGCGTTAACTTTTGTCTGTACTCTTCCCAGTTATGAACGATTTTGGCCTTGTTAAACAGCCTTCTCACCTGAGCCCTAAGCTTCTGTAGGTGTTCGTTCCACCAGGGAGTGTTTCTCGTGTACTTTCTTGTCTGTTCCGGGCAGTTTTCACGATAAGCCGACCCAATAGCCTTGCTTACCCTGTCTACCTCCCAGTCCAAACTGTAGACATCTCTTATTGACACCATTCTATCCTCGAGATTTTCATTGAGGGAATTTACATAGTCCTCCCAATTCGTTCTCCGTGGATTTCTGAACGTGGTCTCAATAATTTTAGGGGTGACAATATTAAACCTTACATGCCTGTGATCCGACCCAGACGGCTCGTCCGAGACATGCCAGTTTTCAATCTTGTCGTAGATGTTATTTGTTATCAAGAACCTCCCTGCGCGTAACTGTTACAAACGTTGGCTTATTGCCTCTGTTTAATATCTGTAAACTATTACTAAGTATAAATTGTAATAGATACCCACTTCTAGGGTTGACGTCCGTACTACCCCACGTTATGTAATGAGCATTGGCGTCGGCCCCCACGATCAACGGTAGGTTTTCCCTCCGGCTGTAGCTAATGATGTCCATTAGGACATACCTTGTCCTCTGCAGGAAAGTACGCCGAGCAGACCATTAGCCTTCTGATGCCTTCTTCCGTGGATATTGACAGTATGGCGGCAACAAAATCCCCACCCAAGTAACATTTTCACCTGCGTAATGATCTGCAAATAATCTGTATATGATTATATAAAATACTGTTTTGGACGCACTTATGCAGGTAAATGATCTGCAAAACTGCTGTATATTACTTTCATTTCATGTGTAAAAGGTCGTTTGCAGAACCAGTGCAGGTCTGCCATACTCCTGTATAAAACCTATAATTGATGGATTTGAAGATGATATGCAGAAATAATTAAAATAAAATAAAAAAGTATACTCTACATTTTAATTTTATTTCAGGTAATTATCAAATACTGATATACAATATTATTTTATTACTTCTATTTACTAAATCTAAACAACATAAACTTTTGAATTATTTAAAACCACTTTTACCATTTTTTTTTTTCACCTTTCTTACGCGGGGATTCGATCCTGGTTCACCATCCATCACCTAATTGAAAGTTAGTCGTCTTACCCCATAGACAAATTAAGAGACTTTTTGAAACATAGCCCCCAAGGCGCCAACATGTTTGTGCGCAACCCATAGGGCGCAATCGCATTCTGTAGTGGTGAAAATGGGAACTAAACCAAAAATCTGATCAGCTGGTAGCGGTAGCGCGAAAAAACAGTAATGGCGGCATAGTGACAGGGAAGTGCAAGTGGTTTTAGTTTAATATAAATTAAAGGTAGTTTTAGCGTAAAAAGGGTGCAAAAGTATAGTGAATAGTTTTAAACATGTCACTACCAGGTTATTTTAGATGTAAATGTTGTGTTGTAGAGTGTAAAAGTGAGTCTTTCAATCCTGTTTATGATAAACATTTTCGTAATAAGGAGCTTCATGTGTTTATTAAATATGTAATTTGTGCAATGTGTAATGTAAATTTTAATTCTTATTTCGTTAAATTAATATAAAATTTAACTTTTTATAAAAGTAGTGATTATCGTACATTTCTGTGACATTAGTGTAATATGTACATATGTATTTGTAACTATAAGCAAATTTTAAACAACTTTTTTGTACCTTACAATTTATCATTTATTATTTTGGTCACTTTTAATATTATTGCGGCAATAATTTAACTTGTACCTGTTTGTGTGATAATAGTATAAAAATAAAATCTATCTTTTTTGGGATATTAGTATTTAAGTTATAACTATGTTGTTTATTATTAAATTTAAGTTTCAAAATTTATATATATTTGAGTTTATAGATAAACAGATATTTTACAAGATGTGCTTCTGTTAGTCTGAGTAGAAAGTATTTTTATTTTTTTAATAAATATTGTTTTACAGAATATTTTTTATTTTAAATGAACTGTTCTCTTTTTAAAATACCTATGTTTTTTTATAAATAAAATTTGGTTTGATTATTGTATTTATTTCTTTCTTATGATTAAATGTGTTTTTGTGTTCAAATAAAAATTGGATTTATTAAAATTTGTTTTTATGTTTGATTTAATAATGTTGTTTTTAAAATATTTTTTTTATAAATAAAATTTGTTTTCATTATTGTATTTATTTTTTCTTATGATTAAATATTTTCTGTGTTCAAATAAAAACTATTATTATTAATCCTTGTTTTATTTTGATTTTATTTCTGCTAGTATGAAAATATATAGCTTATATTTTAAAATTTATATATTCACAGTAAGAATATAAAATTTTAAAATATAAACGTATGTATTCCAATATATAATAGTTTATAGATATGCTGGTATATCCCGCCCATTTTTAAATCGATGAGCTTCTACCATAGGACAATGGCGCGCTGATATCGGAACTTGTTGCCAACTTTATATTAGGCATCAACAAATCTGTTCTATTATCTCTGTCTTACCCACTCGGATATAAGGACACTTAATAGCTACGGTCACTATCGTCATTTAAAACTACTTTTCGCAATAAATAAATTTTTCAGTAGTCAATCATGATCAGAATTTTCCAGTTTCGTTTTTATTTTTAAACTGTTATAAAAGTTTTAAGTTTTTGTTGATATTTTTAACTTCCCGCTAAAAAAAATTAAAATTTTTTTTAAAATCGGGAAGTTATTGGTTTCACCCCGTTTTTCGAAAATCGAGTTTTCATCGGCTCTCAACGTTTTGAGGTCTTAGGAACCTCTCCTGACTATTTTTACGAGGGTGTCTGTATGTCTGTATGTACGTGTGGATGTGTGTGTGTGTGTGTGTGGATGTATGTAAACCTCTTATAACTTTTGAACGGCTTGATTGATCAGAATGAAATAAAAAGCATTCCAAAGAGTTCCATCTAACTTAGATTCCCTGTAAGTTTGAACCGATTCGAGCCGGTAGATTTCGAGTAATTTCAAAATAACCGAAAAAAACAATTGGTAAAAATGATGTTTTTTGGGCATATCTTTTTGGCTATTGCATCGATCAATTTCATAACCTAATCAGCTCTCAAGCTTAAAAAGCCACGTCGAATGCCGTTTTGCAAATTAAAATCGGTTGACTCGTTCGTGAGATATCGTTGTCGAAAAATGTCAAAAAAGTGTTTTTTTTTTCAATAACTTAGAGATTATTTGACTAACCGATTTTGCACTTCCGGTAACGTTTTTAGGTCTCAAAAGACTGCGTCGAATGCCATCTTGAACATCAAAATCGAATAAACATTTTAAAAAAAGTCAAAAACGTCAAAATACGTCACGTTACTATAGCTTTGCGGTTAAAATTAGCGGGAAGTTGCAAGGATGGCCTTTAAGGTCAACCTCTTTTCGAATTTTTTAATTTGGAATAAAACATATTCTTCTTTTTTATGTATTTTATTTTTTATTTATAAAGTTTCATGCAAAGGAAATATATGGTGTATTGGCACAAATACGGATTGTTCTGATAAAACAATTGCTACTAATTTACACAATATATCATTAAATAAATACATATTAATTTTGTGAAGTTCATATTTCTCTGTTTGAAATATAAACAAATGAGTGGACAACAAAAGAGTATCAAAAAACTTTTTAAAGTCTTTTAAAGTTGCTTCATATATACCTACCTTTAAAATTCGCATATTCCATAGCTATGATTTCTTAAAGTACATAAACCATATAACAACTCACCCATTAGTGTTCCAGGATCGTTAGGTAAACGCGAATTATAAGTTTTGTTTAACTTTTCTAGTCACGGTTTTAAAGCAACCTGTGAAATGTTAAATTCAATTGCCCAATTTCTTAGAAATGACGCAAAAATATAGTTATGATTTTCTTTTAAATGGTATTGTTCGTCAACTTCAAGCACATCTATTTATGATAAATCCATGTCGAAATCATTGTTAGATCCTTCGCCATTTTCAACAAGTTCATCGTTATTTCTTAATGAGGTTTTTATCGAAAATTTATGTATATCTTTGTTATATTTTCCTTCATTTCACCTTTTTATCCATATTAATTAAATATGAATTATATAATAGGAGATGGAACTGTCAAACGTAAAAAAGTAGATATATAGATATATCATCTGCTTATAATATGCTATTATTTTGCAGTAGTAGATCTATATTTTATTTATATAAAGATATCATTTGCAGAGAATTCTTACAGCAAATAGTCTGCATATAATATTCATTTTCATATTTGTCTGCTAAGAGTTTGCTATTATTCTGCAATAGTAGATCTGTATTTTATTTATATAAAGGTGTCATTTGCAGAGAATTCTTACTGCAAAATGTCTGCATATAGTCTTCATTTTCATATCTTTTATTTGAAGACATTATGCAGGACACAACTGCATTTCCTTTGTCAGTAAATGTCTTATGCAGGAAATATCTGCAATTTTAAACAGTATGCAGGTGATATGAAGTACATCTTTGGGTAAAGGTAATATGATGATTATATGTAGATTACTTCTATTTCTACAGATTATCTGCAGTTCATATACAGTAATAAAAATGACTGCAGGCTCTTTGCAGTGCATTTGCAGTTAATTTATGCAGGACTGTGTTACTTGGGCAGTGCATAGCACCGGAATCCATACGATAAAAGCACTCTGAATATTTTTTATAACAACTTAAGTGGTTTCACGACTTTATCATATTTTAGTTTTTAAAGTAAATATAACAAAAAGCTTCTTTTACATATTTTGGGGTTAATTAAACATAAGAAACAATAAACACCCTTTAACGTTTGGTTCCTTTTAAATATACATAGACAATAGCCTAACTAATAAAGGACCTATTACAATACAATAATATTAAAAGTTTGTTTAGATATGTGTACTCAGACCTTCAAGATTAGGGATTGGCACCGTACATAGACAAAAATGGTAGAAACACTCTGAGATCCGCATTTGTTTGTACCACATTCCGGTACGGTTTGCGACGTTTTTTATGGAGTTTTGTGAAAACTGACTAGCAGTGATTCCAACTCTACCGATTTTTCGCTCGATCTACCGATTTAGAAAGTAATCTACCGATAAAATTTGCTTTCATAATTATTTACCTTTTGTGTAACTTAATTTAAACTTACCTTTTTTTATTAAAAAACACTTTTTTAAATTGGCTGCCATTTTTTTAAATCTAATTATTTCCTTTTTTCTATGAATCTACCGATTTCAGATATTTTTGTTGGCAACGCTGCTGGTGAGCGACAACGATGTAGACCAAAATGCGGACCAAGAGCTTTGGCGGCATGAAACCGGTTTTATCGAGAGTAATCCTACTATCCTTTTCTATATACGGATCCGTTGACTTTTTTAATTCAAGATAGCATTTTCAGTAGATGTCGAAAAATTTTATTTAAAACGTTGATAAACATTTTTCTGTTAAATTCTGATCGCTATCTGTATAGCAGCTTTCAACTTTTTTCATTTAAACAAAACTGAACATACAAATCAAATAAGAATAAGTTGGATAATCACATAAATCTTCAAGTTCAAGATTTTTTTTATTAAATAACACGTTTAGAACGCAAAAATTTATAGGTTAAAGTACGTACACGGTTAGTGTTTTTTTACAAATTTAAAATTCCGACAGGTTTTGATATCTTAAACTTTAAAGAAATAAAAGCTCAATGTCAGTAAGTAGCTTATCGACTTTTTTTTTTAATTATTCCTATTAATAAACGATTATTTCAAATATCTCTTATGGGATTGTTAGAAATTTTAAAATTTTCAAAAATTTTTTAGAAAGTAGATAAGTATACAAACAATAATATTAAATCATATTTAGGGGAATTTGAAAAAATGTCGCGTCCAGTAGGACTCGAAGCCGCAATCTTTGAGATATCTCTCAAAAAAGTGACCTAGAGTTTGATGTTTCAATTATCGATTTGACAAAACTCTCACTCATTAACGTCATGCTACATGTGTTTAAGGAGAATGTGATTAAGTGTCACATGTGACATTAGTCTAATTTAACGATCAAAAAGCGAATTGATGGCTAAGCATTCATAGCTTAGTTGTTAGAGCGTTAGCGTGTAGAGCCAAAGGTTGTTGGTTCGATTCCTGCTGGATGCGACATTTTTTTAATTTCTCCTTATTGTCATTTAATATATTATTGTTTGTAAACTTTTTAACAAAATTAAAAATTTTCAAAAATAACTCATATTAGTTTTTTATTATAAAATAAAAATTAACAACTTGACTTTAATTTATTTATTACCTTAAAAGCCTACCGACACAATTTAATTTGAGGTTTCTTTTACAATGGTTGTATGGGTTGAATTTTTAGTTTTTCTGCTAATTTCAGGTTGTTAACAAGCTGTTCCTCGCTGTAGCTTAATCCGCCTTGTTTACGAACCAACCGCATATGTAACCTTTCACTATCTCCTGGTATAAGCACAGGTTTATTAGGATCAAGAGGTTTTAAATTTCTTATTGCAGTCATTAAGTCGTAAATTCTGGATTGTGTCTCTTTGCAAAAAGCTTTTGGATTTATAGCTAGGAAGACGTGTCCTACGTTTAGGGGTCGGTTTTTGTCAGCTCGTTCTCTCATGTGTAATCCATAAGCTGAACCTAGAAAATTTAAAATAATTATAAAAAAATTTAGTCGGATTTATTAAGTAACAAAAATTTGGGAGTATTTTTAAATATAACTGATTAAAATTAGCATATTGCGCATGGTCTATTTCTTCCCACATGTAGCATTTTTATTTGGAAATCATGGTCTCCCTGTTTTAATTTTGTCATTTGGAGTAAAAGGACATTAAAGTTAATCCTGTGAAAATCATTGCTAATACTAAGAAAAATTTTGTGAAGGAAAAATAGTATAGAACAGTAAATATTAAAATACTTTTAAATCTAAATATATTTCTGTCATAATATAATATCAATCCTATGGCAAAACAAGATTTACTCAAATTAAAGTGAAATATTTTTATTAACACGCTTTTATTAGCTTAATTTGTATGTTTGTATGTTAGAAAGATATGAATTGTCTTATACAGGAGTCAACACAAAGTACACTTATTAAAAATAAACAAGCCATCCAGGAATTTTATCCGTACATAAAAGAAACTAAACAATACAAAAGTTTAACATATCTAGGTAAAAGTAGTACTAAATTAAAATCTTTTTTAATGAAACAAAATTTTACGATTTCATATAAAACCAATAATACAATAGGGAAATACATTAAGAACAATAAAACTAAAAATTCAAAAGATCAAAAATCGGGTGTATATAAACTTAATTGTGGTTCTTGTAATAAAGTATATATAGGACAAACAGGTAGAACTTTTAAAAAGCGTATTACAGAACATAACAGAAGCTTCCTTAATAAAAAAACTGATTCTACATACTCAAATCATCTAATTTCTGAAAACCATAACTTTAATAATAATTTTGATATTTTACACCAAGAAAATAAAAGTTTTAAATTAAATTTATTAGAAAGTCTAGAAATTAATAAATGTAAACACTCTGATACATTACTGAATGATCAAACAGAATTAAATAATTCACCGTTATTAAATTTATTTACATAAAAGTCTATGTACTAATCCTGTATATATTACTACTATCGTAAACATTTATTATTATTAACTTTGTCCTTATTGCAATTTGTAGTACATTTGTTTTATTTCAGTTTATTTATACCACATGATTTTCGACCATCATTGGGTCATTATGTCACATTTCATTTTATTTATATCATAACTTTGTAAGTTCGATTTTAATTATGTATCTGATGAAGCTATAAGATAGTGAAACGCGTTATACATTAAATAAAAATTGTGAAAATCTCAATACTTTTAGTATTTTAATATTCTTAAAATAAAAACTTGCAAAATTTTAAAATCAGAATTTAATTATTTATGAGTACAGTTATTTAAAAAATATGTAACGATCCCCTTATAAAGGTTAGCGAAAGAATTCGTTTAACAAATAATCATAACATAATCATTAATCACATGTAGGTACTGATTGTTCTCCAATTTTAAAGAACAATTTACAATAAAAGAAACCCGCTAGTTTAGAAGACGCAATGACATTAAACTTTGGAAAAATATTTTGCCAAATGTCAAAGCCGTAAATCATACTTTACGAAATAAAAATACTCCGAAACCAGACAACAACAAACTTATGTTCAACAACCTAGATAAGAGACTTATTAACATTAATCCCCAAATAATAAATTTTAATACACACCCTGACATCAAATATCAAAACCTTTATTAAATTACACTAATTATCAACAATTTACAATAAATCAGGAGCACTATTATTTTAAGTTTGTTAATAAGTGTTATAATGTCGTTTGAACTAAAGACAGAATTTTGTTTATTTATTAAATTGTAAATATAATTGGGATCAGGGCTGTGGTGAGAAAATAATTTCGGAGGAAATGGTTTGGCTGAGCAATGAAAAAACTTTAAATTATTTTTACAAAAGAAATATAATACTTATCGCAGATAACCATTTTAGAATTACAAACCCTTTATTACAATATTAAAATTAGTCTTCTAGCTTTTTTGTAGCGATATCAATTCTGCGGCGGATTGACATTACCGCCAAGCCATTTAGGCGTTCCTGGTCTGTGAAATTTTAGAGAAGAGAATGACTTTTTAGGTGTACGTGTGAAAACAGGCAGTATTACCAAGATCTTTGAGAATTTGTGAATGTTCGGAAATAAGGTCTTGTTGCATTCTCCGAGAGCTTCATTGTACATGTTGGTCAATCTATTTTAGATTTATTAAGTCATTATACCTGCCACATATCCAATTCAGCTTTTACCAAATCGCATTCCAAATTCCTTTTTATGCAGCTCAAAGTAATTTTTGTGATGATTACGATTAATTTAATCTTTATAATACACAGATGGAATAAAAATGTTAAGAGGTGAGAATGTGGCTTATAATGTGGCTTTTTTGTTTTGAAATCTCGAATAAAGCTGATTAGTAAAATCTTTCTCTTATATTAACTCTATAATAAGTTTTATAATCTTCGCCGAATTTTGATACCCTAATTTACTGTAGTGAGCAAGCTCTGTGCATTATTGAAAAGTTTAGCACATATAGATAATCAATATTTTGGCGAAGATATTCAATAGTTTTAATAATAAAATCAACATTACATTTCGAGGCTGCATAAGCTTATAACAAAATTACTTGAAATTATGGATAGCAGAAAAGAATTAGCCTTTGACGATGTTTCAAATTCCATGTCAGCACTTAGTTCGTCTAGTTTATCAACTGTAGCCTTATAGATTTTTTTAAATCTTAACTCATCGTGATATTTAACCCAACACATTGCTGTAAGAACAATTTTATGATTTCAACAGCATTTTAAAAAGACTGAACATTGCAAGAATGACTTCGAGCTAAATTTAATAAATGTGAGCTGCAATGAACTTATAAGACATCTGGATATGGCTTACGAATTACTATTTGCACACCTTTAAAACTTCCTTTCATCGAACAAGTTTCAATCATATCCTTGTCGGACTTAACATTCGCAGTCTGCACCCAGAGATTTTACTTCAAATAACAATTGTACGAGCTAAATACTTTTCTTTTGTATTCTCAGAACAAAAATCTTTACGTACGGTAAACACATTATTTTTTTACTTGGCATATTTCACACAAATGGACATCTGTTCTTATCGTAAAACATCAGTACTTTCGTAAACTCTAAATTTTTGTCTTAAATGAACTATAAAGAGATATCGTTATTTTTTTAATATTTATTGATTCGTTGTCACAAAAATAAATTTCCATACTTAGATATCGATGGTTTTTTTCACTACCTTGGCACTATTTTTTTTTCTGGTATATCTCGTTCCTACTAGCTAATTACTATCTTGTGTACAAGAATAGATTGAGACATACATACTGGATTTAACTGCAGTCTCATAAATGCTCAATAACGAATCTTAAGTTTTTTATTTGATCCCTTTTTTAGTTACGACTGTGATTATAATTTCTATTTCTAGTTTTAATTTTGTTTCATATACTTCTACCGATATTTCTAAAATGGTTGTTTAAACGCTCTCCAATTTTCTGTCAGCCTTATTTAATTTTTTCTTTAATTTTTATACAATTTATATTGTTTTGTTTATTTTGTTTTAACACCGGTGCTTTGTTGATATAAATAAATAAATAAATAAATAAAGAAGGCCTTTATTTATATATATATATATATATATATATATATATATATATATATATATACAAAAGGGGAAAATTATTGGGCATGTACGCAAAAAGGATCAATAAGGCCACGAGTAGGAATGGTAACCGCAGACATGCATGTTTCTGGCTCATTAGCCGTCATCAGTGCGGCATAACCAAGTAGAGAATTGCACTTGGCTAGCAAAAGTGTTGGGTACTTGGGAGCAAAGGATGTTGGGGAAACATGTGCCCAACATCCTTTGCTCCCAAGTACCCAACACTTTTGCTAGCCAAGTGCAATTCTCTACTTGGTTATGCCGCACTGATGACGGCTAATGAGCCAGAAACATGCATGTCTGCGGTTACCATTCCTACTCGTGGCCTTATTGATCCTTTTTGCGTACATGCCCAATAATTTTCCCCTTTTGTTTATATTAATACGCGTTTTCTTGGCATTTTGTTTATATATATATATAGATATATATATATATATATATATATATATATATATATATATATAAATATATATATACAGGGTGTCCCAGAATTAACTACGGAAACTTCGTATACGTATTCCGTGATGACAAATAAGTAGGGTCTTTCCTATAAAAAAAATTTTTTTAGAGACTCCTGTCAGAGTTATAACCCTTTAACTCTTTAAATGGTAAAATGTGCGCTACTTGATCGCGATACACAATACTCAATTGACATGGTCCTACATTTTATTTTTTTACTCCAAACCGAAACGATTTCGCAAAAAACGACAAGGAACAAAAAAGTTTCTAAATAATCAAAACTTCCTAAAATAATTTTTTGTTATTGCAAATATTAATTGCTAAGAAAGTTACAAAAAAAATATTAAGAGGGGTTCCTTGATTTGCACCCTTAGAATGGGGTAGGGCAGGTAAAAAGTGGCAGGAGAAATGCGTCTTTATAAAAATGATGTTCACCCAAATTTTTAATTTTTTATCTTGGACCAATCAGAAGATATTAAATTAAAACAGTATTTTACCACCCCTTTTTAAAGGGTTATAACTCTGACAGGAGTCTCTAAAAAAATTTTTTTTATAGGAAAGACCCTACTTATTTGTCATCAAGGAATACGTATACGAAGTTTCCGTAGTTAATTCTGGGACACCCTGTATATATATATCAGCACTACAGGCCATTTAGGCCCTTGGCTTCGAGCGGCTCTAATCTTCTATTTTTTCTATATTTTTTATTATCTCTTTCCATTCTTTTCTGTTCTCTGTCTTTTGTTTCCATCTTTCCACTCCTACTTTTCTTAAATCTGATGTTACTGCTTCTATCCATTTTCTTTTGGGTCGTCCTTTCTTTTTCTTTTCCCCTCTACTTTCTAATAACTGCTTTGCGATTCTACAAGGGTTCATGCGCATTACATGCCCTAACCAACCTGCTCTATTCTTCCTAATTTTTTGTGTAATTGTTGGTTTATCATAAATATCCCTAATTTCTTTATTTGTTCGTCTTCTCCATATTCCATCTTGTTCCTTAATTCCTCCATAGATTCCTCTCAAAATCTTTCGTTCCCAGATATCCAATTTATTTGTTTCTTGTTGGTTTAATACCCATAACTCAGAGCAGTACATTACTGACGGACATATTACTGTGTTAAAAAGTCGTATCTTCGCTGCTAATGAAACATTTTTTGATTTTAGTATCTCCTTCATAGCTCCTGTTGCTTTACACCCCTTTCCTAGTCTTTTATCTATTTCTTGTTGTTCTTCATTGCAGTTTGTAATTATTTCCCCCAGATATTCAAAATGATCCACTTGTTGGAAACAGTAACTTTTTTCGTCTACTTTTATTCTTAAATTGCTTGTTTCTTTTGAAATTCCCATTGTCATATATTTTGTTTAATTAACATATAAACATTACAAGATTCACCATGAAAAAAAAAACATATTAGGTGTAAACCTGGCGAAGTCTAGCAAATAAATGATATTTCACTTAACCAGACGTATATACACCGTTTTAGCTTTAAATATAGTATAAACGTACAATTTTAAGGAATACAAAAAATGAAAACAAAGTTAATTTTAATGATACCTAAGATAACATAAAATAATATAATTAAGTGAGTACAAAATAGATATTACCTGTGTAAATGTTCACCAAGTAAAAAAAAACTATTAACTTTAATACTTTATATTCAGTGGAGCAGCAGCAAAACCAGTAAAATTTACAAGATAAACAAGGTCACATGAAATTTGAATCAGGTCGTAAACTCACTAGCTATCAAGTTTAAGTCTCAAAGAGAAATTTTCTTGGCTTAAATTTGAATTTATTAAAATTAAAAAGTCTAAATTCATCCGGAAGAGAGTTGAGTAATTTTATTGCATTATAAGCAAAAGATCTATTAAACAAGGCAGTACGAAAACGTGGTATTGTATATTTTGTCTCGCATCTAATATTTACGGAATGCGTGAAGCGTCGCGTCTTAAAAATGTTACGTAAAATATTAAAATTACGGTTATGATAATTCAAGAGTTTATATGTAAAATTTCCTAAATGATGTTTCCACCTGTTTTCCATATTAAGCCACCTTAAGTCGGTTATTTTTTAAAAAATGTGATCATGTTTTTTAAGGTCAAAAATTAAACGCGCACAGGCATTCTGCATTACCTGAATCATGTTTTTGTGGAACGCGTCAAGGCAAGGAAAATATATAAAATTACAGTAGTTGAAAATTGAAAGAACAAGTGATTCCGTTAATGTTTTTCTAAGTTTAAAATTCAAGTAATGTCTATTTGCAAAAAGAATTTTCAACCTGGAAAATGCTCTGCGCCTTAACATTTCTGCATGCTCAGAAAAACGCAATTAAGTATCAATAATAACACCAAGATTCCGAGCCTGATCTACAAATTCCAACTTATTGTTGTTAATATAAATATTCATATTTGACTTAACTAGTTTAACCCCACTTTTACTTCCAAAAACCATTAATTTTGACTTTTTAGAATTTAAATTGAGGTTATGTTCATATGAAAGGTCGCTTAATAGTTTCAGATCCTCATTCAGAGACTGACTGGCTTCTGGAAGCGCAGAAGTGTCAAAAGGGATATACAACTGAGTGTCATCAGCATATGCTATAACCTGACACTTCTTCAAAGATGTCAGAATATCAGACGTATAAATAATAAATAGCAAGGGCCCCAATATAGATCCTTGTGGTACACCTGATAAAATTGCAAGTTTTTTTAAGCATTTCTGTTTATAACGAATTTTTTGGTATCTCCCAGATAAATAGGAATTCATTAAAGAAGTTGATGCTTCAGAAAATCCAAAATATTTAAGTTTGGATATCAACAACTTATGGTTGATCGTATCAAACGCCTTTGAATAATCAAGCAGCGCAAGTACGGTGACGTTGCCATGATCTGTATTTTCAAAAATGTCATTTGTTACTTTAGCAAGTTCTGTAGACGTACTAAGGTCGGCCCTAAATCCACACTGAAAGTTTGATAGTAATTGGTAAGAAAGGAAATAATCATAAATTTGGTTGTACAAAATCTTTTCAAAAATTTTAGAAACTATCGGCAGTAAACTTATGATACGCAAGTCTGAGAAAACATTAGAATTAGTTACTTTGGCAAGCGGAATTTCAATCGCACTTTTCCAAGCAATTGGGAAATGTTTCTTTTCAATACAGCTATTTATTATGTGCACTAAGAAAATATCAATATATGGACTACATTACTTAATCATTCTTAAAGATATATCATTGTCACCTAAGCTATCCTTTTTTAATTTATGCAAAATTGTATTAACTTCATCAGTGTCTGTTAATTTAAAAGAAAAAGTATTAGGAGCATTAAAAAAATTGGAGTTATAAAAGTTAATTTTATTATCGCAATTGTTGTTGACTAATTGAAAAAACTGAGAAAGTAAGCGTTAATTGCATTAGGATTAGAAATATGAGGTGGTAAATCTTTTTTTGCTGAATTTTTATTATTATGAATATCAAGATTTTGTTGTGCTGACCATGTTTTACGACTGTTGTTTTGGGAAGCATTAAAATTTAAGTAATTTTGTTTTTCACGACGGATCATGGTAACAGTCAAGTTTCTTAGCACCTTATAATTATTCCAATCAACCAATTTTTTAGTAGATTTAAATCTTTGTAAAGCTTTATTTTTGTCATCTATAAGTAATCTTAAATTAGGCTTGAGCCATTCAGCTTTGGGTTTTGTAATTTTTCTTGTTTTTAAAGGGGCATGTTTATTAAATAAGTTAATAACAAAATTGTTTAATGTTTTAATTTTATCATCTATGTCATTAATTTTTATTATAGAATACCAATCCAGTGATACAAAATCATTGATGAAATTTTGATAATTAAATGTATTTAAACAACGATATGTCATAATTTTAGGTAAAATTTTAATTTTTGGGGTACTGATTTGGCAATATGTTAATCTATGATCAGAGATTAAATCAGCAATTAATGTTCCATGAGATTTTAGATTCAAAGATTTAGAAATAAATATAGGGTCAAGTAAAGTACTTGAGGAGGGCGTTATATGAGTTGCCTCATTAATAACTTGTAACAAATTGTAAGTCTCCAAGCACGTGAGAACAGGATTGGGAATATTAAAAAAGTTAACGTTGAAATCACCAAGACAAATAATATTGTTATAAATGAAGCAAATATAAGACATAACATTATCAATATCGGACAAAAATGATGTCATGTTGGATTTGGGTGATCTGTAGCAAACTCTTACACAGTATATTATATTGCGTAATTTTACTTTTAAAAATAAACTTTCAAAAACATCACTTACCTGAAAATCAAACTCAATTCTGCTAAACGAAATAGTACTTCTAATGTAAACTAAAACTCCACCACCCCTGCCCTGTTTTCTATCTTCACGAATCATCTTAAAGCCCGGTATAATAAACGATTCAGAAGGAGTATTCGGACTTAACCAGCTCTCTGAGACCGTAACTATATCAAAGTTATTTTGTAGCACCAAAACGGAAAATTCATTAAAACCAGTGAATATAGACCTGACATTCAAATGTGCAATTTTCATTGTTAGTTAACCTATGTTAAACATTTTGAAAAGACTAGTTACACAATTCTATAATAGTTTACTAACTGAAGAAGGGTTGTAATAGGTGCACACAGATAGAACTTATACAGGGTGTCCCAGAATTAACTACGGAAACTTCGTATACGTATTCCTTGATGACAAATAAGTAGGGTCTTTCCTATAAAAAAAATTCGAAAAGAGGTTGACCTTAAAGGCCATCCTTGCAACTTCCCGCTAGTTTTAACCGCAAAGCTATAGTAACGTGACGTATTTTGACGTTTTTGTCTTTTTTTGAAATGTTTAAAAAGCCATAACTTTTATTTATTTATTCGATTTTGATGTTCAAGATGGCATTCGACGCAGTTTTTTAAGACCTAAAAACGTTACCGGGAGTGCAAAATCGGTCATTGAAAAAAAAAAAACACTTTTTTTGAAATTTTTCGACAACGATATCTCACGAATGAATCAACCGATTTTAATTTGCAAAAAGGCATTCGACGTGGCTTTTTAAGCTTGAGAGCTGATTCGGTTATGAAATTGATGAATGCAATAGCCAAAAAGATATGCCCAAAAAACATCATTTTTAACAATTGTTTTTTTCGGTTATTTTGACATTTCTCGAAATCTACCAGCTCGAATCGGTTCAAACTTACAGGGAATATAAGTTAGATGGAACTCTTTAGAATGCTTTTTATTTCATTTTGATCGGTCCAGCCGTTCAAAAGTTATAAGAGGTTTACATACATCCACACACACATCCACACGTACATACAGACATACAGACACCCTCGTAAAAATAGTCAGGAGAGGTTCCTAAGACCTCAAAACGTTGAGATCCGATGAAAACTCGTTTTTCGAAAAACGGGGTGAAACCAATAACTTCCCGATTTTAAAAAAATTTTTAATTTTTTTTAGCGGGAAGTTAAGAAAATTTTTAATTTTTTTTTAGCGGGAAGTTAAAAAATTTTTTAGAGACTCCTGTCAGAGTTATAACCCTTTAAAGAGTAGTGGTAAAATGTGCGCTACTTGATCGCGATACACGATACGCAATTGACATGGTCCTACTTTTTATTTTTTTACTCCAAACCGAAATGATTTCGCATAAAACGACAAGGAACAAAAAAGTTTCTAAATAATCAAAACTTCCTAAAATAATTTTTTGTTATTGCAAATATTAATTGCTAAGAAAGTTACAAAAAAAATATTAAGAGGGGTTCCTTGATTTGCACCCTTAGAATGGGGTAGGGCAGGTGAAAGTGGCAGGAGAAATGCGTCTTTATAAAAATAATTTTTTATCTTGGACCAATCAGAAGATATTAAATTAAAACCGTATTTTACCACCCCTCTTTAAAGGGTTATAACTCTTACAGGAGTCTCTAAAAAAATTTTTTTTATAGGAAAGACCCTACTTATTTGTCATCAAGGAATACGTATACGAAGTTTCCGTAGTTAATTCTGGGACACCCTGTATAAGTGGAATTAAAACACAAACAAAAACAAACAAGTCAAAAGTTCAGTTAATTACCGATTAACTTAAAGAAAAGCTGCTCCATAAAGTAAATATATTGATTATATATATATGGTAATACCTAAACCTAAATAAAAAAATGGCCCTTGGTAAGCCAGGCGCATCAGTAGATTTATATTAATTGAATATATAAAAAGTATACGTTTTAGAAAAAAATGTTTTAGATAAAAGTTGTAGGTCTCTTTAAGACAAACAAAAAAGTCTTGTAACATTTTTTTGTACAGGGTGTAGTCAAAAAGTTACGAATTTTTTTCCATTTTGATTTAATGTCACGCCCAAACGGCCTTACCGATTTGGCCCTTTAACGAACTCGACCGAGATTTTTCGACGATTGATTTTTCTACCAAATTTCATTTCGATTCGTTAAGAAATGCGACCGCTATCGTGTCCACAGATTTCGTTATATCGGAACTATACATATATATATATATATATACATATATATATATATATATATATATAAACTTTTGAACGGAAGGTGTTTTTGAAGTCAGGGGGGCCCAAAACGAAAAACTGTAGTGAAATTTTCTCGAAGTTGTGACTTGCGAACCAGCTGAATAGTAGATATAAATCTACTAAAAATAAAACTTTTGTAAGGAAAATAGAAACAGAATGTCATGCTAATGCTCACAGCTTTGATAAAATAATAGAAAAAATAATGGATTTTAATGCCTCTAACCCAGTAAAAGAAACAGAGGTAACATTATTCATCTTATACTACTAAATTATTAACGTTGATAATCAGTATAAAAAAAACTGTTAAGTAATGATATAGGACAATTAGGAACTTAAAACAACAACAAAACCGCCGAGTTGTTTGATAACAAATTCCAAAATACCTTCTTAACAAAATGAATTCACTTTCACTTTCGAATAATTACATAGATTTATTACCGGGTAAATCCGATTCACTTTTGAGTAACTTTCATATTGATTTATTAGTCATTTTTAAAATTTTATATTTTTGGTTTGCTAAAGTCATTTTTGAAAGCAAAAATATAAGTATGTGCCTTTTTTATTTAAATTGTTTCTTTTTTATTAAATTTGATCTCCCTTACCTGAAGCACACTTATTCCAATGATCCTGTAGTAAATTTATACCATCTCTGTAATGATTTTTTGAAAGCTCTGCAAAATATTCATTCACGGCTGCAATAGCTTCTTTATTCAACGAAAAACGCTGTCCAAGAAGGAATTGTTTCAAATTCCTAAAGAGGTAATAGTAGGACGAAGCCAAATTTGGTGAATACGGTGGGTGCTCAAGCAATTCGTACTTTAATTTGGTTAATTTAGCTATCGTCAACCAACTTGTGTGAACACGTGCATTGTCTTGATGAAAAATGATTTCTTTTGTAAACCAGTTCTTTTTTCACGAATTTTTTCAACTGGTCCAAAGGGTTGCATTAATAGAGTTAATTGTTTTACCTTTTTTAAGATAATAAATCAACTAAACCACTTTTGCATTCCAAAAAACTGATGCCATATCCTTTTTTGCCGATCGTTTTGACTTCACCTGTTGAGGAACTGAAGTAGCAGTTTTAAGTCCACTGTAAATGTTCTTGTTTCAATTAAGGATCATGATGGTATATCCAAGTTTTGTTTATTGATGATTATAAGAAAACGCAAAAAATTGTTTTTATTCGGCTTAAAACGCTGAAAATTTTGTTTTCAATTCAATTTTTGTTGAATTGTTTACGAATGCGGCGCTAACTTTCCAAACAGCTTTTTTATATGTAATTCTTAGTGTAAAATATAAAGTACTCGTTCATTTTAGACGCCTATGATACCAGCATTTTCACACTTAGTCAAACTTGGATCTTTACAAACAGTATCATAGACCTCCTGAATGATATCTGGTATTGTTGCACTTTTTGGAAGTGCTCTACGTGTTCATCTTTGACAATTATACGACCACGTTTAAACTTTAAAACCCATCAATTCACAATTGGAAATAAAGAAACAGATTTCTTTAACAGTTTTACCATTTTTGTATGAACTTCTGTTGCTGCTAAACCACCAAAAAAAAATTCGAAAAGAGGTTGACCTTAAAGGCCATCCTTGCAACTTCCCGCTAGTTTTAACCGCAAAGCTATAGTAACGTGACGTATTTTGACGTTTTTGACTTTTTTTGAAATGTTTAAAAAGCCATAACTTTTTAACGCTTTACGATTTTGATGTTCAAGATGGCATTTGACGCAGTTTTTTGAGACCTAAAAACGTTACCGGGAGTGCAAAATCGGTTAGTCAAAAAATCTCTAAGTTATTGAAAAAAAAAACACTTTTTTGAAATTTTTCGACAACGATATCTCACGAACGAATCAACCGATTTTAATTTGCAAAACGGCATTCGACGTGGCTTTTTAAGCTTAAGAGCTGATTAGGTTATGAAATTGATCAATGCAATATCCAAAAAGATATGCCCAAAAAACATCATTTTTACCAATTGTTTTTTTCGGTTATTTTGAAATTTCTCGAAATCTACCGGCTCGAATCGGTTCAAACTTACAGGGAATCTAAGTTAGATGGAACTCTTTGGAATGATTTTTATTTCCGATCGGTCAAGCCGTTAAGTCAAGTTATCAGAGGTTTACATACATCCACACACACATCCACACGTACATACAGACATACAGACACCCTCGTAAAAATAGTCAGGGGAGGTTCCTAAGACCTCAAAACGTTGAGATCCAATGAAAACTTGATTTTCGAAAATCGCGGTGAAACCAATAACTTCCCGATTTAAAAAAAAAATATTTTTTTTAGCGGGAAGTTAAAAAGAAAATATCACTGCCCATATTTACTAGCAAATAAAATTTTAAAAGTTTGGATTAAACTTCCATCTAACTGTATTTTAAAATTATTTCTTATTTTAGTTTTTAAGGATTGCGATCGAGGTTTTTGGATAACAATAGTAATTAAAAAATTCGTACAAATTTAGTAGAATTAAAATATTTAATGTCAATTTAAAGTGATACAAGTTTTAGTAAAAAATGTACAAATTTTCCGCCTCTTTCAAGAGCTTCGTGCAAACATTCCTGCTAGTTATAACTTTTATATAGGTACTTTGTATAAAGCAATGCCTTTTTCTAAACAACAATAAAACTATCTTGTTTTAAAGAAATATAAAAATTAAGTTTAAATAGTTGATCGCTATTTTAACCTTACCCATATTTAGGAATTAATTTTGGTTATATTCTAAATAGATTTAAATCATTAAATTAATATTTTTGCCGTTAACATGTTTCTTTAATTTATTTGCTGTAGATGATTAAATAAGGTTCATGAATGAAAACAGTGAAAACAAGGGTGTGTCGCTAATGCAATCTGGTCTCCATTTGTAATTCATAGATATATAAATATCTGAAATACGAGTACATAAATTTCAAGGGTTTCGTTATGATTATTTTTATTGAATTAAAATTTCGACAGAAATAAAACAATTTCTAATTATTGAAATCATACATTATAAAATAAATCTATTTACATTATTTTCTCACGACTTTGTGAAATACTCAGACACTTGTGTAGTATAACTGAAATCGAAAATTTTATCACATACTTATTGAAAAAGAAGCCACTATATTATCAGTTTTGTGTCATCTTCGATGGGTATATCTTGCTCTTGTGTTATAGTATTTCATGTTAACACTCTCCTGAAATTCTTAAATTGCGTCTCAAATTGTTACTCATTAGTTTTAAATCATTTTTTTTACCTCCACCAACCTTCACTACTAAATTTGCAGCTGGTATAAATATTTCTATCGCAACGAAATATTAAATATCCATTCCAGCATAACTCATTGTTAGAAAAATCTGAAGTAATTCGAGTTTCAAGCAGAACAATTATATCATAGTCACTGCACAAAACTTTTAAATTTTTAATGAGTAAGTTATTTCAACGTTCCTAAAGCTGATCAAAACTTGATTTCAACTGAGATTGTTTGATCTTTTAAAAACCCAGTCTTAATACCATAGCTTTCATTTTTTTGCGGAAGTTAACTACTCTTTTAACGTGAAAGGATCTTAATAATATTGCTTTTATTAGTATAGACTTTGCATTATTTACTCTGCCAACACGAATGACGTTTTATAACTAAGTAGGTATTGCCAACATTAACAACGTTTAATATATCTTAAAACTGTTTTGTGTCATTAGCAAAACGTACATTTAAATCGCTGTAACAAGATTCTGGAACGTTATAAACTATCAAGTTATTAGCGCGTGAAATTCTCTGCTAAATTTCATTAATGTGGTTTCGAGCGATAAAGAAGAAGAGACATTGGTCTTCAAAGAATTAATTTCAGTTTTTAGTGACGTACTTTATATAACAAGCATTTGGTTTTTTAGTTTTATATTGAATTAGTTTAATAAACAACTAAAATTACCATGAAAGTATTCCTTAATTTTATTAAATAATGAACTATCAGATGTTAGCACAGTGAAACAGGGTGTGTTGTTGCATATTGAATATAAATAAATACAAAATTACCTATTGAAATTTTTACGGAGAGATCGATGAATTCAATATGGAACCAATTTGTACACTTATTGTAGTTAGTGCAGTAACTGTTTCTGATATTATAGATAGACACTTTTTAAAATTTACTAGAGGCATTATAACTTTTCGAACTCACCAAGTTTAATCAAAGGGTGGGAAAATAGACAAGGCTATTTATTGCTTACCTATCAGTAACGAGTTTTTGGTTCTTCACTAAAATGGACACTATTGTAAACCGACTTCAAAAAAGGAGAGGGTTCTCAATTCGACCATATTTTTTTTAACGAATAATAATTGAAAAAAATTACATTTAAACTCCAATTGTTACAACATTTAAAAATATTTATACAATAAAAAAGAATGCAACCTCGGAATAAAAAATAATTACCTAAAAATTTGCATAACTCTTTATTTTGGTATTATAAAACTTATTTCTAAAGTCTTGCATGATCATATGTCCGCGTCTTAAGATACTAAAGATCAAAGATCACAAAAATCTTTTTTTTTTTGTACATTTCACTTTTCTTAAGATAGAGCGCAAAGAGTAGGAGCCTTCTTCTACCTATACAGAACAAAGATCCTAAGGGAAAAAAATCATTTTCTATTCTTTTTGAAAAGCCTTAAATCCTAGACAATAAATAAAATACATTTAAATACGTATTTCGGAGGTAATAGACATTTATTACAATAAAACAGTAAATTTTAGATTTGGTACACTCAATTTTACCGCTTACTACGCTCATATAATCGAAACTTGAAACAGCTCCAAAAAAGCTAATATTAGAATCAAATTTGGATTGGTAAATTTTAAATCACAATCAAACACCTTTACTGTGTGTAGGGAACATTCACGCAATAAACAATGAGTTTTTACATGGCTGTAAAAAGTGTTTATGTAGGTGTGTTTTTAACATAGTCAAAACACTGCAAAAAACAAAGTAGGATATAATAGTTAAAGATGCATAATAGGAATTTAAAAAAACGACCAAAAAGTAACCAAAAGTTTAATAGTATATTACATAACGAGAGTTGTAAGAAGCTTATTACATGCGAGTAAAAAAGTTGCGCGCGAGCCGCGTCGCGGCGAGCGCAGTAATTTTACAAGCATGTAATAAGCTTACAACTCAAGTTATGTACTATACTTTTTCTACGATTATTTTCATTATAAAAATAAAAAGTATAACAAGTAACTTTTATTTAATTAACAAAATTCGGGAACAATTTAAATTAAACATTTATTTATAATAATTATTTGTTAAATTAATTGGAATAACCTTAAAATAAAAGTATTATAAGTAGGCACATTTATGTTATACTTTTAAATAACATACCTTTATTAACAAGTACTGTACATCAGGAGCTCCATTTAAAAAAAGTTTTATTTCATCAGGATGTAAAATTTTAGATTTTTTGTTGTTAAAACCTTTTCATTGCCTTTTTAGATAAACTCGCAATTTCGGGTAATTTTCAATATTAACATTATTTTTCAAAGTTATACCACTATGCATAGAATATATTGCCCATAATGAGGATGGTTTAAATTTCTTAGCGATTTCTCCAAAATAAGCCAAGAGTACGTTTTCAGAAAATGAATTTACATTATTTGTTGTACGCCAATCCATAAATTGCTGATATACCTTTTCATATCTTCCTCTAGATTTTTCTGGTAATAGGTTCTCGGTATAGTGTTCGCAGCTAACTGCATAATATTGGGTGGTGTGCTACTAAATTCATCTTCACTATTCGATGAACTCATTTTATTTATCTGTATTTAAATTACCACTATATTTACACTGACAGATTAATAATTTTTAATCTTTTAAAATAACGTCTGTTAATTCGTTTCCATGGTAACTCGACAAACTGACTTACAAGGCTTATGTGATATTACACATTTTTATAGAACTGAAGCGTAATTTATTTTATTACGTGCTAGTCATTACGTGTCAGTATCTGTTTTGATGTATTTACATTGCATCCAAACAGTAGGTAATATACAATTTACTAGTAAGAGAGTAGAAAAAGTTAATTTTTATCAAAACCAGATCCGATTTAAACGAATTTTTTTTTATAACAAGTTGTCTCTTTCAAAAAGTTAATATACCTACTCTATTGGCAGAACAAACATATTTTTTTATAAATACTGGGGGTAACAATTTTAACGGACTTTTGCCATAAATTTTATAACACCCTGTGGATTTCAGCAGTTTTAGTATCAAGTTGTAAACAAGAGAAACTCTAGCATTATCTTTTTATAACATTTTTTTTGATTTACTCTTTTAATTTAGTTACTGCATGACAAACACAATTTTATAGCATAACATAATTTATATTTATTAACTTTTATTGTCATTAACGGCACTAGAGTTAGTAGAAGGTTATGAAAAAACAAATAAACAGTAATTATTAGGTAACTAAAGCTGTCCAAAAGCAGTTGATAAAAGTGTCTTTTGTTAGTCCTGAACGTTTTTTTTTTGTAAAATCTCTAATTTTGCTAGTATGCAAAGTAAAACACGAAATTTTACTCGCGAAGAATGTGCTCAAGTTCTGTTTAAGAAAAGTTGTGGTAATTAAAGAATTGCTTACTTTTTAATGCATGTCATGCAACAATTTCACGGGTCATGAAAGATACAGGGTCATGGTCGCAGACGTGGCAAGGCAGGAGGCAAATAACGATTCATGATAGATTTTTAAGATTTTCAGCCCTAAGACAACGTTTTGTAATAGCCCGTAACCTTCAAAGTCAATTAGGAGATGTCAGTGGCTTACAAGTTTGTAGTCGACTAATGGAACATAATTTGAGTCCTAAAATTGTTGCTCAATGTCCAGCTTTAGCTAAAGATGGTCGAAGAACGAGGCTAAATTTGCTAGGGATTACCATAACTGGTAAGAAGCTGTATGAAAGCAGTTATTATTTACTAATGAGTCCCGGGGTATGCGTGTATATCAACGCCCTAACGAACAGTATGCTCAGTGTAATTTTGCAAATACTACATTATTTGGAGGAGGATCTGTGATGGTCTAGGAAGGTATTTAATTGAATGGTCGCAAGAAACTTGTAATCATAAATAATGAAAGCCTTACAGTTGAAATGTACATATTAATGATTTTAGAACAACGTGTTATGCCACTTGCTACAGATTGAAACACTTGTGGCGACTTTAACACAATTTATTCACCAAAATTGTAATAGATTCACAAGAACTCCACTGGAAAACACCTTAATAGTTTTATAATACCAATGAACTAATTAAACTCCCCTTAACTGCCCATACATCCTCTTATATAAAACAAACGCACATTCTAGCATTTACGAGAAACATTATCTATCCTAATTAATACACACCAGAAGATTCTGGAATACATAGGTAACCTAAAACAGTCATTAAATTAAAGATCCTTTTCTTATTCGGTTATCTTGTTAAAATATGTAGGATCAAGAAGTTTTATTGATGCAGGTTAATAGTTGGCCTTACGTTTTGTGTATGCACGATAATACCAGGCTTTACATTGCTCGAGTTGTAACTAATTATTTCGCAGAAGTCGGAATCAATACCATGGCATAGCCAACCCAAAGCCCGGATGAGAATCCCATAGAGGACCTCCAGGATACTGTTAGAAGAAGACTAAGAGAGGAATCGAATCAATTAATCCGTTGAAAAAAGTTCCAAAACTATATACGGTCCCTTATTCTAAGTATCGGCTGGCGCTGCCAAGACGTTATTTGTGCGAAAGGCGGAAATATTCGCTCTCGAGACTTACGTTTACCATTTATCTTTGCTTTGTTTCTTTTTTGTCGTTAAAAATTTATTTCTCCATAAAAACATTTTCTACCATAAAATTATGTTACTCTTGTAGTAGTCAAGATAAAAGAGTAAATCAAAAAACAAAATATTATAAAAAGATAAGTCTAGACTTTGCATTGTATTATAACTTGATATCGTAACTCGTAACGGCTGAATCACAACAGGATGTTATAAATTTTATGGAGAAAGCTTGTTATAATGGTTACACCCAATATTTATAAAAAATATTTTTACGAATTTTCTGAAAGAGACAACTTGATTAAAAAAACTCGTCCAAATCGTATAAATGATATCAACAAAAATTACCTTTAAACTTTTGGTTACTTCTTAGTAAAAATGTATAGGTATTAGGGAAAATAAAATTGATCTTATAAAATTTTTATTTTGTTTTAATTTTTTTTTGTTTGTTTATATGTTTATTTTAAATGTTCACAGATAAAAATAAAATAAATATTATTTAAAGAATTTTTAATTTATGATTAATATTTATTAATATATTATAATAATCAAAATAGTGTATACATACAGGTAAGCAGCCCCCACTCTTTGCGCTCTATCTCAACAAGGGTTAGATGTACAAAAAAATACTGGAAACAAAAGTTGAAGTTAATTTTTCTTTTTATATATGTTATACCTTAAGTATCATTTAGAGCAAAGAAAACGGGATATTTGGAAAAAAACTAATTTTTGTAACCTTTGACCTTCAATATCTTAAGACGCGGACACGTGATCATATGAGACTTTTAAAGTAAGTTTTATAATACCGAAATAAAGAGTTACGCAAATTTTTAGCTTATGAACTTTTATTTTGAAGTTCCATTCTTATTTTACCTGATTATAAAATATGATTTAAATATTGTATAAATTGCAGTTTAAAGGTAATTCTTTAAATTAATATTCGTTTAAAATGGTATTTATTTTGATGAAGAAACAAAAAATGTTTGACTGTTGAGCAATAACCTTGTCTATTTTCGTACTATTCGATTATACAAATTGATTTCGAGCAAAGGAAACTGGATATTTGCAAAAAAAAAAGATTTTTGTTACTTTTGATCTTGAATACCCTGAGACACAGACACGTGATCATCTAAGACTTTTGGGTAAGTTTTATAAAACTTAAATAAAGACTTCTGAAAGGTTTTTGCTATTAATTTTTACTGCCGAGGTTTCCCTTTTTTCTTCCTTATTTAACTAAGTTATTAACGAAGATTAAACGTGTATATAGCAATTAATAAATACTTAATACAATAAATATAGAAAGCGAAGCAAACAACTCTTTTTTATTTCAACAAATGTTAAACAAATGTTTCAAAAATGAAATTGTATTAATAAATTTTGTGAAATATATTTTTTATGTTGGGGAAGTCACGTATCTTATAAATTCTGTATCAATTTAAACGTGTACTAATAATATGTTTTATTATATTATTATATGATTATTTTACTACGTATAAAGGCGTGTTTACATGATGCCAGTAATTGGCGCCAGTCTTAATGGCATGCCAGTGCTTGATTAGGACAGCGCTGGACTGGTACGTTTACACGTATCCAGTAGCTAGCGACAGTCTCATTGGCACCCTAGTTCCTATTTGGTGAAGTTTACCCTTCACATGTACGCCAGTAACTGGAACGCTGTGTTTACACGTGTCTACAACCACTGGCGCGGAGTTGGAGGGGACCGGGACGAGAGCCAGTGGCATGAAAAATAGACCAACTTTCTATTCGAGACAGCGCTGGCAGACAGCGCTGCACTGGCACAAGAAAGTGTTTACATGATGCCAGTACCATGCCAGCGCTGGCATGCCAGTGAGATTGTCATCATGTAAACACGCCTTAATTCTGCACAGTTTACCTCCTATCTAAAAAGCGGCATTTTGGCAATTTACTGGTACCTTTACTGGCCGTCATTCTAATACTGATTTTTCTTGACAGTTTCTTTTTCACTGGTTTTTACAAACTATCGATAATATAGTCGCGTAAACGGTGCGGTCAGACAAACAATTTTATATAAATCTAACTAGCTGACCCGGCCACGCGTTGCTGTGTCTAAGGTTTTTGTTATATTACATTGTAGTAATCTATTTAAGAGTAGGAGAACATCAGTCATGGGACCACCCTGCTTGTTTACATAGATGCCATTTGTAAAAAATATGGCGACCTCTATGACAGATTTTCTACTACTGCAACCTCTTAATACAATGAAATTATTATTTACGAATGAAGACGGAAACGTTAAAGCTGGTATAAAAATTCACTGGATTGATATTAAGCAAAAATCAATACAAAAGAATTTTAAAATTTATTATTATTTTTATTCAAGTTTCTAACAAATGAGTATATTACTGTCACGCCTGGAGAGATTTGGGAGAATGTGCCTTAGTGTTATAGGATAAGGAGTAGCTTACTAAAGGCACTCCCGGCCAGGTATCCTTCTGAAGGCAGAATACTAACCAAGGGTAAGATGAGATAAACAACAGGAAACAAACAACAAATATATTAACGAATAAATAAGTAATAAGAAAGTAATAAACATTAAGAATAGGGAGTCTTACCAAATAAACTACATGGTGGCATGTCACACTTACTCACGAACATACGTCAAGAGTCACAATGGCCCAGACCCCAGGGTCTGTTTTAGGGACACCCCAAAGGGTGACGACCCTTACAGACAACCTCAGACTACAAACTCCTGGTGTCTGACCTCAACAACCTGCTTTTAAAGCCAATTCATATTCTACGTGAGAATAAAAATTAAACCATTTAAACACGTGCCGAGATCTAACGTAATGATTTTGACCTGATAAAATGTAATACATAAAAATACAGTAAAATATAAACTAATAAATTAATATGTAGGGCAAAACTACCCTATCACTTATCCACTTATGTGACATTACACAGTAAATAACATGTAACACTTTAACTTATGAATAAGGTAGGTAGGGCAGATAGTCTTAAATCTTTAACAATAATACTTATTATTTTAAATTATAATTACTTTTATTTTCAATTTAATTTAGCACTAATCGGAATACAATATTTTTGGTTAACCTGTCTTTAGCTAACCCAAACAGATTCGACGGTTTCTCTACACGTGATCATGCAACATATAGTTGCCCAGTTTATTAAACTGTATAGTTTCAAAGCACATACCACAACTTTTTATGTTAAAACTTTTCAATAATTAAAACTGAATTTAAGTGTCATCTCAACAATGCACAGCATCCTTGATATTGCAAAAATATTAAGTCATACAACGCTGTGATTGATCATAGAGAGGATTGTTTCTTTGTTAACAAAATCAAGGGTAGTTGTATCTAAAAACTTTCTAAAATAGTTTATTTTATTAATAGTTAAAATTAAAATAATAATTACTGTTTTCACATGTAAAAACAAAAAAAAAACTTCCCTCTGGCGTAATCGATTCCATTACGATAACCCAACCGAAATGTCATAATCAGCCGCTGATCCAACTTAGCTACCAAGACTTTACATGAATACTTTCAAAATGATAATATCATATTTAATATAATAACAATTCAATAAACAAATAATTTGCAATAAAATAATATTGCGACTATAAATTAAAATGGAAGCTATCCTATCTTTCAAGTTGGATCAAACTGCACACGGTGTGCAAATTTGATTAAAATCGATTTAGTAGTTTAGGAGTCCATTGCGGACAAACAACGTGACACGTAATTTATATATATTAAGATTGAATTAATTTTAGAGAAATGAATTATAGTTATTATTTTAAGAAACTCTAACTACCGTTAAATAAAACCATGTTCAGAAAATTATTATAAATTTTAAACTTTTTGTTAATGTGTTACTCTTTTACTAACTAGATTACAATGATTTTTTTGCATAACCAGCAAAAATTTGATTGATATTAGGAGACCAAATTCAGGTCTAATTACGAGGGCAATAAATAGACACTATCCATTATCTTAGCAATTTTTTAAAACAAAATTTTAATATATAAAAATTCCAATATAAAGTCATATTCAATAATAATTATATTTTTCTTGTTTTTTAATCAAAAAATTATATTTCTCTTTTGTTGTTAAACAATAATAAACACAATATAAAAATATATTAATTATAGTTACCTGATAAACAACCTGCAAGAATTTCGACCATTAATCCAAGACCAAAACCTTTATAACCTCCAGTAGATTCCAATCCACCAAGCGGCATTAATTTTTGAATTTTTAGAGCATTGGCAGGGTCGGTTTCAGCTTGGCCTTCTTTACCCATAGCCCAACCCTCTGGAATAGATTGACCCTTTCTTCTGTAACTTTCTATATTTTGTAACGAGGTTGCTGATGTTGCTAGATCTAATAAAAAATAATCTCCTTCTTCACCTGGGGCACCGAATGAGATAGGGTTAGTACCGTAAGCTACGTCACAAGCTCTAGTAGGAACGACTAGAGGAATACTATTGGATGCAACTACAGCAATGAAGCCTTTTTTAATAGCTTGCAGAGTGTACATGGAAGGTATGCCGAAATTATTGGATCTATAGCAGGATACTAAAGCCACACCTTAAAATAAAATAAATGTTATATTTTACAGTTAATATTATAAACGATATTTAAAGAAAAAGCATAGTTTATGTATTTAATATTAGGTTTTTACTTTTAACGCTTCTTTTCAAAGGTTTATATTTAATACGGTTAGTCTAATGGTTTTTTGCAGTATATAAAATCGTTATTTATGTATTAAGAGCGAAAAGTAATAAATTATTGCGCGACGCAAACTGGAACGCAGGCGCAGTAATTACTCCAGAGCAATAATGACACTTTTTGCTGGTAATACATATACAATGTTTTCTACAATCCCTTAATATAATGTAACAATTTTCGTCTAAGAAATTTATTACAGAAAAACAAATAACACACTAAACGAAGATAATTTACTTATTATTGGTAATATTAGTTAAAAGCCTATCCCGATCTGATATAGTAAATTATTGATTCCTGTGAATAGTTTGTCTATCTGGATGTTTATTCGATGACTCCGATAAAATTTTCATCGCTGTTTTAATTTTGTTACTAATATTATCATTAACATAACTATAGAACTTTTCCAACCCCCGTGTCGCCTTAATTGTTTAATTAAGTCACCTACACCATTAACATTAAGTGGCCGACGTTCGTTGGAAGCAGTGTCCTGTGTAGAATGTGCTGTCTGGTAGGTTAAAATAGCTAGCAATTTCCTTTAGAATCTTAGCAATAAAATTCATACCTACTACTTAATTGCAATACTTTTCCTGATTGTATTTAAAAAATAATCGCAATGGTATATTTTTATTGGTAGGTTTTGTAGAAACATATTTTGTGCATAACGATAAAAAGCTAAAGAATTGTTTTCGGTATTATTTGTGATAGTAAAAATTATATTTCTTCCTGTTTTCAAATTAGGTATTAAAAGAGATTCTTTATAATATAGTTATTTATGCAACTAGTGCGTAAAGTGACCTTTTTTGACGAATGTGAATGTTGTCGCATGAGCCGCACGCAATTCTCTTAATAAATTTATTTTTTACCTGATGAAGAAGCTTTTCTGATTGCCAGATCCATACAGTATTTACCATTAACAGGTCCGAGACCATATTCACCATTGACAATAGCTGTAGCCTGATTTTGTATATCAACAGTTGGTCTAGAATTAGGACGTATGGTTTTTGATTCGATTTGTTTAATTATATCCGGCAAGCTACTTAGACCGTACTTTGAATGTCCTCTAAAATCCGCTGTTATTAAATTATCAACGACTATGTCAGCATTTTTAGGATTACAGCTTAGACAAGAGAGACAATCAAAAATAAAACGCCTCACTTCATTTATTGGAACAATTTTTTGTTGAATGCATTTTTCTTCATGGCATTGCTTCTCTTCGTCAATCCCAAGACCTTTCTTTTTGGCTGCTTTAAAGACGCTTAACCATTTATTGGATTTAGCAGAGGTGAAATACTTTTGAGTTGGTATTTGTTGGTAAGTTGTTTTAGAATTTTTTAAATATAATAAAAAAATCATAATGATTCCATATTTTGACACAAAAAAATGACAAATAATGAATTATAGTAACTATGGAATATTTTATAAGAATATTCTGAATAGCGAGAGTACTTAATCATACACATATTAGTGCCTGATGAGAAATCTGTTAAAAATGAAAAAATTATAAATGTATAATACAACTATAAAAAATTGAAATAAATTAAAAATAGTAGCAATTAGAAAGAAAGCAAATATAAAAAATAGACTGAAAGTAGAAATAATTAATCACGTAGTAGTAGATTTACACGCTTGGCAAGTCTCCGCAAGCATCCACAAGCTCTAAGCCTTCACATGTTAACACAAGACAAGAAGTCGATAGGTAGATAAAAAAGTTTTATAGGAGTGTTGGATTTTAGGACCCTGTTGTAGGGTTTATGTCTTTTTTAGGAAGTGAGTGGCAAGGTTTGGATGGTGTTGGTATTGGTCGCCGGCACCGCTCTCACAAAATTCCCCATTTGCTGCAAGTTGGATTGCTTTAACTGTAGCTCTTGTATCTTCTTGTAATCCATGGCGCTTTTTGATGTGAGTGTAAGTGTATGTGGAGGTGTAACCTACGTGGTGCAAAATGGGGTTAAGAGATTGACGCTGTGGCGTGTCTTCTCTGTCGTGGAGCCCTTTCATTTGGCAAGGATTAAGAAAACCACAGAAACCTTCGCCAAAGGCAAATTTTGTTTTTGTAGTATCCAGTCAGTCCTGTGGGCACCATCTATCGGTAACAAAAAGGGGATTCATCTAAGAGGCTTTTCAGGTCTTTAGAAAGGTCCCTGTCTACTGTTTGGAGAAGTCTCAGGTTGGGAAGGGGAATCTTGTTTTTCGGTACTCTGGATATTCTTTAGAGTCGTCCATTCCAGAGGGTGCGGAGGGTCCTCTTGGCAACGTACAGCTGTTAAAGTGTCTGAAAGCAAGAAGGAAGAGGCAGTATGTTTGTGTTGTTGTAGACAAGGTGGCTTGCGTAGAGAAAGTGCAGATTTTTCACTTTACGTTTAATAGCTCTCCCCATGGCATGAATAGAGTGGAGAAGTCTCTGAGGGAGGGCAGAGTATGGCACGGCCTTATAATCGATCATAGGTCTGATAAAGGTTTTTTATGGAATAGGGTTTTGGTGTCACTTCTTTTGAGTTCACTTCTCATTTTGTTAAGTGTAAGCTCAACATCGGCATCCCGACTGCGTACACCCAGGTAGGTCACCTAATCCTGAGAAACGAGCTGTTCCCCCCATAGTGACAGGTTGATATAGTCAAAAAAGAGAGTTGGTGTCTAGAAAATCCCTGATTCTATCTAGGAGTAGCAGTTTGCCAATGACGTTTAGGACAGAGATTGGTCTGTAGTTGTAGGGGTTTGTGGTGTTTTTTCCAGGTTTCCTTTATAAACTCTTAAATGCTATTTATCTGCTTGTGAGTGCGCTAGTGTATTACGGTCAAGCAAACATGGTTTGTGCACATGCGTTTAGAGCAGGAAGTAATGATCGGCACTACACATGCAACGACGTGTAAATACGCTGCAATACGTTGGAATCTTGCCAAGCATGTAAACCTGCAATAAGATATAAACGAAACCAAACAACTTAAAAAATTCAAAATGGTATTATAAATAAAAAGCGAACAATATTCTGTGAATAAGAAAAGAATAAAAAATGGTTTTTTAACCTTGAGTGTGTGCTGCGTTTTTTTTATTTCAATAAAAGTGTTCTGTTGCTTTTAATTTGATTAACGAAAGTGCTGCTTTTTATTAAAAAATATGTATCGTTTTAAAGCTAAAATGAAATTATAAAGTATAAATTAATAAATAATTTAACCACATTTTGCTGAATTTTGTTTTATATCCTTCTTAATAAAACGTTTTCGCAATATATTTAGCACAAAAATTCAATAGTTAAATCTGAGCGCCTTATTTTTTCTAAATGCCTGAATGTTTAAAGTCTAATTCGTGTGTTATTTTGAGAATTCTCTGTAATTTTTAAGGAGTTGTGTTATAGTTTCATTTACTCCACTAGTGGAGTAAGTAAATAGAAACCTGTAATATTATGTTGTTTGCCTACTACAGTATACATTAAATTAAACTAACATTTGACATTTTACAGACAGAGCTGTCTGCGAAATCGAATAATGTTTGACAACTTATGCCAAAATTTAAATTTTATTTTTGTTATTTTTAGTTTTATACAAAACCATTTGATAAGTCGCGGTTAAAGCGTAGTACTTCACTTGAGGAACAAATTGCATATTTAGCTCGTTTCTTTAGCCCATTCGCTCGCAAGCTCCCTCATGGGCCAAACACACTCGCTGTAATATGCAATTTACTTCACTCGTAAAGTAATATACTATTACTTAATTTGATTTATCGTACACTTTAGGTTTTAAAAAAAGAACTTCTTCAATCATTTGCTGAACTAAAAAACAAATATTTTGGTATTTAAAAGCAATGTTTATTTAAACACATATAGGAGATTACTAGGCCACAAAAAAATTATATGGAGTTGTGAGTGTATCAATAATGTATCTAATTAATAATACTGAAAATAAAATTAACTTTTTTTATGGTATATTCTTAAAAATAAGTTAATAAGGTATATACCTGAACTACTGACAATTGATAATAATAATCATAAGATGTACCTAAGCACTACGAGCCTAGTAGGCCCATGGCTAGGTGTCTCCTTATATCTTCTTGAACTTTGTTGCTCAAACTTAACTTCGGTCTTTTCCTTTGCCTTTTGCCTGCCAACGCACTAGATTCTGGGAATTCTGGATGAAACCATTTTCTGCAGATGGTCCAACCATTTAAGTCTCTGCACCTTTATTACAGCTAATATGTTTGATTCTTGAGCTTTGTTAGCTCGTTATTAGTTTTTCTCATCCGTTGTTCGTTTAAGTTTTTTCCACCCAAGACGCAGTATTTTTCGTTTCCAAACTAGTAACAACTCTTGGTGTTTTTTTGTTGTGATCAATGTTTCAAAAGCATACGTCACTATCGGCCTTATTACGGTCTTGTAGGTTCTTAGTTTTGTTCTACGAGATATATTTTTGCTTCTTAACAACCCATTAAGAGCATATAGGGCGGTCGCTCGAAATAAATCTTTTTTGTATTTCCTCTTCATAGTGAAGTACTCTTGTAAAGACAGTTCCCAACTACTTAAATATTTTAATTTGTTCCAATTTGTATTATGTTTTCTTTGCTGTTGTCATTATTATGTACGGCTTCTGATCGAATTGCATATTGGTCTATTCCATATACTTTGTTTTTGCTTTATTTATATCCTTTGCTTGCTGCCCTCTTTTTAGAAAGTTTTTTATATTTTCGCCGTGTTCTGTGTCTCTGTGTCATTCCGTGGAATTTGTAATCGAATTTAAACCTATTTCCCGACTACCTAGAGCTCTGAAATTTTCAGGATAGCTAAGAACTGGATGACAATGCATGTTTCAAGTGTGTATAGGCATATACATAGATTTTGAAATTTATACCGAATTGATATTAAACATGATCTAAGTTGTGTATAGATAATATTATTTTGAAAGTTATTAAATAAATCGTTCGTAGCGTAGTTGGTTAGGAGGCGGTTCAGTCCACTTGTGACAGTTCTGTTATGTTATCATAATGGGATCGATTACTCGACAGAGAAGTTTTTTTTTTCTTTTTTTTTTGTTCTTACATGTGAAAACAGTAATTATTATTTTAACTGGTAATAAAATAAACTGTTTTAGAAAGTTTTTAGATACAACTACCCTTGATTTTGTTGACAAGGAAACAATCTTCTCTATGATCAATCACAGCGTTGTATGACTTAATATTTTTACAATGTCAGGGATGCTGTGCATTGTTGAGATGACACAAAATATGACCTATAAATCAGTAAAAAACTTTCTATTATAAAAAGTTCTTTTTGTAAATTGTGCTTATTAAACTTTATGACTGTTTGCATCATTTCTATTTTGTTTTTTCCAAAATTACCAAATGGTCTGCAAATGCTAAGAACTCATATTTTTTGTGTATAACCTTTTTTAATATTATGCTTAACATTATAGATGACAATGGATCACCCTACCGCACTTTTTTTTGACCTCAAAGCTTTCCATTATATTTTTTAACTTTAGTTTTTAACTAAATTCACTGTCCTATTGACCTATTTTCTTATGACAATTTTATTCTTAATGACAATTTCGCCGCTAAAACTTTTGAATAGTAAAAATTTTAGGTTACTAAAATTCTGTTTTAGTCTAATTTGTGGATAAAATGTAAATTTTTACTTATGTACAAACTATTTTTCCAAATAATTTATGGTGATGACTGATATTTATTACCAATTAATTTATAGTAATTATAAATGATTTGTTACATATTACTTTAAGTTCTTGTGTAGAATTTAAATTTAGTTGACAGTTTACATTATTTATTTTCATAAAGATTATTATCTTGTTACGTTTAAGAAGAACTTACGTATATTATGTTCATAAACACACACACACACATATTTTTTTGAATTTATTTATTATCTTCTTATAAGTAACTTATTTATTTTTATACGCACCTTATTGCAGAAGACTCCTTAAAAAGCAATTAACGTTTTAGCCGACGTCATTTAGCTGAATTTTATTCTAGCTCTTAAACTTAAATACCCAGTACTCCGACAAGCTCTTAGCGGTTAATGGTTGAAGTCTTTAAGAAAATTAAATGGTAGCGTAATCTAATTGTATTTGAAATACGAGGAGATGGTCTTATAGGATAGGAAGTTTTTTTACTATAAATACCGTTCGACTTCTTAAGATGACGATGGCTTAGGAATTTTGCTTTATCGAAAACTCGTAAAAGTTTGTATGTTGACAGGGCCTGTTAAATTTGAATTATTAGAGTTTGGGAAAAAGTTATGGAAGAAACATAAAACATAAGTTAACAACTTTCCTTGTTAAAAACTCAATTTCAATAAACGAAAAATTTTAGAAAACAACAGTTCAATCAAAGTCATCATTATCCAAGAGCAAGATAAAACTTGCTTATACAAAAAGTATTACCACCCAGTTAACCACATGACGAATGATGACGTCTATTTCACGACATTTATTAGTCATTTTTGGTGAGATTGGTCATAGGTCAGAAATATGTCGTAAAAAAGACGTCATATTGGCAACGTGACAGTGACGTCTCGTTTATTCGTCAAATTGACGTCTTTTTCGGGCCATTTATTATCCAATTTATCGATTGTTAATTTATAAAACAGAAGCGTTCCACATTTTTTATCTCATATTTCGCACTGTATTTCTCTCATATCTTGTAGTAGATAAATTAAAGCTACTTTACATGTTTATATGTATTATTTTCTTTAACCATCATTGATTATAATCTTCATTTGATTTTTTTCATTGATATGGTTAATATTTTAATAGTATATAAAAATATTTCACTTCATTTTCAATTTTTGAAATATATATTTTGAAAAAGCTTTCAAACGGAAAACAATACTTTAAAATTTTTTTAAATGTTTATGTATATTACATAGACAAATTAAGAGACTTTTTGAAACATAGCCCAAAGGCGCCAACATGTTTGTGCGCATACTATAGGGCGCAATCGCATTCTGTAGTGGTGAAACTGGGAACTAAACCAGCAAAATCTGATCAGCTGGTAGCGCGAAAAAACAGTAATGGCGGCATGGCATAGTGACAGGGAAGTGCAAGTGGTTTTAGTTTAATATAAATTGAAGATAGTTTTAGCGTAAAAATGGTGCAAAAGTATGGTGAATAGTTTTAAACATGTCACTACCAGGTTATTTTAGATATAAATGCTGTGTTGTAGATTGTAAAAGTAAGTATTTCAATCATGTTTATGATAAACATTTTCATAATAAGAAGCTTCGTGTGTTTATTAAATATGAATTTTGTGCAATGTGTAATGTAAATTTTAATTCTTATTTCGTTAAATTAATATAAAATTTAACTTGTTATAAATGTAATGATTATCGTACATTTCTGTGATATTAGTGTAATATGTATAGTTGATTCAAATAGAAGTGTCATCAAGTGGGCTGGGTCATCTTTAACTTTATTACTAGATTCAATGGAAACAGAACTTTAGTTAGGGAATTATATGTCATCGCGATGTGTCAAAATGTTTAGAGCATATTAATAGCAATCCTTTGAATATAAGATGTTTTATATTCAAAGTAGCAATCTGATCACAAGCTGGCTAATATTGCGATTCAAATTTCACTAAACGTGGGTGCTGCCACTACAAATTTGAATTTTCCAGAGACTACTTGATGACACTTGTATTTGAATCAACTATACATATATATGTTTTTAACTATAAGCTAAATTTTAAACAACTTTTTTGTACCTTACAATTTATCTATCATTTATTATTTTGGTAACTTTTAATATTTTTGCGGCAGTAATTTAACTTGTACCTGTTTGTGTGATAATAGTATAAAATGGACCTTTTTTGTGATATTAGTATTTAAGTTATAACTATGTTGTTTATTATTAAATTTAAGTTTCAAAATTTATAGGTATAGTTGATTCAAATAGAAGTGTCATCAAGTAGGCTGGGTACGTGTGAGATCATCTTTAACTTTATTACTAGATTCAATGGAAACAGAACTTTAGTTAGGGATTTATATGTCATCGCGATGTGTCAAAATGTTTATAGTTATATGTAGCAATCTGATCACAAGCTGGCTAATATTGCGATTCAAATTTCACTAAACGTGGGTACTGCCACTAAAAATTTGAATTTTCCAGAGACTACTTGATGACACTTCTATTTGAATCAACTATATATATATTTGAGTTTATAGATAAACAGATATTTTAAAAGATGCGCTTCTGTTATTCTGAGTAGAAAGTATTAGCGATTGTTTTACATCATTTCCTTTAATTCATTCGTTCGTTTAAATACGAAAAATTTGATAAACTAATTATTTAATTTTAGTCATAAACTAATTATTTCATTTTAGTCGGTAATGCAAATGACAATAATTTTAATTTTTGAATAAATGCTTATTACTTCTGTGTCTAATTTCATTTCTATCCTTTCCAATCTCCTAGTTGAGTACTTTACAGTGACGTAACCACAACGTCATCTGCTGACGTTACCATAGCGTTATCTTCTGACGTTACCATAACGTTATTTGCTGAAGTTACTATAACGTTATTTGCTGACGTTACCATAACGTTATTTGCTGACGTCTATAAGCTGTGACATTATCACGTACTAACGACGTCACAATCACGTCAATTCCTCACGTCATGTAGGTGATCAAATAACGTTTAACTGACGTCGGAATCACGTCGCCTGGTTAACTGGGCAATTATATACATTTTCATTTATTTATAATCACTAATTTATATTTAATTGTTAATTTTGACAAGGAAGTTAATTTTTAATATTATCCACTATGAACATTTGCTTTTTAACCGACTTCAAAAAGGTTCTCAGTTTGACCTGTATGTATTTATGTAAACGACTTCAAAAATTAAGAAGCATCCGAGTTTTACTTGTATGTATTTCACCGCCTTTATTATTAAAAAATTGATGAAAGCAAATACACATTTACCGTTTATTAGAATAAAACCGCTATAATTTTTAATTAAATAAATTCGATATTTATTAGCCCACTTAAAAAAATGAGGTTCTCACCTTGACCTCTATGTATGTATATATGTTTGTGCGCGATTATCTCACAATTAACTCAATCATTTTTAATGCGGTTTTTATAAAAGTATTGTTTACTATAGAAATCAATATCAATATTTTTAAAGGTTTTTAAAGGAGTAAATCATGATACCTATTCAACAAGTAGCAACTAAAAAAGATGAAATAAAAACTTTCAACCGACTACCTTTTCAACATTTTAATTTGATTTATTAGGAAGGTTTTAAAAATAGTTCATCATGAATTTGCTCCCAAATGTGACAAAGTCAAGTAGCAACTAAAAAGAATAAAATATTTTTTTGAAGTTATACTTCTATTCATGCACTTGGTGGAAAAGATTTGTGTACAGTTAAATGGTGTGAGTAAGAGAGAGACAGACACACTTATAAGGTATATTGATCGGTAAAAACAAAGATGAAATATTTCTCACATGTTATTAGTCATAACTATAAGTCCTTTGAATACCGTTTTAACTTTCAGTACATTGAAAAGGATAGATATACAAAAAACAGTCTGAACTAATGTATAAATATTATAGTAACGGACCACATGATTATTTGACAGATTATTTTATAATTCTGTCGCGTAAGTTAACATATTAAGTTTAGTATTTTATGTTAATAATATTCAGTAATGAGTATTGTATTGTAGTCTAAAATACCGTCACATAGTTGCAGTATATCCTGCACTATGCTTTTGAGGTTGTTGGCTACATAAACAGAGTTTTTACGAATAGTCGAGGAAATAAAGCACCAAAACCTCCAAATTTTGTAACATAAGATGGATCGGAATGCGTTTTTTTGCATTGGATTCGTTAGAGTATCAGGAAATTTGTCGCTATATTTTATAATGTAAAAATGGAAATTGCATTTCTGCATTCGAAAAGTACATTCAGACAATAGAGAGAAAACTTACAACTCGGTAAGTATTGCTAAAAATGGGTTCAATTTATGTACTCGTGGTTTTTGGAGTCGCTGAACACGAATATCACGATTCCGAAAGTCTCCGCGGCACTTGGTGTCTAGGGTATTTACCTCTGCTCCTGGGGTTTTATGTAAATTCTGTACGAAATCAGTGCACACTTGGTACTCGGTGTTTTTTTGACTTGCTAAAGACGATTATAATAATGGCGATGGTGTTCGAAACACCTGGTGCTTAAAACGGACCTTGTCTCCAGGAATTTTATGCAAATTCGATACAAAAAAACATGTGCACACGGTACTAGGAGGTTTTTGGGGTCGCTTACCACGAATATCATATAATGAGTTTGCTAAATCATTCGCATACAAATTTATGAACCCATGCGCGTGCATAGAAGTATCACTTCTGCCAGCAGTCCCACTGACTGCCACACTAGTTTTTTTTTAATAGAAAAATAATCTTAATTTTTTTTAAATTGTAAGCAACTAGGCAATCCGATTTAGAAGTCCGCTCCAATGGAAAATTACTCGCTATATCAATTTTAGCTATTAAATCTAGATTTCAAATGTTAGTCACACAAATTTTTTACAAAGATATTAATCATTGAAGCCGACTTCAAGGAAATCGAAATCATATAATTTTTTTAATTTTTTTTTTATTTCTTTTTTCTTTTTGAAGACGGTTTAAGTTTTTATTTTAACTATACGTCTGTTCAAAGCTTTTGTTTGATAATCGTTGCAAAATATAATGGAATATTATGATTTTTAAATATTAAAATGACACCTACAAGTTCAAAATTTATCTACAGTATAATGGGGTGTATATTATTTTGTTATGTTTATATAGTGTCATGGTTTGGGATTTTCGAGTGTGGTATTTAATGTTTCATTTAGCAACCCTCTTGTCTAAATAAGAACCCTAACCCTACTTAAAAGAAGATATATAAATATATCTTAAAAGTTAGTTTTAGGAAGTAAATCGTGACAGAAAGTTCTGTGAATAAAAATATCTATTCTTTTCTCTTGCAGTTTAAAAAACATAAAGTAAAATTAAAGGAGTGATATCAAGTCGTTTTAATATTCCAGCCCTCATAAATCATAAAAATAATGATAAAAAGGTTTGGTTAAGTTTAGCAATAAAATAATTCCAAAAAAATACTTGTTTTTTTTTATTTATTAGTTGAACTGAAAAGTTCGTGAGATAACATAGTCAACATAACATTTTTTTTTAAAATCGATTTTATTATTCAATAGTTAACTTCAAGGACGTTAACTATAATTAAAGCGGACTTACAATTTTTCGATGCATTGTGTTGTGTATTATACCACCGATTTACTAAGAAAATTATCATTGTAGCTTTGTAGTTTGAATACGTTTAGCAATATAAACACGGTTGACCTAAATATGATGACAGAACATAAGATAAGTGAATGCGCAAGAAAAAGTAATTTCCGTACAGGGAGTTTCAGGAAGACTTGTTCATATAGTAAGTAAAATGTAGAAACTTAAACAAAAAATAAGAAAATTTAACCTATAACACTTCAATAGAATATTTCTGCTTATCGTGTTATTGGCAGTTTTATTAAAAATTTTGAGGATGTATAGGTGCTAGGATATCAAAATAAAGTAATATTAATCATGTTTTTTTAAAAGTCTTTTTTTATTATTGAAGGGCCTTTTAGGCGTCAGCTATCAGGACTATTCGGCAACTTTGATGTACCTATGTGTTTGTGGTGTCACCAAATGTCGTATGTCGTTTTTACATAAAAGAAGAATATTTTTCTCTTTTCGATTTTTTAAAAACTGATTTGTAATGATCGCCGTCAAAAATAATGTAGTTAATTAAACAGACTGTTACGTACATGGTACATTCGATGAAATCAAAACTCGAAATTTGTTTGTTGAAAGAAAGTTTAATCACGTTTGTTGCTTTTGATAAACAGTATGTTGTATTTTAAAACCTACAGTATAAGTATTGAACACTTTTCTGTTAAAGTATAAAAATAAGAAAACTTGTATACTTCCATTAGGCGCTGATCAAGGCGAAACTAGTCGCCGAATATTTGCCAGCAGTATATTGAGTCATACAGCACTGTTTTAATAACAATTTTAAGTTATTGTTTATTTACCTTTATTGTATTTTTGTCGTCATTCAAATCTAATGTCATTATATCATTTATTAAATTATCAAACTATTAATCTAACTAGTGTAATTTATACCGTTGGTGATTGTTTTAAGGAACCTGTTATTAATATAAAAAATTGTTATTTATATCCATCATTAACAGTTTCCTTGTTTTATAAATATAAATAATTTCTTTATTTAGCAATTTGCTATTACATTTTCACAGTTTAGGTAGTATACATAAGGAAAATTCACATTATTCATACAATATTTAAGGCTACATTTACCACCTGTTTTCCTCTCTGAACCTATTCACTATTTTCTTGCAAAATTTTTGGTCTCACATCTTTTTACTTCCTCAGGCAATGAATTATACAACCTCAAACCATCTCCGAAAAGTGATTTCTGTAGATAGGTGTATTTTGTATAGTCTATGTTAAAATTTTGAGCAGATCGCACAGGGTAACTGTTTAGTTCAGATCTTTTAACAAGAAATCTTTTTAAATAGTTTGGTAGTACCTAAGTATATTATTTTCTATTTTAAAAATTAAACTTAAATTTTCTTTTTTAATTATTTGGCTTACATTTAACCATTCTAAAATATTTAACATGTTATTAATTGGCGTAAATTTATTACAGTTTAATATTGTACGCATACATTTATTTTGCAAAAGTTGCAGTCTTTGAATATCTGAACCGTTACATGCAATAAGCAATGATGCACAGTGTGTTTCTCTGTCTATTGTTTTAAAAGCTGTCTTTAGATCAATAAAGGCACTCAACACAATATTACCCCTGTTTATTATATTCCTCCACTTGGCACATACTAATTGTAGGCTAGTCTCACATGAGTGATTATTCCTAAAGCCTGATTGGCATTCAAACAGCAACTTATTTTTTTCTAGATACATTCGTATTTGCTCATTTACAACTATTTCAAGGATTTTGTTCACAATTGGAATTAAGTTTATAGGTCTGTATTCTCCTGGCGTAGTTGGGTACGGAACCTTTGGTACTGGGACAATGACCGTTGTTTTAAGTTCTAATGGATGTATTTATCAAATTTAGTAGCGGGTATCCAGTCGTTTAAAATGTTTCTTTAATAAGTCTTGTATTTAAAATATCATCTCCATATATATATATATATATATATATATATATATATATATATATGACGAACGGAGTGTTTTTTGACAGTATTATAACATAAAGAGATGAAAAAATGATACCATCGTATCTTGCGCCATGCGGTCAATATATCCAGATACCTACATAACCTGAATTGTATTAGTTTGCTATCGTCGGGTTTTTGTCGGCATTTGGATGTCATTGAGACCAATGACTACCATTGGCGCGAAAGTGATAAAGATATGTAAGTATTCGGTAGCATTTGAATGGCTATGTTGTATAATGAAAAAAGTGTAGTTTTATTACAAATCTTTAGGCCGGATTCTCACGACTGGTATGTTTGGTCAATATTTACTTATTGCCTATACCTATATAGTTTAAATGATTTACTTGCGCAATTGTTTGTTACTGGCGTTTTTTCGCAGTTTGTCGGAAAATCGCGACAAGTCAAAGGGATCACCAGTGTGGCATACAATTGATTATACCCCAGCCGCTCGAAAGATGGAATTGAAGGACGCGTGATCAGTGACTGGACGAGGTAATCGTACGATGCCACGCCTTCTAAACTAAAATAACGAAGCACAGTTTACACTGTACGTATACCAGAGATAATATAAACTATAGACATCGAGGGTGGGTACTTTTTTGTTGAGTGGTGTAATTTGGACTTGTGACGTTGGTTGGGGAGAGTAATATTCAAACAGTGCGTGCCGTTCACGTGATCATTCCATCTTTTCAGCGGCTCGGGTATAGTCTATAATGGTTTATATTTCTGTTTGCATTCACACGATGCGTCCAAGCATTGTTCTTTCAGTTCGCTACTACTATTCATTTCGTATTTACTGGCTACTGAAAATAGTATATTACTTTACGAGTGGAGTAAATTGCATATTACAGCGAGTGTGTTTGGCCCATGAGTGAGCTTGCGAGCGAAGGGGCTAAAGAAACGAGCTAAATATGCAATTTGCTCCTCGAGTGAAGTACTATGCTTTACCCACGACTTACCATATGGTTTTATATGAAACTAAAAATAACAAATATAAAATTTAAATTTTGGCATAAGTTGTCAAAAATATCCGATTTCGCAGACTGTTCTGTCTGAGAAATGTCAAATGTTAGTTTAATTTAATGAAAACTGTAGGTAACCAACATAATAATACAGGTTTCTATTTACTTACTCCACTAGTTTAGTAAATGAAACTATAACACAACTACTCAATAATTTGACACTTACTGACAGAGTTGTAGGTTAAAAAATACGCAATTTACTTATGAGTCGTGGGTAAAAGTACGTACCAGTGCAGACGCCGCGCCGTGACGACATTTTCAGGACGACCGCTATCCATCGTAGCTACTGGCGTATTTGTTAGCTGTTACAATTATTTTGTAGAGTCCTCCAATCTCAATTTGCTATCGCCGGCATTTTAATTTTTCGAGAAAAATTATATCATTCTTAAGTATTATTAATTTTTGTTTTAAATTTTAAAAGAAAAATGGTTTTTTATATCTGTATATTTATATCAGTATAAATTTGTCAATTAAAAATTTAATTCTTTTAAATTCAAACTTAGCTATTAATAAGAACATTTGAGTCATTATCTGTAAATAATGCTCATTTTGACAAAAATCTCAAAAGATTGTCTGCTCAGCCAGAACCACGAGGAGGAATAAGCCTTTCTTGTCTGGAAAGTTAGTTTTTTTTTATTTATTTTTTTGCTATTTTTTTAACTTTATATAATAATACATATTAGACTCGGACCAGTTTTCAAGATACATCACGATAGTTGTGAAGGAAATTAATTAGAATGACTAACAAAAATTGTCAGTCTACTGAAGTAAAATCATTCCATGTAAGATAACCAATGATGCTATTGGTAGTAAAACTGGATTTTTGTTTTAGTTATATTTTTTAACATGAGCTTGGCAATTTTGCCATACATCGCTATTTTTATCGTTTAAGGTCGGCGACTGATTATATTATCGAAAACGTATTTTTACGATACTTTAAACCATTTCGATTGGATTAAAAGTATGGAGGTTATTTCAAAAGGGTATTACAGTGCCTGCTGTCAATGACGTATTCATTTTCCGACTTTTGGTATACCTTTAATCATCAAACACTGTTGTAATTTTTCACGTTCTTATAATAAAATTTAACGACTTTCCACTGAATTTAGATCTTAATTCTTTTGTTGGTCAACTAAACAACAACGACATATATCATAATACTAGGTAAACTTGGCTTTTTTGTTTACATTTATTTTTTAACTAGTTCTACTCGCAACGTCGTTCGCGTGGCGTGTGATTGTTGTATAAAAATTTCTTACCCCACCCCATTAAGGAATGAAAGAGAAATTTTTATACACCAGATGTTAAGTTGAAAGAAGACAAATACATCTGTGAATACCGCATTCGAATCGGATCAGTAGTTTTCATGTGATGCGCGCACAAACATATACAGTTCTACAGTTTTATTATATGTATAGATTAAGGAATTAAGTATTTATACAAAGATTTTTTTGAACTATAAATTGTAAGAATATATACTTGAATAATCGAAAATCTAAAAAAAGAATATTATATATTATTGTTAAAATTAAATTCTAATTTGCTAAATCAAACTTAATAAACAATCCTGATTAACCGTTTACGTAATTAATTTACTAAGTTTCTGACTATGATAATTTTCTGGTGAAATGAACATATCGCAGCGTAAACAAACCAATCATACACCAGGAAATCTTCGTTTTAAATTAAGCTTAAGATCTAATTATACTGGAGATTTTGGAAATAATTTATCTCTTGCAAAAACTTTTAACAGAACTGCCCGGAGTTATTTTTCTTTGTTCTTTTTAACGAGCTTCGATAATAAAGTTGACGTAAGGAAGAGGAAATTAGAAAAATTGTTAAAAAATGAAAATTAAGCACAATGTTTCTACTTCGTTAAAATAATCGAATATTCGAGAATAACGTAGCGCAAAGAGTATTTTAAGTGTTAGCTAATAAGTATAATAAATTATTTTGTCTTGTTTTCGTTTAATGAACCAATTTTAACGTATATTGTAAAAAAATAAATTTATTTTAGTATATAAGGAAACAAAGAAATATGCGTGAATGTGTGAGTGCGGAAGAAATAATAATGATAACGATACAGTAAGTAAAATATTAATGAAGATATTGTACAGACAAAGATTAAGCTGAAATAATGATTTTTAATTATACCAAGTTTACTGCGTTTTGCAAGTTGGTAATTACACAATTGCTGTAACGAAAATGCCCCACGGCATATATATTATTATAATACGTGTCTATAACAAGATGCACCATGTACAGAAGACCTAAATTATAATAAAAATTAAAATGTTATAAAAAATTATGATTTAAACACTCTGTTTAATTGTAATTCTAATTATATCCAAAAATAGGCTTTAGTTTTTCAAAAAATCTTTGTAATAAAAATGTCTGCTATTCGTCGGGTATTTTTTTCAAATTAACATTTTACATAGAAAATGTTTGAATTTCTTTTTTTAATGGTATTTTAAAAACTACTTTTTTACAAATTGTTAAAAACAAACAATACAATTTCATCTGACGTTATAACTTTGTCTCCGTATCGCAATTAACTTGAAGAATAACTAATGCTTCCAAACCAAATAAGTGAAGAAGAATTTTAAAAAGACAAAAAAAACAGCACCATGAAGAGGAACGGTAAAGATTCCACGTCTGATAAAGAAGATGTGGATACAGAATGTGTCTATTGTTCCTATCTAAATTCTGAGTTCAGTGCCCTAGTTGTTAAGAGTCATAATAAAACGGGTACAATAGTTGGTAGGTAGGTACTGTAGAATTATTTGCGCGAAGCTTCTTACTATTTCTTAACTTTGTTAATTATTACTCACTAACAGTGTATTACAGGAGTATATGATGTATTATATTATTTTATAAAAATCAAATATGTAATATAATAATAATATTGGTCACTTTTGATTGTTTGCGGTTAAATGCTTAAATAGTAAATAAAGAGATATTACTTACTGTTCATTCTCCTCCGTATCATATTCTCAATTGAAGGTTTTGTGAATTTACTTAAAGTCCATTTTAAGCTATATCGTCTTGACTTTTTACCTGCAGTAAGATGATTGTCAGTGAAGGTTGTAAATTTGTTTGTTGTAAAGTAAACTATAGCAGGGCCGTAATTATGTATTTATACTTATAGGTACTTGGATTAAGAAATAAGCTATTATTTACGGAGAACTTTTATGCTTCGTAAATATGGAATATAAAATTGGTTTGAAATAATTTTTAAATATAATATTTCTTTACGAAGTGAATTTAATCCATTTATATTTTTATAGGTACGTTATTATTATAATTATAAAAAAAAATTCGAAGAGAAATATTGAATAAAATACTGAATAAAATATTTCGGTTTTTATAATATATTCATATATTTACAACTATTCTAATTTGAGTTCAGTATCAGTATCGTCCTCATATAGGTTTACAACTAAGGGCTTAACACTAATATTAATATTTATGTACGAATCTTCAACCTTACTTACATGTTTAATTAAATTTTTCCACATTTCACTGGGAATATTACCAACCACAGTTCTAATTAAATCTATGACAGTCGAATTTAATGTAGGTGATACATTTTCAGATGTGACTCTAGATTTTAACTGATGCCACATGTGTTCAATAGGATTAAATATGCAATAATATGGGGGAAGTCGAAGTACTGTATGGCCCAGATTTTTAGCCATAGTATCACATACATAATATTCTTTTTTAATGTTGAATGCCGCTAAAACTTCTAAAAGTTTAGCGTTGTTGTAAGTTTCTTCAAAATAATTATCATGGCTTAACAAGTATTCTTGAACTTCCTTTTTATTATTTGCACTATTTGGCACTTTATTTACCTGGCGGCTAAGGTAGCTTGCGTTGTCCATCACAATAATACTGTTATTTGGTATAGGTATATGGTAACAGGTAGTTTTTGAACCAATTTTCAAACAGTTCAGCAGTCGTATCCTCATGGTAGTCCAAACTTTAATCCTTTATGTTTTTTGCTAATAATAATAATCCATTTGGAACCCAACCTTTTTCTGATCCAGCATGTATTATTGTGATGCGTTGTCCTTTATTTGATGGAGCTTTTGTTTCGCATTTTTTTATGAATCTACCCAACCTTTTGAACGAGTATCATGAGTGTCATACCATGTCCCGTCAAGATAGATAATAGATCTATTTTCACGTTTGTATTTTTTAATTTGTTGTAAATAATCTTGACGCAACATTCGTAAACGGTACGACTCCATTATGGTTTGTCTTTTTTTAATCATACAGTACTTAAATCCCATTTGAGAAATAACTCTCCACAGGCTTGAACGGCTACACTTGATACCAGTTTCGTCCTTAATTAATCTTTTTATTAAACAGTCAATGGTTGGAATTATTTGTTCTTCATACAGTGTATAAATCTTTCTCCAAATAATATCTTTTTTAGTTTCGTTAACACATTTAATTTTTTTACCACCACATCGTTTCTTTCGTTTGCGAATTTGAGTTTTTACAATATCTGTTATTGTAGATGGTGGTGTTTCGCATCAGGCGACAAATGCACTCTTTTTACCCACGGACAAAACATACTTTCGTATTCAAATCTTAATAAACTAAAAGATATCTTGGAACTAAATAACCATAAGTATCTTAAATAGAATATTTACCTACACAAGTAAAACCGTTGTATAACACAAAATCTATCTTGGTCCTAACTTCGTACCTGTTCTAATTGTTTTGGATTATTGCTCCCCTATTGAGGGATTAGGTATTACTGTTAAATCATGTTGTAAACAGACTTCAAGACGATATAGCTTGAAATAAACTTTACCTAGTTCTCTTTTAAAATGTTCATTCGACATTTTTTAAAAGATAAAAAAACAACCGTCAATCATGCGCCATCATATATACGCACGCGCGGATAACATCTCTTTGTCTTTCTCTCTCTCTCCCTCCAAGGCTATGAATCATTTCTACAGGTATATGTAATTCCTGACGCTTTTTCGTTAACATTTTTCGTGACTCGGCTGCGACATTTCACTCTAGATATAGCGCCAGTAGAGAAGCTTCGCTTCAAAAATCTAGAAGGAACATTTAAAGTTATGTTTTGACGCGTTATAAAAAAATGATGAGGATATATTTTTACGATGCACGCATAAACTGTTACGATAAACCTACAGTTTAAAATTAGCTTGTCAATATTGTAATTGTTTTGCGCTTGTAATATCTAAATGTCTAATTAGATTTCCACCTGTTTTATTAATTTTATTTTTTTTTATTTATATATTATTTATATTAACATTTTAACTTTTACTTAATATTTATTGTTTTTCATCTATTTTTAATATATTTGTCTCAATCTCTCAATTGTTTAGAGACAACCTTTGACAGATATTTAACCAGTACCTATTTGGTATTATTTTAACCATTTTATCCATCACAGAATAGAGTAAATTAGATTTTTCGTTACGTATTCCCAGTTTCTTAAAAAAACTTAAAATTTCTTTCAAGTATTATTTTTAAGGCACACCAAATTTACATATAAGCTGGTTTAGTAATACGTTGACTAAGGTAATAGCATCTTGGTAATAGTAGTTTACGTAACAAGTCCTAAAAGTGGTCTTTTACTGGACAAGTAGGCAAATTGCAGGGCGAGCCATAGGCGAGCCCTGTAAGCCTGCGAGTTAGAATCTATTGGGTCTATTTGTATCTATTTTATTTGTATAGAGTAAAAAATATATAAACATATCACAAGTTCGAGAAATAGATTTTTATTAAATGGTTTGTATAAGTTATTACACAATTTAGAAAGAGCAGTTATATTAAACTGTGAAATATTTGTTATCACTAATTAATATAACTAATACAGTAATACAGAACACAATTTGCATATATTTGCAATATATTCATAGCCTATACACAACGGTGTGATTGCCATTATACTTCACAGAAGGTTGTATTATATCTATTACTTAAATTAATTTTGTCGGTTTTAAGTAATCCCTAGATTATTTGACATTTCAAAGGACGGATCTGAGTTCTCAAGTTTCCAATTATTTTCTGCTGGCGTTAAAATGGGAAAACCCTTATGTTTTCCTTTTTACAATAAACAGCATTGTAAAGATGATAAATGCAAGATAATATTAGGTTTTAAATATAAAATCACAAAGAATAAATCACATTAAAGCTCAAAAGTCCTTTGTTTTTAGGTTTTGCTTATTGTTTTTTAAATAAAATAATTAAATAAATTTGTTTCATATATACAAAAATAATATTTAATTTAATAAAATTGAAGAATCAGTAATATTAAAATAACCGCTTTTTACTAAATGCATATGCTACTTTGAGGTCTATCTACGTGCATCTGTAAAAAAGAGAAGTTGCTGCAATGTACAATCTAAACTGGACAAGTGGCATTAAATATGTTGAACAAGTAGAGCTAAAATCCCTAAAGGTAATTTTTAATGTAAATAACTTGGCTATAAATGTAGACGGTAGTGATGACGATAAGATTTATACTGATATTAATACGTGAATGTTATTATAATCATAATTTGTACTACTAATCAATAAATTGATACGTAGGTAAACCCTTTTATTAAAATAGTCTTTTATTGAGTTACAAAAAAAACATCTTAGCTTTAATGCTGCACTTCAGTTAAATAATTTAAAAACCAGTCGATATCTGCGGTTATAATATAGATCCTATTACGGCCCTGAGCTTTAAGTGTCGGCTTAGATAGCTGTTAAGATTAGTCAGTCCACACAAATTTAAAACAATTAATACATATACCAAAATAACATTTTTACTATGTTTTATGCGAAATATAAAAAGTAATAAGTTATTGTAAAATATAGCATGACCCTAATGAGAGAAATTTGGTCAAATCGACAATTGAAACATCAAACATTTTTTTTGTGCCCTGTCTTATATTTTTATTCGGTATGAATGCTTAAATTGTTTAGATTTTTTCTTTTTAAATTTAACTCTTATCACATGTGACACTTATTTTCTCTCGTTAAGGTAATTCTTTATGTGCTTAAAGTGTGCATGAAATTAATTTTACAATCAAAAAGCTAAATAATTACTAAGCATTCATACCTTAGTGGTGAGAATGTTGCCTCGTAGAGGTCACTTTTTGTGCCCTGTCTTATATTTTTATTTGGTTATTATTGTTTTATGTATTATTTATGTTAGTGTGGTAGTTAAGTAATAAAAATAACCTTGGCTAGTAATTTAACACTATATTCAAGTGAGTGGGAAAATAAGTTGGCTTCTATTATAACTATAGCAGATTATATACTACTAGAATCCAAAAGTCAATGCGAGCAGTTGCTAAAATTATATAGACACGATGATTTTCGGGTTTTTCTGTGGACTAGTAGTGACAAGTATAGAAGAACTAAGGTTTGAGGAGACCTAAGTCCTGGCTACTACATCAGCATTCCATTCCGGTGTCTATAGAGAAGCCATAGAGATAGAGAAGCACCCGAACAACTTTAATAAAAAAGAGGAAGCAGTCAAGATCAACAAAACATGGGTCCCCATAATGAAGGGTGCGAAAACTCTACCCTTAACGAACAACACCGACCAGAACCAATTGAAATCGAAAGCAACTGAGGCCCCGCCCACTTCCTTCCCGACGTATACATAGGGGCTCCGTCCACGCAGAGCTCAGTAGTTCGCAGACTGTCAACCAGGAAGCAACTTCTGAAGATGCCAACCGCTCGTGTTGGCGAAACGTCAAGTCAGCAAGACAATCGACGCCGGCCTAACAGCCCAAAAACCATTGATACATTAGACAATGGCCGCGAAAGCCTTTCACAGTTTAGTTGTGTTATATTTTTATTTACTGCACTAGTGAAGTAAGTAAATAGAAGCCTGTATTATGCACTGAATCACGCCTAGAGTATACATTAAATTAACTAACAATTGACATTTCTTAGATCGAACTTCTCATTGAAATCGAATATTTTTGACAACTTATGCCAAAATTTTGATTTTATGTTTGTTATTTTAGTTTTATACAAAACCATTTGATAAGTCGTGGGTAAAGCATAGTACTTCACTCGGGGACCAAATTGTATGGGCCAAACACACTCGCTGTAATATGCAATTTACTTCACTCGTAAAGTAATGAACTATTAAATATACAAAAATTTCGGTGTGACCGGTCAAGTAGTAAATCATTCAATAAAAGGTCAAGCTCTCTATATATTTTTGCTGATTTACCGTATAAAAGAGCGCCAGATTAATACTAATGCAGTAGCTTAATGTTTATTAAAACTCTATTCAAACCCTAAATGCCGATCTTTTCCTATCATTGCTTTGCTGCAGATTTTCTCTTTGAGATAAATAGAATTACTTATTAATAGTTCAATCAATAGAGAGAAAAACAGGCTATATTTGACAATAATAGGCATGTTGACAGTAGTTGTAAATCCATGTAAAGTTAAATTTAAATGATTAATGGTAATATTTAAATACCTAAAATCATATTTATTAAACGTAATTAAAATAATATTTTATTAATTAAAATTAATTCAAAAAACTTTATTTAATAGTTTTAATACACATTATCACGTGACTGTGAACGCCAATCACAGCGCATGACGTCATGAACCGATAAACAACTTAGCGTCGCTTGGTGTCACTGTGTGAACTAGTTATTTCTTTGAGTTCTCTCGCTAATTACTCGCTATTAGTATTTGTAATGCACTTGTAATCATAAACCCAATTGTGTTTACATTATGGAGACTGGATTTATCAAAGGAAACAGTTCTAACTTGCCGAGAATCGATTGTTTGATGAAGCGAATTTCTTTGCTACAAACAAAGATTTTTTTGCAGCGGAACTTAACATAAATTTTTTATAGTCTGTTTTTCTTCGTAATTACAATGTTTAACTCGTATATTTTGATGTGAAACATCTATAGCCGTACGTGAATCAGATTTCTCGCGTGGCGACGGTGACGTATGATTCGTATGACGTAAAAAACCTAACGCATCGATAATATATAATAAAGAGATGTACTGATACCTTATATGAAATTGGTCTCATATTTTGAGCAACGCCGACGGTGGCGCGCCAACAATAGGGGGAAGAAGCTCATCGATTCAAAAATTTGGCGCGACAGGGTATGAATTGTTTCATAAAAACCTAACTCGATTCCGCCTACTATCTATTCTTTATATGTAAAAATGTTTGTTTGTATAGGCAACATAATATACCTACATATTTTGCTGACCTGTAAAATTGACAGCTTGTTAATCAAAATAGATTGTTGGTGAATAGTCCCTGTAAAATTTGTGTATAAAGTGTTTGTTTTAAATATGAATAAACAAAGTGTTAATAAAGAAAGTGATGAAAAAATATTGAATAAAAATGAGTGAGTACCTACCTACTCTATATACATTAGGGTGTCCGTTATTTCCCAAATTTGGTGTTGTTCTCCAAACACCCATCAAATTTTTAGATTATGACGTAACAAAAATTATCAGACCCAAACCAGCCCTTAATATTCACATTAACTCGTGCCTAAATCATAATACATTTCCCATTTAAATACCATTTAAAAGTTATTCAACGATAAAGTTGTATTCATAGTTAAATTCATCATTTGCCTATTTTTTATTTACTATCGCTTTTTGTTTGTACTAAAATTATAAAGTAACTACAATTATATTAATATAGTAACGTACTTCTATATAAATTTGTGTTTTAATAATTTCTTTTTTTAAGATTATTGAATTTAAGGCAATTAAATAAAAAGCTAAACGAAATCACGTTTTAAATTTATTTTCGTTCTGTAATCTAACGACATCTGTGAGCAATCTGAGAAAACGAACAATAAATATTGTGATACCATTGTGATACTATTATTTATAAGCGATAATATATTTTATTTTGTATCCAAATTTTGTACTTGTTAATTTTATTACCTATATATATGTATTTAGTTTGATATAAATAAAAATTATGGTGAAAATTACAAAAAAAAATCGTGAATTTAACTCTGATGACAAATTTATTGCAAATTTCCTACATGAAATAGATATTTAATTATTTTTAGCTACATTTGTTTCAGTAAAAAAAATTAACGACAAAAAGTGCAAAAATGCCATTTTATTTAAATTGGAAATGTCTTATGATTTAGGCACGGGTTAATGTCGATGTTTCACTTCTGCCAGGCGTCCCGTGACGGCTCACATTTTTTTTTAGATTAGATTTTATAATATTATCGGTGTATTCGTTTAATTCAGAATCGGTTTCCATTTTTTCAATAAAATTTATATCTGCGATATCTAATTTTTTAATTTTAAAAGGTTTATTAATAATAATTTTTATTGGTTTTTCTCTTGAATTAGTAATGGTGGTTGTTGCAAAAAAAATATTTACGTTTACAACTGCACAGGGTGATTCTATTTGATTGCCAAAATTAATATAATTTACAAGTCCTGTTCCGCTTTCTATGTCAACGTGTTATTTTACAATTTGGGATGTCCTAGCGGGAATATTAATAGAATAATTTTTTACTTTAAGTTTCTTTTTTAGTTGTGTTAATTCTTCTGATTCGTATATTATTGGTATTTCTGTATAAGGAGGTTTTTCTCTAAATTTACAGTTGCTTGTAATTGTTTTAATAAATCAATACCAATTAATCCGTCATATTTTTGACTAAAATTAAATAAATAGAACTTATGTCGTTCGTTAACTTTAAAAATTTTAAAAACAGGTATATTTATAACTTCATTGTGGTAAGAAATACTGTGGGCTGTTTGAATATTAAAATATTCATTTTTTACATGTACATCTACAAACACACACACTTTGTATTTATTATTAACTAGTATTAAGGCCTAAAAATAATTATTTCTCAAAAGTTCCTTAGAGTTTGACTGATCGCGAGCATTATTTATCGGTTCATGACGTAATCAAAGTCACATGACAGTTTTGGGCGTTTTAGCGGGAAATTTTAAATCTATTCTAATTTATCACTTATTTCTTTAAAATAAAACCATTTTTATTATTAAAATATTTTTTTCGCGGTCATTAAGAGTTTATCTATAAAATAAAAGCAGATCCGGAAATTAGTCAACATCCCTATTCAGGAATGTATCGGACCGGTGCAGTTGTGTTGAGGACAATAACTATATATATATTGTATACAAAAAGTAACCTCTAAAAGGGTATCGTTTATAAGCAGGGACCTGCCAAAGTTGGCAAAATCAGTTTTTTAATTCTACAGACTAAAGTGTGCATTTGATGAAAAAAAGTTTAAAATAAAAGTTGTAGGGAATAATTGGTCGTTTTTTCAATGCTCTTTATTTTTTAAAAAAACAACATTTTTATTACTATTATGTACTTAAAATGAAGCCTTTGTAATTTGTAATAAAATAAAATGTTGTAAAAGTCAATCAAATAATATGTTCCTGAGATATTGTTAACTGTTTATCCCAAGTCGCTTAATGTTTAAAGCTGTAACTTTTTGTTGGCTAGTCCACTTTACTTCCACAAGATCTCATTTGCTTTTGGAAGGTCCAAATTTTCATATTATGTAAGAGCTATAGTCAAAAATTAATTTTCAACCCCTTAAATTTTGCTTTAAAAAAAGGTGTGTCTTTTTTTTATAAACATTTAAAGCTACAGCGCTCTCTGTAGATTTTACAAACTTTTAATGTTAAGATTCGGATAGCTGACTTCAAAACAAATAGTTTAAAAAAAGAAAAAGCTTTTTTGGACCAATAGGAGCCAAGTTAGGATGTTTTTTTTTTAAATAATCATATTTCTTTTGTTTATAATAATTAAGAAACAAATCCAGCGGCCTTTAGTAGTTAAAGGTTTATATTTTTATATTGTAAAATAAAACTTTCAGAAAAAAGGTGCTAAAATATAAAAAATTAGTATATAAGGAAAGGCAAAATTTAAGTCACGGTGGTGGAGGAAGCTGTTACCGAGATCGCGCGCTTTGTAAGTCTGAAATCGCTGATTCAAAATCGCGACGCTCGGAAAAAATGGACGTATCTCGGCCAAATATGGGCCAATTTGAATGTTTTTTTTAAACTAGAGTAGCTGAAGAAAATATTAACTTTGGCCGTATTAGTTTTTTTCTTAAAATGCATATTAGAAGTTGTTCTATTTTATTGCCTTTTTAGAAAGTTTTTTATATTTTCGCCGTGTTCTGTGTCTCTGTGTCATTCCGTGGAATTTGTAATCGAATTTAAACCTATTTCCCGACTACCTAGAGCTCTGAAATTTTCAGGATAGCTAAGAACTGGATGACAATGCATGTTTCAAGTGTGTTTAGGCATATACATAGATTTCGAAATTTATACCGAATTGATATTAAACATGATCTAAGTTGTGTATAGATAATATTATTTTGAAAGTTATTAAATAAATCGTTCGCAGCGTAGTTGGTTAGGCGGCGGATCAGTCTACTTGTGTCAGTTCTGTTATGTTATCATAATGGGATCGATTACGCGACAGAGAAGTTTTTTTTTCTTTTTTTTTTGTTCTTACATGTGAAAACAGTAATAATTATTTTAACTGGTAATAAAATAAACTGTTTTAGAAAGTTTTTAGATACAACTACCCTTGATTTTGTTAACAAGGAAACAATCTTCTCTATGATCAATCACAGCGTTGTATTACTTAATATCTTTACAATGTCAGGGATGCTGTGCATTGTTGAGATGACACAAAATATGACTTATAAATCAGTAAAAAACTTTCTATTATAAAATAGTTATTTATGATATGAGTGTTAAAAGTGAGGTTTTATTTTGTGAGTGAAAACGTTTGTGAAATGAGCGGAGCGAATTGAACAATTTCACGAACAAAATAAAATCACTTTTAACACAAATACCATACAATGTTTTTTGTACAACTTCCCTATTTTGATAATGAAACGAGCGAATTTGCAATGACAATAAACCAAACCGTGTTAAAAGTAAACTAAACCGTGTTAAAAGTAAACTTGTTTACATGGCAACGTGTTAAAAGTATTTTTAACACGCTGCTATGTAAACAATCGTTTTTAACATTGTTTGCTATCATTAAAAGTGTCACTTTTAATGACAGTTGTACAAAAAGTTCTTTTTGTAAATTGTGCTTATTCTACATATTGTTTACATAGATAATTTGTTATTCTTTATTTGAAAAGGTGTATATTTTAATATTGTAAAATAAAATTTAAAAAAAAAGGTGCTAAAATATAAAAAAAAGGGAAAAAACTTTAAGTTTAATTGTATTTGTCGATCAATGTCCTTTAAACTCCTCTATGGTACACGTTATTGATAGTGGCTTCTTATTACACCAAATATTCTGGTCAATTAATGATATAATATATATGTATATATATATATTAAATAAGTATATGAATATGTGAAAAAAAGATTTTGTGTAAACATTTTTCTAATTTTTGATGGCTACGGTGATACATTAGGGACAAAAAATGTTGAACGTCTTCGTCGGCAAAAAAGCAGTAGTGAAAGTAAGTTAAAAATTTGTGAAAATACTAAAATTAGTTTAAAACCAAAAGATTTTTTAACCAATAATATTAATAAAAAGCAACTAATTGACCTATCACTGGCGCCGACAAAAATTTACAAAAAAAAAGAATTTACTTTAAGTGACTTGAGATTCATCCATTTCGAGCGACAAACAAATAAAGATTCTTTTAAGCTATAGACCTTGCCACCGACTCAAGCTGCAGCTTCAGACCACTGCAAAAGATGTTATCTAAAAGTACAAGCGTGGCTAGGTAACAACCTAGATCCAATGAAATATGGTTGGCAAAAGACTTAAATTGGTTTACAACCAGTTCAGTCCCAAGAGCAACATATTCCAACGAAAGTTGCAGAAAAAATTCCATGCAAGTGCCAAAAAGGTTTACGACATCATGTAGCTGTGGGTTTAAAATGTTTGCTATTGTGTGCTAGTTGTAATGGAGATGGTTGCACGAAAGCACCAATTATTGAATTGGATGTGTATGAAGAGGACGAATCTGAAAATTTATTATTATATGACAAAAAGAACAAAAATTAATGTAATTAATGAAAAATATAAATGAAATGTGAAACTTTATTAAATTATTAATTATACCTATTTCTTTACTATATTATTATTACTTCGACTGGTTAATTTTGACTGCGACTCCTATTATTACTCACTATACTCATTATTAGTGTAGTGCGTTATAAATTAATTTATTGTAATATTAAACATAAGAATTTTGTTTTGTCATCACTATTTAATAACTATTTATCTATGTAAACAATATGTACAAAAAGGCAATAATGCATAGAATAAAATAGAACAACTTCTAAATACATATAGAAATATGCATTTTAAGAAATAACTAATACGGCCAAAGTTAATATTTTCTTCAGCTACTCCAGTTTAAAGAAAAAAACATCAAAATTGGCCGATATTTGACCGAGATACGTCAATCAAAAGAACAACATTTCTAGAAATTACTTTAAAAAAGTGACAAGATTAGCATAAATGTTATAACTTGGTTTTTGAGGTTAAGACTGCGCAAATGCTCGTATGTAAAACCAGCAATTATGGTCAGATATTCTGAATAATAAGCAGTTGAAATTTTAAATGGTAAACCCATACAGTGGACTAAAACCATGTTATTGTTAAAATTTCAAGAAAAACACCTTTTAAGCTTCTTATAAAATAAACAAAATTCAATATTCATATACCCCAATTTGTTTTATAAGAGTTGGAGATCGCTGATTACGAAAAGAAGAATTGGAAAACAAAAGGGGATGGAACAAAACAATTTTACAATAATAAATAATATAGTTGCAAAAGGTGCAAAAACTCGCTTGTATGTGGATCACTAACACAATAATATCGTAATGGAAGTAATTCTAGACTTTTTTTTTTGTATTTACATGTACAAACATTTGCTCTGAAAAGTACCGCTGGATTTAAAGGGTAGGAGCAATCCTTTTATGAAGATGCCCACAGACTAAACGGGACTTCGAACCTAAACTAAATGTAAGTACAAAGGAATGTAAGTTAACATAAGCGAAATCCCGGATCTGACAAAAGGAGCTCTCACTTATAATACTGATTATAATTGTATGGGTCTAAAACACCATAAGAAGTAGATATAGCCCTGGAAAACACTTCTACGATCTTGTAAACAGATCTATTTACAATAGATTTCTGTGTTCAAGTGTGCATTTAAAAGATATTAATTTAGCCAGAATATTTATTGGCTTTGATAGCTTAGCTGCTTTGAAGACACTACAATTTACTAAGTTTGAGTAAAAGCTGCCAATAGTCTCTTAAACAACGTAACTTTGCTGTGTATGAAAGTGATACTCTAAATTACTCTGATTTTAGAGTAGCTAACTGAAAGTATTCTTACAGTTGACTGGCCATTAAAGTACCATCGTTGTAAAAGGGGTAAAAGGGACAGTGCTATATGCAGTTTTTGTGAACACACCAAACATATTGTCTGTCTCTACAGAGTAATTGTTCGCCAACGATATACGTATCCACGACAGATCTTCATACAGCCAGATTACCTATGTTACAAACTTACCTCTAAGCGGATTATAGAATTTTGTTAAAGTCTTTACCTTATGGACTTATAATTGGATGTAGGTTATATACAGAACATATTTTGGAATGCAGGATAGTAAGCTAAACTGACCCAATCGACCCCAATTATAATTAATAATCTAAAATGTAGTAGTCAGTGGTCAGATGGCGCTAAGAATCACCCAGCTTCGAATAAAGCATAAAATCCAAAAAGCAGCTGTTGTAAATTCAAAAGATTTCTTTAAGGGTTGTCATTGTAATTGAAATATTAGACAACCTGCTAAGAGATTTTCGTAGATAGACCCTTAAGTTAAGAGAACACGTGTGTCCGTTGCATGTGTTTGCTTTGTATTTTTGTATCTTTGTTTCACAAGATTTATGTGTTTTTTAAAAGGAAAAGATTAGTTTTAGTTTTGTATATACTTTCTAATTTTTAACAGCATTCCTAAAACAGACATCGAGCGAGCCAGTTCTGGCCGCACACTTACTTTTAATTTTTTATAATATATTGTATATATGAAATAGATTGTTACCAAGTTCGTTGGAGTTTGTTTATTTCATATAATTATAAAGGTCCTTCGAAGCAAGTGTAGAATTCCCCTACATTTTTTGGTCCAGTCGAGCCGGATCATTTTTTAGTCCAGTGTCCAGTGGAGCCGGATAATTTTGAAATTTAAATCCAGTTTTGGATAAGTTTAAATACAGGTTTGGATAGTTTTAATCCAGCTTAGGATAGTTAATCCAGTTTTGGATAGTTTAAATCCAGTTTTGGATAGTTTTAATCCAGTTTAGTATAGTTAATCCAGTTTTGGACAGTTTTAATTCAGTTTTGGATTATTACCAAGTTTCTTGGTGTTCAAGAAATCGTAGAAAATTTAGATTTTATTGGAGTTATCAAGAACAAAAATAAATTAAAGTGAACATTATACCAGTGCAGGATTCTGTGAAAGAAATAATTTAAAGTGTCAAGTGTGAGTACAGTGCGGTTTAGTGAGTTATAATAACTTGTGATTGATCAAAGATGAAGGTCTGATAATTTTATTACTATTAACAGTTAAATAAACTTTAAAAGATAAATAAAGATATTAATAAATATTCGCAAAATGGCAACAAATTTAACACAAGCCTATAATGTTAGAAAAAATGCAAAGGCAACTATAACAAGGATAGCTACATTTGTAGAATCAAAAATTGATAATATTTTAAATAAATATGATTATTTAGGTAGATTAGAAATGTTAGAAAAAGCTTTTGAGAAGTTTTCAATTGCTCAAGATACAATTGAAGAATTAGAAACAGATGTAGCTAAAATTGGAGACCGTTCAGAAACTGAAGACAAATATTTTCAATTAAAAACGAATTTAAATATTTCAATTAATAGAAGCGACGTTGAACCTTTCTCTGATTCTCAAAGCAGTCAATCAAATCATCAGTTTCTAAGCGGTAATAAAATGCCAGAAATTGTTATAGAAAAATTTACAGGTTCTCAACAAAGTTGGGCAAGTTTTTATGATATTTTTAAAGCGTTAGTTTTAAATAATCCCCAATTAGTGGAGATACAAAAATTCATTTATTTAAAATCATTTTTAAAAGGTGAACCTCTCAAACTTGTTGAGAACTTACCTTTACTTGCTGCAAACTTACCGGTAGCCTTAAATATTTTAAAAGAAAGATATGAAAATAGATTAGCGAGTATTTATTCTCATATTAAGGGTCTGATAGAAATTCCATCTATTAATAAGAATAATGCTAATAATTTAAGAGAATTTGTGGTTGCTATTAAACAACACTCTGAATCTCTTAAAAATTATAATGTTCCTGTTCAGGAATGGGATTTAATTTTAGTTTATATATTAACCCAAAAATTAGACATTAATACTAGAAAGTCGTATAAATTGGAAAGGGGACCAGCTAAGATGCCAACTTTAAGCAATTTTTTAAACTTTATAGAGAAAAGGTGTCAAGCGGCAGAAAATCTCTCGTTACCGGAACCAGTTAGAAAGGTTTCTCATTTTACGGAAAAACGGGATAAGCTAGCTTGCGCTTATTGTGAGTTAACTAATCACAAATTAATTAAATGTTTTAAATTTAAACAACTGTCTGTTGCTCAAAGAAAGCAATTTGTTTTTTCTAAAAAATTGTGTTTAAAATGATTTTCTCCGCATCATGTAAATCAATGCAATTGGAATAATTGTTCTGTGTGCAACAAAGCACATAATATTTCAATTCATAATTATAACCCATCATTTGATACTCAAATTAATAAAAACAATCAGGATTCTGGAGAATCTACCAGTAGGGCTAATCGGTCTAATAATTTAAGTACAAATCCAAGCGGAAGCGAATTAAATTCAATTAATTCTAATACTAATAATAACGAATTAACTAGTCTTGAAAATTCGAACAATTTGAGGTCAAGTTTTTTTGTGAAAAAGAATTCGCATGTGCTTTTAGCTACTGCCAGAATTAATATTTTAAACCAAAATGGAAAGGTTATTTCGGCCAAAGCAATATTAGATAACGGATCTCAGGTATCATTAATTACGCGGAAGTTAGCTAAAAAATTAAACTATTCTGTTGAAAAAAAAAATGTCTCCGTTGTTGGTGTTTCAGGAAAAATTCAGTGTAAAGAATCTATAAATGTTAAGTTTTCTTCATGCCATCAAAATCAGAAAAAATTTGAAGTAACTTGTTATGTAACTAATACGATTACTTCAATTTTACCACAGTTTCCTATCTTACATGAAAAATTTAGAATTCCAGATCATTTCGTCTTAGCTGATTCAAATTATTATATACCTCAACAAGTTGATTTAGTGTTAGGTGCTGATATATATTTCTCCTTAATTCTCCCAGAGATTCAAACATTAGACAACGGACTTCCAGTACTTCAAAACACACAGTTAGGGTGGGTACTTGGAGGAAATGTCCCTGAACAGTACATATGTCGATGCATGAGTGTGGAAAATCCCACAATGCCTGTTTCATTGTTTTTAAACTGTGCTGAGCTTGACTCAAAATTGCAAATGTTCTGGGAATTAGAAAATGTTCCCAAGGAACGTATTTTATCTAGTGACGACGAGCTTTCAGAAAAGATGTTTAAAGAATCGACAAGATTACTACCAAATGGTAGATTTCAAGTTGATATTCCTTTAAAAACTTCCTTTGAATATCGCAAATTAGGAGAATCTTTCTTCCTGGCTAAAAAACGATTCTTGTCATTAGAAATTCGTCTTCATAAAAATCCTCAATTATTAGAAGAGTACAAAAAATTTATAAAAGAGTACGTTGATCTAAATCATGGTCGATATGTCCCTCTTGAACTCAAAAATAATAATAGAGATCATAAATATTTTATTCCCCATCATTGCATTATAAGAGAAGATAAATTAACTACACGTTTAAGAGTAGTTTTTGATGCCTCTTTAAAAACCTATTCAGGATATTCTTTAAACGATATTTGTTTAAAAGGTATGGTTGTGCAACCCGAACTCTTCGACATAGTATGCAGATTTCGAACTTTCTTGTATGTTTTACTTGTTGATATACAGAAAATGTATCGACAAATATTAATTAATCCTCAACATACTTTTCTCCAAAATATTTTGTGGAGAGAAAATCCAGAAGAGGAATTAAAATGTATTGAACTATTAACTGTTAGTTATGGAACTAATTTTGCTCCATATGTAGCTACACGTTGTCTTGTAGAGTTAGCAAATAAGTTCAAAGACAAATTCCCTGATGCCGCGTTAGCGATAAAAAATCAAACATATATGGATGACATTCTGTGCGGATCCAACTCTCTAAACGAATTAATTTGTTTAAAGGATCAGTTAATTAATTTACTTAAGTTAGGTAGTTTTAGTTTACACAAATGGAGCTCTAACTCAAAAGAATTTTTTCAAGATTTTAATCCAGAGAATAAAAATTTTAGTTACTCCTTGAATTCTGAAAGCAATTCTAACAGAGTGTTAGGTATTAAATGGAATCAGTCCATCGATTATTTTTCAATTTCGATTCCTACAAAACTAGACGTTTTTCCTTTAACCAAACGAACAGTTTTTTCTATTATTTCCCAGATTTATGATCCGTTAGGATTTGTAGCACCTTTGGTAATAATTGCAAAAATTTTTATACAACGGCTTTGGTTAGTTAAGGAGCAATGGGATGAAATTTTAAATGAAGAATTGCAGTCAGAATGGTTACAATTTTCACAAAATATTTTAGCCTTGTCCAGTTTGAAAATTCCTAGGTGTTTATTTACAAAAAATGAAATTGAAGTAAAACGTATAGAAGTACATGGATTTTCCGATGCCAGCCTTAAGGCTTATGGCTGTTGTTTATATTTAAGAGTAATTTATAATGATGAAAGTGTTTCCTGTAATTTAATTTGTTCAAAAAGTCGAGTTTCTCCCTTACGAACAATATCTTTGCCTCGTTTAGAATTATGTGCGTGTGTATTATTAGCACAATTAGGCCAAAAGATCCTTAAGATTTATGAAATTTCAATTAAAATAGATTCCGTGAATTTATGGACAGATTCACAAGTTTCATTGGCTTGGATTCAGTCACATCCTAGCAAATGGAATATTTTTGTTTCTAATCGAGTTGCAGTGATTCAGGAATGTACTTCCAACTTCATTTGGAGGCATGTTCGGTCAAAGGAAAATCCTGCTGATCTGGTATCAAGAGGTCTGAATGCAAAAAATCTCATTGATTCTCAAATGTGGTGGAAGGGTCTTTAATATTTACACGATTCAAAACTAAATTTAGACTTGTTTAAATCAAATATTAATATTTCAGAGATACCTGAACAGAGAAAAATTGTTTTAGCTTCTATTTGCCATTCAGAATCATCTGAAGATTATTTCATGAAAATTTTTGAAAAGTATTCTAGTTTTTTAAAATTACAACGAATTGTTGCATTTTGTTTAAGGTATATACACAATAAATTTTCTAAAACTGAAAAACTAACAGGATCTCTTAAAGTACATGAACTTCAAAATGCTTTGCTCGCAATATTAAGAATTATTCAACAAAAATATTTGAGTAATGAAATAGCAATCTTAAAAAAAAGGAGAAATTATACCTAACAAACAGTTACGTTGTTTAAATCCATTATTGGATAGTAATGGTCTGATGCGTGTAGGCGGGAGATTAGCTAATGCAGATATCCCTTTTTCGCAAAAGCACCCCATTTTGTTGCCGTCTAATTGTATAATTGTTAATAGAATGCTATGGCGGGAACATTTAAAATTATATCACGCTGGTCCACAAACAATATTATCAAATTTTAGATTGCGCTATTGGCCGCTAAATGGATTAAGGACGGTCAAACGAACTCTATCAAATTGTCATTCTTGTGCGCGATTTAAAGCTAAAACTGCAGAACAAATTATGGCTAATTGGCCAAAAGATAGAGTCCCCATTGCACGTCCCTTCTTAAAGGTAGGAATAGATTTTGGTGGTCCATTTTTGTTAAAAACTTCAAGTTTAAAACGTGCTCCCAAGGTTAAAGCATATATTGCTATTTTTGTTTGTATGGTTACCAAATGTGTACATATTGAATTGGTTTCTGCATTATCTACTGAAAGTTTTTTGCTTACCTTAAGTAGATTTATTGCGCGACGTGGTAACCCAGCTGTTATATATTCCGATAACGCTACAAATTTCCTTGGCGCTAGTAATCAATTAAAAGAATTACATGAATATTTTAAATTAAAACCAAATGGGGAAATAATTGAAACATTTTTAAGTTCAAATGAAACCCAGTGGAAATTTATACCTCCGCGATCTCCTCATTGGGGTGGGATATGGGAAGCGGCAATTAAAAGCGCAAAACATCATATTTTCCGAACAGTTGGTGAAACAGCCTTAACTTTTGAAGAATTCAGTACGTTGCTTGCTACTATTGAATCAATATTAAACTCTAGGCCACTTTGCGCTTTGTCAAGTGATTCAAACGATCTAAATTCATTAACACCGGGTCATTTTTTGATAGGCAATAATTTAACAGCCTATCCTGAAAAGGATATTAGTAACATTCCTGACAATAGATTATCTGTATATAAAAAATGTACTAAAATTAAACAACAATTCTGGAAGCGGTGGTCGATAGACTATCTTAACCGATTACAACATAGACCGAAGTGGTTAACTCCATCTAAAAATTTAGAAATTAATCAAATCGTATTAATTAAAGAGGATAACCTACCCCCTCTTAAATGGGTTTTAGGGAGAATCATTGAAATTCCTATTAGCTCAGACGGTAAGGTAAGGGTTGTAAACGTACGCACTCAAGATGGAAATTTTCTCAGATCCATAACTAAGATCTGTCCACTTCCAGAAACTGATTGGAAAGCTAAATGTGAATAAATTTTCTTACATTTATGTTTTTAACGTTAGCATGTTTTAAGTGTAGTTTAAATATTTATTTTATATTTTTTATAGTTAAGGATTACTTGGAGTTTCTACGAAATCTCCAAGGCGGGAGTATGTTGTAAATTCAAAAGATTTCTTTAAGGGTTGTCATTGTAATTGACATATTAGACAACCTGCTGAGAGATTTTCGTAGAAAGACCCTTAAGTTAAGAGAACACGTGTGTCCGTTGCATGTGTTTGCTTTGTATTTTTGTATCTTTGTTTCACAAGATTTATGTGTTTTTTAAAAGGAAAAGATTAGTTTTAGTTTTGTATATACTTTCTAATTTTTAACAGCATTCCTAAAACAGACATCAAGCGAGCCAGTTCTGGCCGCACACTTACTTTTAATTTTTTGTAATATATTGTATATATGAAATAGATTGTTACCAAGTTCGTTGGAGTTTGTTTATTTCATATAATTATAAAGGTCCTTCGAAGCAAGTGTAGAATTCCCCTACAGCAGCTATGTGCAACGAGATAAATTACATAATCTGCTTTAAAAAAAAAGATAATTGAGAATTAATATATTAAAATAAGCAAATTTGCTGGTCCAACACAATTATCACCATTATAATAGAGGTTGGTTAAAAAGTTTTGAAATTATAATAAAGGTTGGTAGAAAAGTTTTAAAAGCAAAAATGAAAGAAAATATATTTTATTTTTTAAATAAAACTTTTTCTTTTTATTCAATATAGGTAATCTCCATCAACTACAACACACTTATTCCAATAATCCTACAGTACTTTTATACCATCTCTGTAATATTTTTGGAAATATCTGGAAAATACTCTTTATTCGATGAAAAACGATTTTCACTAAGAAATTGTTCTTAAAGAGGTAATAGTCGGACAGAGCCAAATCTGGTAAATACGGTGGGTGTTTAAGCAATTCGTACTTTAATTTGTTTAATTTAGCCACTGTTAAAAAACTTGTGTGAACACGTGCATTGTCTTGATAAAAAATAAATGTTTTCTTCTGTACACCGGATTTTTTTTCACGAGTTTTTTATCCGACTGGTCCAAAAAGTTGCAATAATATTTAACGCTAATTGTTTTACCTTTTTCCACATAATTAATAAACAAAACCCCTTTTGCATCCCAAAAAATTGATGCCAAAACATTTTTTGCCAATCGTTCTAACTTCACCTGTTTTGGACCTGAAGAATCTGCTTTAGTCCACTGTAAACGATCTTGTCTCAGTTTAGGATCATGATGGTAGTAGATCCAGTTCTCATCCATAGATATAAAACAACGCACAAAATCGGTTTTACTTGCATAAGAAATTTGTTTTTGATTCAGTTTTTGTCAAATTTTTAACGAATGCGGTACTTTGTGAACAGCTTTTTTATATGTAATTCTTCGTGTAAAATATGGAGTACCCGTTCATCTGAGATCTCTAGGGTATCAGCAATTTCACGCTTTACAAACAATATTGTAACGGGGTAACTCAATTAGGAAAGGACCTTTACTTTAAAGACGGTTTGTAGTTTATATATTCTAAATATTTTAAGTATGTAGTTAATTAGGTTAGATCATGTTTTCGCAGAGAGTAAAATATTTGTTTGTTCTATATAAGGGGATGTATGAGCAGTTAAGGACAGAGAGTTCAAATAGTTTATTGTATTTGTTAATCTGGTTAGAAGTTATTCAGCAGAGTTCTTGTGCATCCGTAACAATTTTGATGCATAAAATGTGTTACAGTCCCCATAAGTTTTTTTCAAATTGGTGTGGGGTGAAGATACAAGAATGCCTGAGAAGAAGATAAATAAACTATTGGTGGCCTAAAAGGGAGCTAAAAGAATTAGAGTTGGAAACTACTTGGACCAAACGCTAAATAGGCTCCATGAATACTACCTAAGTAATAATTTGGATCCTGAAGCTGTGGAAATAGAAGACCCGGCTTTAAAAGCAATTTCTAAACTGTCCCAACAAATGACGAGCCAACAAGAGAAACAGACGCAACCACTGTCCCAGTTGTCTAGTCAGATGAGGAGCCAGCGCAAAGATATGTCCCAGCTATTACAATAGCTGTCGCAACGAATATCGGGCCAACAAGAAGAACAGACACAACAATTTTCCCAGTTGTCCAGACAAATAAGGAGCCAGCGGAAAGATATGTCCCTGCTATAGCAACGAATAACGAGCCAACAAGAAGAACAGACGCAACAATTTTTCCAGCTATCGCAACGAATGACGAGCCAGCAAGAAGAGCTATCACAACGAATGTCTCCCTTATCAAAACAGTTATCCAGTTTGTTCTTCCAGCAAATATTACATTTTTGGGACGAGCAAATGCATTTCAAGATAGAAAAGCTTAAACGAAAACTGGAAGCTTGTCGCTAAAACCAAACCATCCACCACGGTGACGGAAATGCAGAAAGGATGGAAACCTGCCACTTAGACGTCAAACAACGACAAAACTAGGGGGCGATCCAGGTACGAACGACGATGTCGGGAAAACTTTCTGGTCAAATTACCTGAAACAATTCGATGCAACAGCCAGAGCGAATGGATGGTCATGCTGGGAGAAGGTATTGTCCTCAACCATAGCCCTGTGAGGCTAGTCGTTTGATATCTATCTATTAATTAACACCGGATGAGGCTGATAATTACGAGTTATTGGTGAATCGTCTGGAGATGCGTTATGGCCAAACTCATCTACAACCGGTATACCGGATGCAGTTAAAAAGCCGAAAGGAAAAAATAGAGAGAAACTATCCAGAAGTACGAAAATGTAGGAAATAAGTACATCTTTATTGTAATGGACTACTTCACTAAATAGATTAAAGCCTTTTTAAGACAATTTACCGACAAGATGTGTTTCTAAACATACAGGAGAGTCGCTAATGGGAACCGACGTGGTAGTAACGTGAATATAGCTAAATTTCTGAGTTGATTTAGCAGAGCCACTCTGTACCGAAATGGGAATCGGGAGCTTGTTGTGTAGCATGTCCAAAAAACACTATGCAAAATTTTTATTTTTTTAATATATTTCCTTACTTAAGCCGACCCTGATCATATTACCTTCTAGAAAATTCTCGGCTTTAACGGTTTAACCGTCAAAACTATCGATTTTTCGAGCCCGATTAATCAAATCGGAGGAATAAGATGATGTGGCGCAAGAGGGGTGGTTTAAAGCGACGCGGTTTTAATTTTGACCGCGATCAAAAAGTCAGTCTAGCGTGGGTCCTTGTGCTGATAAGTCGATTTCGTATAACCCCTAGATTCAAATACCGGCAAATTTCCTTTAAATTTGCAAATAACTATTTGCAATTTAGTGTTTCTAAGTAAAGTAAAGTCAGTGGGCAAGTGTAGAACCTCTCTGATGAAAAAGCTGTCTAGTAGTATCGAAGAATCACCAGTTTTTACTGTAGCGTATGAATTGGGTGTGGCCCCATTAAATTCTCTTATCTAGGAAACAAACTGTAAGTTTTTTAATATAATTACTATTTCTTAACTACCAGAAAGATTGGGATACCATTTTTTTCTTTGGCACAAAAACTTAATTGTGACTCACCGGAATAATATCAGAGTGTGGGTAATTAACGTAAGAAGTGCTCATAAAATCCACAGTGAAACCGGTTTTTATAAAAAACCTAGTACCTTATCAACAGACTCCTACAGTGTGCAAATTTCTAAATAGTTCGTCGCATACATGCTTTAGTTAACAGTGAAAGCGTTACGCAGGGTCTGACTAAATATTTTTGTAACACCTTTATGATAAATTTTTTTTGTTTCTTGATGTTTATCTTAATTTTAATGTTTTAATATAAATTATTATATGGTACCCCCAATTTTTTACTCGAGTAAAACATCTTTTAAGCTAAAAGTGATTTACAATTTTTTTATTAAATTTTGATACTTTTCAATTCCTTTTTCATATCACATTCTGCTTAAATGGGTACACAGAAATAACAATATAAAAATACTTAGCTGTTATTGAATGTGTAATATTGTTTCTATATGTGATTAAACACTAATGTGTTTTACAGTATTTTACCTTATTTAATTGTTGATATTTTATATGTCTATTTGTTTCGTTCATCTGTTTGACTTATTATTACACACAGTAATAAATATTGTTTATTGTTTATTTATATGTTTTATTTTCTGACCTGGTGTAAGTTATTCTGATCTAATCTCATTAACAACAAGAATAAGACGTATTTCACTCATAAATTTTAGTTTTTGACTTGATCAAAATAAGTAGAGCCGTTGTGATAAGTAAGAACAAAAAGTAAGTATAACTTTCTCTTTCTAGTTTTTCTAATAAAAGTGTTTAATTTAAAAATTTTAACCAGAACATCTACCGGTTTACTCAATATTACTGCATCTTATCTTACGTCCCTTATATTTTTCTTATTTTAACTCTATCTATAACATCTGATACATCATTTTACCCAACATCTAGATTTAATATTTTTTCCATCTGGGTTTCTTATATTTCCCCCATCCTTAAGATAAAAAAATAAGTGGCGCCCATTTACCTTTCCCTTATCCATCATTTCTCTCATTTTCTCTTTAGTCCCTTTTAAATTCTTATATCTTATTTTTCCTAGCAAATAAATCCCCTTATATCTTTCTAGTAAGATTTCATCGAGCTCGACCGAATCCACACCCGCTCTCCTCCTACCCCCTGAGTGCCGTTCGCCATTTGTTAACCTCGATAAACGAGCCTTTTAACATCTTAAGAAAAAAAAGAGGTTACACATAAATTTGACGCCCACAACGTGGGGCCCGATGATAAAATCCCTATTTTTCCGACAATAAAATTACACACTTTTAATTTCGACAATTTCCGTTACTTTTTCTTAACACAATGGCCAATTTTGAGGTAACTTTTCTAACAGCAGACGAAATTAACTACGAGTTAAAGATCAGAGGAACAGCCACCAACAGAAAGATAGAGGATAAAAGGAAAGTCCTCAAAAGATTGTTAACCAAAGAAACAAACGGTACGTTCACTTTAGAAAACATTAACTTAGAAGACGAAAAGGTAGCAATTAAAAATTCTATCGACAGCGTTTCCAATTTAATAGAAGAATTTGAAGGTTCTGCTTCAGATTCATGTTTTCGTAGAGTAAAATCTAGGATCGCTCACTTGTTAGGCAGAATACAACGTTTACCTCTACCTGAAAATCCTTCCGAGGATGATATAAATTTCCGCGATGAATCTAAAACCACTTGTCTCCTTCTCGAACAAGAAATGATAGATAAAACCATTCCCTTCAATAATTCACCTTCTTCTAGTTCAGTTCCGAATACAGAAGGCACAGTACCTATAATCAACGTCTCTACCCCTGAAATTAGATATTTAGATCGTTTTCCTTTATCGAAATGGAATATTAAATTTAACGGTGATCCTAAAAGCGTTTTTGAATTTCTAGAAAAAATTAAAGAACTAGCTGAATCCCGCAACATCCTACCTGAAACCCTTTTTCAATCAGCGGTTGAACTTTTCACCGGGGATGCTTTAATATGGTTCCGCAGCATCAAAACCTCTCTCAACTCTTGGGATGAACTTACTAACGTTCTCAAATCAACCTTCCTACCCCCAGAAAATGACGAACAACTCTGGGAGGAAATTAAAGGCTATAAACAGAAAAAGAATGAGTCTATTATTATTTTTGTTGCTCAGCTCACCTCTCTCTTCAAACGTCTCTCTCGTGAACCAGCTGAAGTCAGCAAATTAAAATACATCACCCGAAATTTACTTCCGGAATACATTCCTCACGTAACTCTCTCCAATGTAAATACCGTCTCTGATCTAATTCAATTAGTCAAAAAATTGGAGGATGCTAAATCACTCTCTTTTCAAAAACCTTCTTTCCAAACCAAAGTATCTGCTATTGACTCTACTAATCATCGTCCTAAACAACGAACTAATAAACCGAGAACATCTAACTTACCTTCTACCTCCAACAACGTAGCGAGTACTTCTAATCCAACTAATACTTCTAACAGTAGGGATGTTACCTGCTGGAATTGTCATAAGAAAGGACACATTTATTCTAGCTGTCAAAATCAACAAAAATCCTATTTTTGTTATCGTTGTGGTTCCCCGAATGTCACTGTTTCTACCTGCCCCCGATGTTCAAAAAACTAACTAGGGGAGAATGTCGTATCGGTGCACTCTCTCTTTACCGCCCTAGTAAAACCGATATCAAAAAACAAGATCAATGGGAGAAATGGCTAAAAGTTGTTAAAAATTTCTTTCAAAACCCCTTACAAATAACTGCCCCAGTTTTACTGAACAAGTCTACCGATACAAGACCCTACCTACCCATACAAATTTTTTCGACAAATTTTGTCGTCCTATTGGACACCGGTTGTTCAATCACCGTAGTTGGTAATAAAGCCCTCAATTTCCTTAAAGTCAATAATGTACAAATAAATTCTTCTGAACATCGAAATGTTTCCCTAGCAGATGGCACTAACCAAGTTGTCTCTGGTACTGTAGATCTACCAATTGTAGCTAACAATATCTTACATGTCATTAAAGCACTAGTCGTCCCTTCACTACCTTGTACCTTCATTCTTGGAAATAACTTTGTAAAAACCTTATTATTGATTTCTCCAAAAATACCTGGTCTTCCAACAGCACTTCTAAACCCCAGTTTCTCTCTGAAATGGAACCAGAATTAAACACCACATCCCTCAATACTCTCGAAGTTCTAACTCCCGTTCAACAGACATTAGCTAAAAATACTATAGAGTCCTTTTCTGTTATCAGTAATACTAATCGGCTAGGTCGTACCGATAAAATACAAATGCATATCAATACCGGGGATGCAAAACCCTTCAAAAAACGACCATTCCCAATGTCTCCCTATATGTCGAAGATTCTTAACGAAGAATTGGACGAAATGCTTCGTCTAGGTGTTATAGAACCCTCAAATAGTCCTTGGTGTTCCCCAGTACTTCTCGTCAAAAAAGCTAATGATGAATATCGTTTCTGTTTCGATGGTCGAACCCTCAACGATGTAACTAAACACGATACCTACCCCTTGCCAAATATAGATCGAATTCTCTCTCTTCTCAAAGGTACCAAATTTATAAGTTCAATAGACTTACGAAAAGCTTTCTGGCAAGTCCCTTTAGATCCCTCTTCGAAAGAAAAAACCGCTTTTAGTGTTATCGGCAGAGGTTCTTTTCAATTCACTGTAATGCCTTTTGGATTGTGCAATTCAGCACAAACCCAGCAACGTTTAGTTGACGCTATCTTCGGTCCGGCTTACGAACCAAATATCTTTTGTTATCTTGATGACATTATTATCTGTACAAATTCATTTGAAGAACATATTCGTCTCCTATCTGAAGTCAGAGATAAGCTAAAAGATGCCAACCTAACGATAAATGTCAAAAAATGTGAATTTTTCAAGCCAGAACTAAAATTTTTAGGTTATATCGTAGGGAACAACATTCTAAAAACAGATCCTGAAAAAATTTCGGCCATGATCAATTATCCCCGTCCAACAACTTTCACAGAGGTCAAAAGATTTATCGGTATGTGTTCCTGGTACCGTCGTTTCATCAAAGACTTTTCTTCCCTTGTCTCTCCTATTAATGATCTATTGAAAGGTAAAAAGAAAAAACAATCTATCGAATGGACTAGCCAAGCGGAGTTCTTCTTCACAAAAATAAAAGAAGCCCTTATTTCTGCCCCTGTGTTAACACAGCCAGATTTCTCTAAACCGTTCATAATCCAATGTGATGCTAGTGATACTGGCCTTGGCGGTGTCCTCACACAGTCAATTGATGGTTCAGATGTCGTAATAGCTTATGCTAGCAGAACCTTATCCCGAGCAGAGCGTAACTACTCTGTCACAGAACGAGAATGTCTAGCTGTCATCTTCAGCATTGAAAAATTCCGTCCCTATATTGAAGGTACCAAATTCCAAGTAATTACCGACCACCACTCCTTACTTTGGTTGAAAAATATCAACAATCCCTCTGGAAAACTTGCTCGATGGGCTATGCGGCTTCGTCAGCATAATTTCGACCTTATCCACCTGATGCCTTGAGTCGTGCCTTCCCTGAACAACCCCAAATCTCGTATCTTGAGGTAGACACTAATCGAATAGACGTATGGTTCGATGAGTTCCGTACTAAAATTCTCCAACACCCTGAGCTCTATCCTCAATGGAAAGTAGATAATGACCTGGTTTATAAATTAATCCCTTCCAAATTGCCTTTCGCCACTAATGAAATAGAGTGGAAAGTTTTCGTACCAAAACCCCAGAGACATGACATTATGTCATCTTGTCATGATCCCCCTACCTGTGCCCATTTCGGATTTTTCAAAACACTGAACCGAATCCAAGAACGATATTATTGGCCTAAAATGAGAAACGATGTCCTTCGTTTTGTTAGATCTTGTAAAGTTTGTGGAGCCCAAAAAATGCCTACCTCCACTAAAATAGGTTTAATGGGAAAAGAGAAATCTGCCGAATTCCCATGGCAAATTATCGCACTTGATCTTATTGGTCCTCTCCCTCGCTCCAAAAAAGGATATACCTGGCTCTTAGTTGTTACCGATTGGTTTTCTAAATTTACTTTATTACAACCCTTACGAAAAGCCACCACCAAAAATATCGCTAATTTCATAGAAAATGAAGTATTTCTCATGTTTGGTGTCCCTCAATTCCTTATCTGCGATAACGCTAGAAACCTTAACAATCCCATGATGAAACATCTCTGTGATCAATACAAAGTCCAAAAAATATGGTTCAATGCCGTCTATTCACCGCAGTGTAATTTTGTAGAAAGAACGAATAAAACCATTGGAACCGCTATTAGGTGTTATATCGATGAACATTCTAACTGGGATAATGAACTTTCTAAAATCCGACAGGCTATCAACACCGCTAGACACGAAGTCACCAAATATTCTCCATCATTTTTAAATTTCGCGAGACATGTACCGATATCTGGAAATTACTATTCCTCTAATGGCGCTGATCGTCCTATGTCCCTTAATACCCCTGAACAATACGATAAATACGTTTCAGATATACAAGGGTTAAAGGATATTTTTTTTGAAATACAACACAATCTTCACCATGCCTATCAAAGAAATTCCAAAACTTATAACCTTCGTCGTCGAAACATTCAATTCAACGTTGGTGATAAGGTGTGGAGGAGAAATAAAGTTCTCTCCAAAGCTGCCGATAAGTTTATGTCCAAATTAGCTCCTAAATATCTCTTATGTACGGTTGTCCGTAAACTATCTCCACTAGTATATACGTTACAAAATCCCGATGGATCAAAAGCAGGAAACTGGCATATAAAAGACCTTAAGCCTTATGTCTCTGATTCCGATGATTCTTCTGAAGATGAACTCTCCGAATAGAAACTAATGTTTCTCTGTTTTCTCAGAATTATCAGTATAAGCTTTCCTTTTCCATTTTCTTTGACTTCTCTATATCTCAACCTCTCGCTATGACTCAACACTAAATAATTTTCTCCATGCCTCACTTTTATATTTTTCGTTTAAGTGTATCCAGACTTATAACTATCGCTTATCTATCGTTTAAGTATATTACCACTTGAACTTTTCATCTCGAAAGGGAAAATACTTTTCTCTTACCTACCGTTTACCTACCTAATAAGTACCTTAATATTTATCTCTATCGTCTCGAAAGTAGAATTTACTTTCCTTCATTTACCGTCCATTTACCTAATAAGTGTAATAACACTTGTTTTTATCGTACCGAAGGAGAAAATATGTTTCTCGTAACTACCGTTTATCTACCTTATGAGTGTTTTAACACTTGTATTTTTTTTTTGAAGGAAAAAATAGTTTTTCCTTTATCTACCGCTTACCTACCGTATAAGTGCGTCAGCACTTGTAAATTAATTATCGTATCGTTCAGTAATATCTATTACTGTTTTTTGTTTAGAAACTTTTTTTAGTACCTTATTTCTCGTTCATCATCCATAAACAACTTGTTATCTTTAATATGGATATAAGACGATTATCGTACCTTAGTGGAAGACACATGAAAATTTTTTTTAAAGAAAATTTTTTTTTGAAAATTTTTTTTTGAATTTTTTTAAAACATTATTTTTCGTTCTTTCATACAATTTTATACCTTTACGTATCGTTGGTTTAAAGAATTTTGATCCGTAACATGACTACTATTGGTATCACTTTACTTTTTTGACTAACAAAATTCAATCTTAACTACTTCTTCTGGAATTTTATTTTGACCTTGCAATTCGTCACGAGAGATAAGCCTAGGAAAGCCGTAGGGAATTCTTTCCGGTAGTGGGTCTGTTGAGATTGTAAGGAAGACAGATAAAATTTCTTTCTACTCTCCTTCTTTTCCTCTTTTACTTACTCTATTTTTTTCCCAGCTAGGATTGAAGACTGTTAGGATAATTTGTTTTTAAGATTTGTTAGATTCCTGTTAATGTCTTAGTGTGATCTACTACCTTAAGATTTTTTTATTTTATGTTCTCAATGAGAACTATATTTTTAGTAATTACTGTTTTCTTCTCTTCCTTACTGTATATGCGTTGATATCTTTAACGTCAACTAAGCAGGACGGAACTTTTCCAAACATCTTTTCAGATGTTAACGTATCACGTACTTACCTTGACTGTTGGATCTAATGGAGCCGGTAGGCTTATTAGATTCCTAATTATAACTATCGTCCGTGTTTCTTTCTTCCTTTTCAAAATTATTATTAACAGTTTGGTTTAAATTCAGCTTTTTTCTCTATAGGAGTTCCTAAAAAGGGAAATACGCGTTGTGCCTCCTATGGGAAATTTTACTTATGGGAACATAGCATTCTTTACCTCTTCCTTGTGTGTTTGAATGTAGCGTGTGTCCTGACATCTTATGTCAAGGGCAATATAAATACTTTTTTTCGATTTGCATTAAAGATACCACTTAGTGCTGCCCGTCTAGGCCGAGCTGTACACTTTTTTGTTTCCGTGCAGAAACTTCAGAGTAGACCTGTTCCCGATCACTTTGTGATCTTCCGGTTGGCCGGTACCGTTTATAAAAATTTGGTCACTTAGTATCAAAGATCTACGGATCTGATACATTTTACCTACCTTGTGGTTCGTCAAACTCTCGTGTAGTTTCACTTGTATATTAATGCACTAAAGAATAGTGTGAATATTATATCACATTCAATAACTGACACTAATACCCCAATTCTACCTAAATAGTTGTCGTTCTCATTAAGATCGCTTTTCTACATCTTGATGTTCACTACCTTTATCAGCTTCAGTTTTTTAGACACACTACTGTTGTTCCAACCATAGCTTATCTTTCTTTAAAAACTGTTTTCTATCCAGTTTTTTCTCTTCGGAAGGGGCTGTGTAGCATGTCCAAAAAACACTATGCAAAATTTTTATTTTTTTAATATATTTCCTTACTTAAGCCGACCCTGATCATATTACCTTCTAGAAAATTCTCGGCTTTAACGGTTTAACCGTCAAAACTATCGATTTTTCGAGCCCGACCAATCAAATCGGAGGAATAAGATGATGTGGCGCAAGAGGGGTGGTTTAAAGCGACGCGGTTTTAATTTTGACCGCGATCAAAAAGTCAGTCTAGCGTGGGTCCTTGTGCTGATAAGTCGATTTCGTATAACCCCTAGATTCAAATACCGGCAAATTTCCTTTAAATTTGCAAATAACTATTTGCAATTTAGTGTTTCTAAGTAAAGTAAAGTCAGTGGGCAAGTGTAGAACCTCTCTGATGAAAAAGCTGTCTAGTAGTATCGAAGAATCACCAGTTTTTACTGTAGCGTATGAATTGGGTGTGGCCCCATTAAATTCTCTTATCTAGGAAACAAACTGTAAGTTTTTTAATATAATTACTATTTCTTAACTACCAGAAAGATTGGGATACCATTTTTTTCTTTGGCACAAAAACTTAATTGTGACTCACCGGAATAATATCAGAGTGTGGGTAATTAACGTAAGAAGTGCTCATAAAATCCACAGTGAAACCGGTTTTTATAAAAAACCTAGTACCTTATCAACAGACTCCTACAGTGTGCAAATTTCTAAATAGTTCGTCGCATACATGCTTTAGTTAACAGTGAAAGCGTTACGCAGGGTCTGACTAAATATTTTTGTAACACCTTTATGATAAATTTTTTTTGTTTCTTGATGTTTATCTTAATTTTAATGTTTTAATATAAATTATTATATGGTACCCCCAATTTTTTACTCGAGTAAAACATCTTTTAAGCTAAAAGTGATTTACAATTTTTTTATTAAATTTTGATACTTTTCAATTCCTTTTTCATATCACATTCTGCTTAAATGGGTACACAGAAATAACAATATAAAAATACTTAGCTGTTATTGAATGTGTAATATTGTTTCTATATGTGATTAAACACTAATGTGTTTTACAGTATTTTACCTTATTTAATTGTTGATATTTTATATGTCTATTTGTTTCGTTCATCTGTTTGACTTATTATTACACACAGTAATAAATATTGTTTATTGTTTATTTATATGTTTTATTTTCTGACCTGGTGTAAGTTATTCTGATCTAATCTCATTAACAACAAGAATAAGACGTATTTCACTCATAAATTTTAGTTTTTGACTTGATCAAAATAAGTAGAGCCGTTGTGATAAGTAAGAACAAAAAGTAAGTATAACTTTCTCTTTCTAGTTTTTCTAATAAAAGTGTTTAATTTAAAAATTTTAACCAGAACATCTACCGGTTTACTCAATATTACTGCATCTTATCTTACGTCCCTTATATCTTTCTTATTTTAACTCTATCTATAACATCTGATACATCATTTTACCCAACATCTAGATTTAATATTTTTTCCATCTGGGTTTCTTATATTTCCCCCATCCTTAAGATAAAAAAATAAGTGGCGCCCATTTACCTTTCCCTTATCCATCATTTCTCTCATTTTCTCTTTAGTCCCTTTTAAATTCTTATATCTTATTTTTCCTAGCAAATATATCCCCTTATATCTTTCTAGTAAGATTTCATCGAGCTCGACCAAATCCACACCCGCTCTCCTCCTACCCCCTGAGTGCCGTTCGCCATTTGTTAACGAGCCTTTTAACATCTTGAAAAAAAAAGAGGTTACAGTTGGCATGGAACGAGTTTTAGCGAGTGGTTCGATGCCTGACTGACTTCTGACCTTGCATAATGTTTCATTTTAAGACTAGTATACAGTAGCGTCAGTGTGTTTATTGGAAAAATTGGTAAAAAATTATATATAAATCTATGGCGTTTTGACGACCATTTGAAACGGGTAATCAAGATCCATCATCGTCGCAATTATCAATAGATGATAATTATATTAATGACAGTCTCGAATTAAAACACAAAGATTTACACGTTCAATATCAACGCGTTGTTTTAAATATGTAATATTGTTTGAAAAAAGAAAATGCTGGAATAACTGACAATGCGATTGTTTCGAGAATTCATGAATTAACACGAATCGGGTATATGACGATATATAAAATTGTTAAATTCGGAAATGTTACGAATCATTCTTTAAAACGAAAGCGACCAAATAAAAAATTGGGTAGGGTTGACACTGCTGCAAAGAAGGTTATCCAACAAACAGTTTATAACTTTTAAAAAGATAATAGAGTGCCTACTTTAGAAATGATTCGTAAAAAATTGAGAGATTTTCCTGGATATAATTATGCACGTTTGGAAACACTGCGCGAGGTTTTGTTGAGTTACGGATTTAAATATAAGAAACTAGATAATCGGATGATAATAATGGAATTTAAGCGCACCGTTAAACTTAGACAAGAGTATTTGTGCAAAATAAAAGAATATCGTAACTTAAACAGAAATATAATTTATTTATACAAAACCTGGTTCCATACGCATGATGTTGTCAAGTACGGCTGGGTTGATAACACAAACAGTTGTGCTTTAAATGCACCGTGTTCAAGAGGACAACGTGTTATTATTCTTCATGCCAGAAGCAAATATGGTTTTGTAACTAATGCGTTGCTATTGTCGGCCAAAAATATAAAAATTCTTCTGCTGATTATCACGAAGATATGACAGCCGATTTATTTAAAAAATAGTTTTTCGAACAGCTCTTGCCTAACATATCGCCGAATTCGGTAATTGTTATGGACAATGCGTTCTATAATTTCTGCATATTAATGAAAATACCTAATAATAACACAAAAAAGAATAAAATTTTAAGATTTATGGCAATCAAAAATATCACTGTTCCTAAATGGTTTCAGTAAAGAAGGAATTAATAAGAATAATCAAAAGTCAGAATTTCAAAAATGAATACGTCAATGACACCATTTGCAGCAGACATGGTCATACCCTTTTGCGTTTACTTCCATACTACTGTAATTTTAATCCAATCGAAATGGGTTTAGAGTACTGTGAAAAAACGTTTACAAAAATTTAATCAGTCATCAACCTTAGGCGCATTTGTCCTTGATAATAAGTAATTAGTGAAATTAATAGCGATGTATGGAAGAATTGCGAAGCTCATGTTATAAAAATAGAAAAGGAATATCCTGTTTTACCGCCAATAGCACTATTAGTTATTTAACCTGGGAACGATTCTACCTCACAAGTCTCTGACAATTGTTGTTAGTCAATCTAACCAATTTTCTTTACAACTATCGTGATGTATCTTAAAAACTTTTTTTCAAAAAGAAAACTCATTTAATATTCTTACTAACATACCCAACCCTTTCCTTGCCAGGCAAGGAAGGCTCATACCTCCTCGTGGTCCTTGATGGACAGACACTCTTTTAAGATTGTTTGACAAAATGAGTATTATTTGTAGACAATTGATATAAAAATTCTATGAGTTATGTGCTATTTGAATAATAAGTCAAATAATCTTATTACTAACTAAAATTTACAAGTTTCACTTTGAAAGAAATTATTTGTTATTTGACAATTTTCAAATTGATACAAAATTTACAAATATAGTTGATTCAAATAGAAGTGTCATTAAGTAGTCTCTGGAAAATTCAAATTTGTAGTGGCAGCACCCACGTTTAGTGAAATTTAAATCGCAATATTAGCCAGCTTGTGATCAGATTGCTACATATGCTCAATAACTATAAACATTTTGACACATCGCAATGACATATAATTCCCTAACTAAAGTTCTGTTTCCATCGAATCTAGTAATAAAGTTAAAGATGATCTCACACGTACCCAGCCCACTTGATGACACTTCTATTTGAATGAACTATATACAAATCCGTTTTTCTTTTAAAATTTAAAACAAAATTTAATTCCACGCCAATGGTCGGCATTGTTCTCAATGAAATTAAAATTCTGACAAAGATCGAACGATCTTACATTTAGATTGGAAAAACTATACCAATGCTACTTTTTGGAAAATAAGTGAATGGTCTAAAACCTAGAAACACCATACACGTACGGTGAAGAAAAACATCGTAATGAAACGTGGACTTAATTGTCTGAAATCACCAACCCGCAATGAGCAAGCGAATTAATAAAATGCTGATTCCTTCTCCTTTTGAGAAGAGGCCTGTGGCTGTAGAGTGGTTAATTATTATGGTTTTATGTTATACATTATTATTAACCAATCAACTTAACTGCAAAGCTTATTCTGTTGACTTTTGTGGTATTTCCTGGAATATCTTCCACAGTGATGACCAGACCTTAACCAAATTTCGTTGGGACCACACGGACACTCTACTCTTTTGAATACAAAAATAATTTTTCAAATCGGATTATAAATACCGGAGATATTCGGTAACATAAAAAAATAGTTGTGTACCTACTGTTTTTTTAGATTTTATAATAAGCTTGGGTCAGTGCGTTTGACAGAGGCATCTTTTATGATTTCGCGTGTTTGTTTTGATCTACTCCTACACAATTTTCGCCTATTTGGTAATTTTTGACGCCCTTTAACACTGCTGACAATGAAATGTTGACATAAATATATCCATGCTGACGTTACCAAAACGTATGCAAACATGTTAATTAAATTCGTGGTTTCTAACATTTTGAATACAGAAGGTTTAATTATATACCGGTAATACCTGTCTAACTATTTTATTTATCTTAATAATATGATGTATACTCAATATATATAGTTTTTTTTGTTAAATTAAAATTTTTTATAGTAAAAAACTATCAGATCGCAACTGTTAGATTCAATGTTAGCTAATAAATTTAAAATTGATATTAATCGAACTCACTTACTTACACTACAGTGAACAGCCGTCTAAGTATTAAAAATAATTTAAGAAATGTATTCGCTGGGTGCGTAAGTCATAGTGGGGGACACAAAACTGATGCCAGCGCTCGCTACGGACAATACAGACCTAAGGGTGGCTCTTTATCACATAAGTCTATAAAAATAACACGTGTGTCAGTTTAATAAGATAAATAAAATAAAATTGGTCACAAAAGTTGTTGTGTAGTCGATAGCAAAAGTAAAAATTAAATCAGCGAAAAAAATGTACAGCTGCTGTTTAAAGGCAAAAGTAAGTGTTACTGTAACCCATAACCGTATTGTATAAAATAATATCCTATATATGTACATCCTGTAAGAAAAATAAGTAGATACATAATAATTTAATTGATTCTTAATGCGAATTCAATTTTTTATATTACAAATAAAATAAAGAAAATAAAAAATTAACATTCATTCGTAAATATAAAATGAAGGTAAATAGAACGATTCGTTATCATTTATATAATTGCAGATTGTTATATATTTATTATTAATACTGATTTTTCATTTAACATTAATTTTTCAAAAATGAACATCTTGATAGATTTTAACACTACTTATAACTTAATTCACTTGATACTTGTTTTAGTTATTCTGTTTATTTTACTTACTGTTTTCCGCTGACCCAACAAAAAATTGTAATTTAAAGTACACTCTGTGTTTGTTACATTTTACATTGAAAGAAAAATTAAGTTTATTTAATTTTTTTAATAACTTTTTGACGTCCAATGCATGTAAATTTTCACAAAAGAGCCACCGTAAGTTGTATCGGTAGGTGGCGCTTGGGTTACGCACCCAGCGAATTGCAAGTGTATTTAGAAATATTAGAAATAATTTTGTTTAGTTTTTGTTTGCAACAAACGTCTGTGACTATAGGATTCGGTTATCTTCGGTAAAATTTACTGCTAGAAGTTACTGCTAAGTTCACACCGGTGATATTGACTTATTCATCCATCTTTTGTTCTACTGGTAGTAACTATTGTAAAATTAAATAAAGAATTAATTTAGCCTGTTAAACATAGAGGGTCTAGATTATGGAATAAATCCATATTTTCAAAAATAGGCTGGCTGCTTGAAAGACAAATCCCAACACCCCTACTTTGCAATTCAGTTTTCTTGCTACTGAACGTTCTATATCTTGTCTGTCTTCTCTCTCCCCATTTGAAACTTAGTCCTCTGTATTTTTCGGTACCCGTTAACTTCCTTTTTCTGCTGCTTTATTACCTTTTTTTTCAATATACTTGTCTTTGATTAGATTTTTGTTTATACCATTTTAAGATTCAACTCCAATTGTAATTAATTTAACAATTTTTCATTGCTCTCTTTTAATGACATCTATTTCAAAACTCAATGACAATCTTATCAACAATAATCTTAACAACAAAAACAATTTAGGTGTACAAAAGAAAATAACTTAATCTTGACAAACAATATGTAAATGGCAGATCACCTTTCCAGAAATCTACTGAGGGAACGTGTCTCGGAAGAACCGGGACATATTAAACATGTTGCAAACGCTGGTCGCCTAAAAATAAGTAATAGTGCAAAACCTACTGTTTTGTTGAGTGTGGCAGAAAATCCTCACATTATTTCTAAACAAATCGCAGGTGATAAAAACATTTCTAAGAGTTTTGTTTTACGTGTGCTTAAAATTGTTAGTGTCCAGGCACTTAATGGGGATGACCTAAATCTCCGAATTGAGATTTGCGAAATAGTGCAAGATTTACGCAAAAGAAATTAAAGCTTCATTCGACCATTTTTTTTGGATCAAGCAACTTTTTATTTACATAAAGGCTGGGCGCTCGGTTTCCTGATTCGGTTTCCGGATCAGGAATTCAGATTCTGAAACCTGAATGCTTCATTTACATACAAAATTTTCAACAAGGCGCACACGTCCTAATTATTTCCGAACGGAAAAAAACCTGACGTTCGTTTCGGAATTCATTCCATGCGTTTGGGTCGTAAGAATTGAAACAACCTAATAACGTCGTTTTCTCTTTTTCTTCATATCTAACGCCAGTAAAAGGGCAATAGTAATCAATTCATTGTCGTCGTCCATTAATGCTTTCACAGCAACGTCGCTATTTGAACTAACAGTATAAGTTCCTAATACAAAAAAACGGATGTATGCGCTAGGCAGACGGAATTCCAAATCTGAATTCCTGATCCGGAAACCGAATCAGGAAACCGAGCGTCTGCGCCCAGCCAAAACAGTAAATCAACAAAACTTCAGATATTCGTTGGATGGCTGAGCCCTCATCACTCTTAAAGTAAATGTTTGTACAGGTATAGTGAAGAATAGAATTAAAGATCATTTTTTTATGTAAATAAGTAAGGCTTTTAAAAATAATAAATAAATAATTATTATCAACCTTTTGTAACCGTGTCAATATTAATTATTTTATTATTTATTATTTTGACAAGATTTTAATACCACTATGAATAGTAACTTTTAACAGTATATTTTGCATTGTTTATCCAAATACATAATCATTGGCTTTATTAGAAATCTAAATTTTCTATGTAAATAACATATAACTATTATTGCAGCAGTAACTTTAGTTACTCTCGTTATTTTTATGTACAAAATCGTTAGCAACATTTTTGTTAATTTAAGACACAAATAAATAAAACAAAAAATTGGAAAAAATATCTCTGAATATATAAAACTTAAAGGTGACTGACTCACATATGTAGTTATCTATCAACGCAGAGCCCAAACTGCTGGACGGATCGGGCTGAAATTTGGCATGCAAGTAGATGTTATCACGTAGGCATCCGCTAAGAAAGATTTTGATAAATTCTACCCTCAAGGGGACAAAATAGGAGATAAAATTTGTATGAAACTTTGTCAATTTTAAACCGATCGGGTTGAGATTTTGCATGAATAGAGCTACTATGACGTAGGCATCCCCTAAGGGGATAAAATAGGGGATAAAAGTTTGTATAAATCTTCTGAGATTTTCGACTGATTGAGCTGAAATTAAAGATTAGGGCTACTATGATAAAGACGTCTGCTTAAATAGGATTCTGATACATTCAACCCCATGGAGATAATATAAGGGATGATGGAGGATGCAAATTTATTAGTTTAAACCTAACAGTACCTAATGGAATGAATAAATCAAGACGAACAAATAATTTTTATTTTTAAATGTTGACAATAGATGGCGTTAGTAGTATTTTAAAACGCGCTATCGTTGTGTTTTTACTGAGTTACATATACCCAATGATGAGTGGCCGCCGTATCTTATAGTACATACTATACCTAAATATTTCTAGCGGATTATATTTGACGATTTTCACTGTTCGTTTCTTGGCATATTTTGGATTGCATTTGCTTTGTTTCGGTTTAATAGTTTTGGTTACAGACTCTACTTTGTATTTGGCATTTGTTTTGTTTTCGTTTGGTTTAAGTATAGGTTAGATACCGAATGATATTCCTTTCGAATTTAAACGATTACAGGTACCCCCAAAAATTTGCTTTCTCATGACAATACACAAGTTTTGGGGACAAACTCTCAAATTTGCGTGCGGGTATTGACTTGAGAGAACATTGCTTTTCTCATGAACAGTTTTATGTTGCTTGTTCACGAGTAAGCTTAGCCAGTAGCTTGATAGTATAAGCACCTAATGACAGATTAGTTGAGAATATTGTGTACAAAGAAGTTTTGTAGGCCCTAATTTTTTACACACTTCTTTTTGAACAAAATTACCGTTTATAGTATATGATTTTAACCAATATGTAAGGAGTTTTTATAGTTTTAAAATAATAATGGTTTAATACCACGCGCGCATTAATGTGCGGGGTGTGTGGAGTGGTGAGGCAGTAGCACGCTGCTGCTGGCCGACATGACACTGTGGATAGACGCGTAGAGTCTTAAAAATTGCAGGATTAATTTGTTTTATTACGTAGTGGTGTACTAAGAAAGGATTTTTTTATATTCTACTCTAAGGGTTTCAAAGGGGCGTTGCAAGTTTGTTTAAAACTCGGTGGCAAAAAACTAATTTCCACACGAACGAAGTAGTGGACAGCCGCTACTTTATGGGATCAAAAAAACGACATAATCTTCTAGGTCGTAGGCTATCCCGGACGTATGGGCTCAGTTGCTTAATTGCAGGACTAAAAATATTCTTATAAGCAGATAGTCTAGTCGAGAAGTGAGTTTCCTGCGAAGAGTTAGCATAATTTTAAAAATATGGGGTTTGTTTTATTGGATTAAGAAATCAATTCTGAGAATGGGGAATTTTTGAGTTTTCTTGCCAATAAAAATTTCAATTGTTATTAACAAAAAACGAAGAGAAAAAAAGATGGTCTTCGTTTTTTAGCAATAACTGTGAAAATAATAAAAATAGGAAAAATATTTAAAAAGATCCTAAAAGAGGAGAAAATTCTACGAAAAAAAGTCCGGACTTCCGGAGTTGTAGCTCCATTATTTATAATTTTAATCTTACGTTGAAAATATGGTTCCGCAATATATCTATCTATTTTCTATCTGTCTATCTACACATATTAACTGTAGAAATGTATATGTTTGTGCGCGCATCACATAAAAACTACTGATCCTATTCGAATGCGGTTTTCAAAGACGTATTTGTCTTCTTTTTACTTTACATCTGGTGTATAAAACTTTCTCCCCCCACCCCTTGAACGGGGTAAGAAAAGAAATTTTTATACAAAAATCAACACGCTACGCGAACGACGTCGCGGGTACATCGAAATAGAACCCAAAAAGGTGGTTAGATTTTTTTGTCTCTCTGTCTGTATGTGCGCGCATCACATGAAAACTACTAATCCGATTCGAATGCGGTTTCCACAGATGTATTTGTCTTCTTTCAAATTAACATCTGGTGTATAAAAAATTTTCTTCCATTCCTTAAATATTTAAGAAATTTTTATACAATAATCACACGCCACGCGAACGACGTTGCGAGTACAATATAATATAAATTTAAAAATCTAAAAAAATTATAGTCTCATCTAAAAACTTAAAGGAATACAACCATGGTATAAAAAAAGTTTTTAAGTTAATTTTTGGTAAAGTTATTTAATGCTTAAATAAAGAATTTTTTATGTACTTTAGCTCATATAAAATCTGTTATTAAAGTTTAAATAATGGACCTAAAAATTTTTTTCTTCCGGTAGCCTATTATTATTTACACAATTAACAAGATTCCGCAGTAAAAATTTACTAAAGGGTGTTTATTTATTTATAATGATTTAACAAAAGTGAACAAAAGCGGAAAAACCCGGAAAAAAGAAAATAATAGAAAAATTATTATAAACAAATAAACAAACTTTAGTAAATTTTTACTGCAAATTCTTGTTGATTGTGTAAATAAAAATAGACTACCGGAAGAAAAATAATTTTAGGTCTATTATTTAAACTTTAATAACAGATTTTATATGAGCTAAAGTACATAAAAAATTGTTTAGTTAACAATTGAATAACTTTACCAAAAATCAACTTAAAAACTTTTTTATATCGAAGTTGTATTCCTTTAAGTATTTAGATAAGACCATAATTTTTTTATATTTTTAAATTTATATTATATATTATAAAACAAATATTTTCTTACATCGGCTTTGCTCGGTGGCGATGCTACGGCGCCTCTACGGCCGCGCGGAATCCTATTTTCAACGTAAAATTAAATTATAAAAAACTAGCTGTACCGGCGCGCGTTGCTACGCTAACAACTAAAATAAATTTAAGAAAAATAAAAGAGAAGAAGATATAGAGAAGGAAAGAAAGTTTATAGTTTTGTTTTACTTATCGCACCAAAAATATGTTTTTCGAACTTTTATTTGTACGAATTCGTATAGATATCTATTAAAATCAGTATTGAACTTGATACATGGAAGCGCCATCTGGTGGTAACTTCCATTAATACGAATATCATATTCATCTTACCCATTAAAAATACATCTTCATACTGATTTTCGTAACAATCGGTTGAACGGGACAGAAGTTGCTACTCTGCAGTGCCACCTGGTGGCGAAAGACATCAATGAGCATATGATACAAACCTTCTCTGTGGAAAATTACATATACATACCAATTTTCATGACAATCGGTTGAACGGGACAGAAGTTGCTACTCTGCAGCGCCACCTGGTGGTGAGAAACATCAATGAGCATATCATACAAACCTTCTCCGTGGAAAAATACATATATATACACCAATTTTCATGACAATCGGTTGAACGGGACAGAAGTTGCTACTCTGCAGCGCCACCTGGTGGCGAGTGGCATCAATGAGGATATCATACAAACCTTTTCCGTGAAAAATTACATATACGTACCAATTTTCATGACAATCGGTTGAACGGGGCAAAAGTTGATACTCTGCAGCGCCACCTAGTGGCGAGTGGCACCAATGAGCATATTGTAACGGGATAACCGTAAAGGAAGGGACCTTTATTTGAAACATTGTTGTTGACAGTTGATTTTTAGAAGTTTGTAAAAAAATCAACTAATCATTTTAAATAATGTTTCTAGCAAATTCTAGAAACTTTTAAACACACTAACTAGATTAAATAAAGTTGTATATAAGGGGATGCATGGGCAGTTAACGCCAGTTCGAGTCAAGTGATCACAAGAGTTCATTGTATTGTCAAGTAGTTATACGTTATCCAGCAGAGTTCAGTGTATCTTAACAATTTTGTAAATAAATTGTGTAAAAAGCCCCCATAAGTGTTTCAAATTGGTGTCAGGTGTGGGGTGAAGATATAAGAATGCCTGGAAAAAAGATAAATGAACTATTGGTGGCAGAGCTCAGAAGAGAGCTCGAAGAATTAGAATTGGAAACTACTGGGACCAAATCTGTATTGTTGAATAGGCTCCGTGAATACTACCTAAGTAATAATTTGGACCCTGACGTTGTGGAGTTCGATGACCCGGTTCAAAAAGCAATTTCTGAACTATCAGGACGAATGACGAGCCAGCAAAAAGAACAAACTCAACAACTTTCCCGGCTGCAAGAGGAGCTATCAGGACAAATGACGACTATGACGAGCCAGCAAGAGGAGCTATCTAGTCAGATGAAGAGCCAGCAAGAGGAGCTATCCAGTCAGATGAAGAGGCAGCGCGAAGATATAACCCAGCTGTCACAAAGAATGACGAGCCAGCAAGAAGAACATACGCAACAATTTTCCCAGCTATCACAACGGATGTCTACCCTATCAGATGAGTTATCCAGTTCGTTCTCCCAGCAGATATCACATCTTCGGGACGAGCAAAATCAGCAAGTAGCCAACTTGCGAGAGGAGCAAAATCAGCAGGTGGCCAACTTCAGAGACGAGATCAATCAGCAAATGCAGTCCGAGATAGAAAAGCTTAAACATGAACTGGAAGCTTGTCGCCGAAATCAAATCATCCACCATAGCGACGGAAATGCAGAAAGGAGGGAAACCGGCCACGTAGACGTCGAACGACGAGGAAACAAAGAGGCGGCCCAGGTACGAATGACGATAAAACCCACGACCTTCGACGGGAAGACTTCCTGGCCAAATTACCTGAAACAATTCGACGCAGCGGCCAGAGCTAATGGATGGTCACCCCAGAAGAAGGCATTGTTCCTAACCATGGCTCTGCGAGGCGAGGCTTTAGACGTCCTGCATGTATTGACACCGGATGAGGTTGACAATTTTAAGCTATTGGTGAATCGTCTAGAGATGCGTTATGGTCAAAGTCATCTACAACCAGTATACCGAGTGCAGTTAAAAAGTCGGAAGCAGAAAAATGGAGAAACTATCCAGGAGTTCAAGGCAGAAGTGGAAAAAATGGTACGGTTTGCGTATCCAAATGCAGCAAAAGATTTTCTGGAGTGCCTGGCGATCCAAACCTTTGCCGATGGTCTTCGAGACGCCGAGTTGCAACGGGCTGTACGGTTGGCGAGACCGAGATCTCTTGAAAACGCCTTGACCATTGCCCTGGAGTTCGATGCGGCGACGAAGGCCTCACATGGAGCTGCTCGACTGATGGAAGACACTGGTAACTTCGACCATGCCGTTTATGCCGTCAGCAACGTCGAAGCGGTAGTGGAGAGGTTAAAGAAGTTTTCTTCAAAAGGAAGGCGCCCAGTGAGGTGCTGGAATTGCGGAGAGCTAGGCCACCTAAAAAATACTTGCCCCCATTGTACCTGAGTGGAGCAGAACGAGGAAAAAGTCGCCTTAGTTAAGGTTGTGCCAGAAGACGAGAGCTCTATGCTGGAGGAGCAACAAGAAAACGATCCCGTTCTGAGAAAGATTAGGGAGTGGAAGAGAATGGACCGTCGTCCGTTGTGGAGAGAAATATCCTCATCTTCTCCTGCTTTAAAAGCATACTGGTCCCAATGGAACTCTTTAATTTTGGACGGAGGGCTCGTTAAAAGACTTGTAGAAAATTCCGAGGGCACAGAAACAAGGAAACAAATAGTGGGCCCAAGAAATGCTGTACCGGAAATTTTAAAACAGATGCATAATGATAGTTCTGGAGGACATCTGGGTATCACGAAAACGCTGCAAAAGATCCGAGATAGATTTTACTGGCTAAATTGCACTAATGATGTTAAAGATTGGTGTCGTAAATGCACTACATGTGCTGCCAGTAACGGTCCGCACCGAAAACCGAAGGCGGAAATGCAGCAATACCTGGTTGGAAGTCCTTTTGAAAGAATCGCAGTAGATGTATTGGGGCCACTTCCACAGACCGATGTAGGAAACAAGTACATCTTTGTTGTAATGGACTACTTCACCAAATGGGTTGAAGCATATGCAGTTCCCAATCAGGAAGCTACCACTTTAGCAGATATATTGGTTGAAGAATTCGTAAGCCGATTTGGGGTACCATTAGAATTACATTCAGACCAAGAAAGAAATTTTAAGAGCAAGCTGTTTCAAGAAGTTTGCCAAAGATTAGGCATCCACAAAACGAGAACCACAGCGATGCACCCTCAGTCTGATGGAATGGTGGAACGAATGAACCGGACTATAACCAACTATCTGTCAAAAGTGGTGTCGGATTGTCAGAGGGATTGGGATCGACATATTCCACTATTTCTAATGGCAATTTGATCGGCCATCAACGAATCAACTGGCCAAACGCCTGCGAAGGTCCTGTTCGGTAGAGAGATGAGGCTACCATGTAAATTGGTGTTTGGTTGTAAACCTGATGAAGAAATGGCACGTGAACAATATGTCGCCGACCTTCAGAATCGAATGGAAAATATACACAACCTGGTGCGTGGAAAACTACAATTATCTAGTGATCGGATGAAAAGGTACTATGACACACGGACAATGGAAAAGAGTTACCAAGTTGGAGATTTAGTCTGGCTCTATAACCCTCGACGGCGTCGCGGTATTTGTCCCAAATTACAAAAGAACTGGGAAGGTCCTTACACCATCAAGAAGAAGATTAACGATGTCATTTATCGGATCGTGAAAATTCCCAGAGGGAAACCCGTCGTGGTCCATCATGATCGTTTGGCGCCTTACCAGGGAAACCACAGTGGAGATGCGCAGCAACTCCAAGAAGATGGTTTGGCTGGCTCAGGAAGTATGCGGGATTCCGATGTAGGAAATAACATTCCAGGAGGAATGAATCTAAGGAGGGGGCAGTGTAACGGGATAACCCTAAAGGAAGGGACCTTAATTTGAAAGATTGTTGTTGACAGTTGATTTTTAGAAGTTTGTAAAAAAATCAACTGACCATTTTAAATAATGTTTCTAGAAAATTCTAGAAACTTCTAAATACACTAACTAGATTAAATAAAGTTGTATATAAGGGGATGCATGGGCAGTTAACGTCAGTTCGAGTCAAGTGTTCACAAGAGTTCATTGTATTGTCAAGTAGTTATACGTTATCCAGCAGAGTTCAGTGTATCTTAACAATTTTGTAAATAAATTGTGTAAAAAGCCCCCATAAGTGTTTCAAACCTTCTCCATGGAAAAATACATATACATACCAATTTTCATAATAATCGGTCCAGTAGTTTTTGAGTTCATTGAGTACATACAGACATACAGACATACAGACATACAGACATACAGACATACAGACATACAGACATACAGACATACAGACATACAGACATACAGACATACAGACATACAGACATACAGACATACAGACATACAGACATACAGACATACAGACATACAGACATACAGACATACAGACATACAGGCATACAGACATACAGACATACAGACATACAGACATACAGACATACAGACATACAGACATACAGACATACAGACATACAGACATACAGACATACAGACATACAGACATACAGACATACAGACATACAGACATACAGACACACAGACATACAGGCATACAGACATACATACATACATACATACAGACATACAGACATACAGACATACAGACATACAGACATACAGACATACAGACATACAGACATACAGACATACAGACATACAGACATACAGACAAACATTCATTTTTATATATATAGAAGATGAAGCTACAACGCCGAAAGCCAAAACTAGTTTTCGTGAAATTTTCTACTCTTTTAGGATCTTTTTAAATATTTGCGCTATCTTTGATAGTTTCATTGTTATTGCTAAAAAACAGAGATCATCTTTTTTTCTCTTCGTTTTTTGTTAATACCAATTGAATTTTTTAATGGCAAGAAAATTCAAAAATTTCCCATACTCAGAATTTAATTCTGAATCCAATAAAACAAACCCCATATTTTTAAAATTATGCTAACTATTATTTACAGGAAACTCACTTGTTGACTAGACTAAGAAGAAAAATGGTTGAATCGTGACGTATGGTTTCTGGATATCTTAATATTAACCATAAACCCAAAATTATCACTTGGTAATTGTCCAAAGATAATTGCCAATATTGTTTTAAATGATTCTCAATTTAAATTTAACGACAAAGAATATCACAGCTGACAATAATATTAAAGAAGTTAAGTTTTTACATACTGCCCCATCGATTTATATAAATAGTTAATTATCCTCTATGCAAAGGTTAGTTGAAAAGTTTTCAAAAGCGACAACTATTAACCAGTAAATGAATGAAAATTTATAAGCTATTTTAATATTTTATCTTTCATTTGAATGCATACACAAAAAATGATATTTTGATTTGTCAATTTATTCTTTGTTTACAAGAAATTTGAAGTTGACGTATCAGTACATTTTGTTACAATGGAAAAACCGAATATCGTACAGTGATGAAATTATTTATTTTAGAAGGTTTATCAGCAACATAAACTCATACACAAATGGTGAAAGTATAAAAAGAATCTGCTCCTTTATTTTTAACTGTGTATCAGTGGGTTTTAGAGTTTAAACGTGGTCGTACAAGCGTACAAGTCTTTGATATTGTTTCTAAAGATCCAAATTTGTCTAAGCGCGAAATTGTTAATACTATAGGCTTTTTTAGATGAACGACTACTCCATATTTTACACAAAGAATTACATATGAAAAACTAGTGCCGCATTCGTAAACAATTAAACAAAATATGCATCGAAAACGTAATTTGAAGCGTTTTAAGCAGAATAAAACCGATTTTGTGTGTTGTTTTATCTATGGATGAGACTTGGATCTACTATAATAATCCTATAGTTAAACAAGAAGGTTTAATGTAGACTGAAGCTGCTTCTTCAGCTCCAAAAGAGATCACGTCAATAAGATAAAAAAAAAGCATTATTATTTGGGATGCAAAAGGAATTTTGTTAATTGATTATCTTAAGAAATATTATTGCAACTTTCCAAAACAGTTGGATAACAAAAATCGTGAAAAAAAAACCGGTTTACATCAAGATAATGCACGTGCTCACACAAGTTTGTTGATGATGACTATATTAAAGGAATTAAAGTACGAATGGCTTAAAAATTCACCATATTCACTAGATTTGGCTTCTTCTGATTTTTACGGCTTTAAAACATATTCTTCGTGTAAAGCGTTTTTCGTCGAATGAAAAAGCTATTGCAGACGTGGAATAGTATTTTGCAGAGTTATTTGAAAATCATTACAGAGATGGAAAAAATTACCGAAAGATTATTGGAATAAGTGTGCTGAGGAAAACTATATTGAATAAAAACTCAATTTTATTATAAAATACACATTCTTTCATTTTTGCTTTTAAAACTTTTAACCAACCGGTAAATATTACTAGATTAAAGTAAGTTTTAAATTATAAAGTAGGTAAACATCAAAATATAAAATATAAAAGTTTTATGGAAGTCCACCGTTAAAATTGTTTTATTTATTTAAGAAACTTAATACCGGTAGGTTAATTGCATTGAAACTATAATAAAATCTAAGCCTATCCATTTACTGCCTTAAAAACCTACCTTTTATTTACGTGAAAGCTACGTTTCGACATGTAACTACACACATTATATTTCAACAAAGACGCCTTTACGGCCCTCGTTGGTGTAACATATCCCTGTTTGGCCGATTTTATTCCCACATAATATTTTACGTCGTATCCCTAAGCTTTGTGGAGGGTTGGCTATAAAACCCAGTTTATAGCCCATTTTGTAAATATATCGATCGATCATAGGAAATAGATTTATTATATTATAATATATATCGTTTCGTAAATAGTTCAATAGAGACATCAAAAGCAGGCTGGGCGCCAAATAATAACTCTTTTATGCCTTATGTTACGATCAATAGTAGATTGGTTTATACTCAGCTAGCCGAAATCTAAAATCCTTTTAAACTAATATATTTTCTTTGTCTTACTGATTGCTTATATTATAGAAAAAGTGGTTGAAATTAAATTTTAATGTCGAGAGTGTTTCTTTTTTCAATGAGCGACAGCGAGTTGAAAATAGTAACTCTAGACATTGAAATTTTGTCAACCACGACTTGCAAATACCACTTTTACTAGAAATGAAATTGAAATCACCCATTAATAAAACAAATGAAATGTTTAAGGGTTTAGTTTTGGTATTTATTAGCAGTAATGGAACAATTTGTGCAATGATCGCTAATTTTATTCACAAGTATATATTCATTATTTTTATTTATTTGCCAAGTTTTAATAGTATTTATTAGTTTAGATTCATTTGGAATAATTAAATTCGAACTAGTTGATGGCTTTTTATCAAATAATTTGGCCGGTATATCTTTTCTTGTTAATAAAGTTTTCTCTATGTAACTTTCGGTAGTAGCTGACGACTTTTATTCACCGTGGCTTTTTAACACAGTGGCAGAAATTCTTATTACTGTATGCTTGTATATCAATTGAATTGCCTTAAATTTAAATATATAACAACCGTTTTTGGCACTGTGGTAATTTTATTTTTACCAACAAATTGCCTTGCACATTTTCCGGTTTGATAATTCCAAAAAAAAAGAATTTTCTAAACCTGTGGATCAAATTAATATGTATTTTTACACAATTCAACATACTCTTGAGGAATGACAAACTTTCTAGTGTTTTACTTTTTGGTATCCATAAGTGTTTTTATTTTATTTTTATTTATTCTTGATTTGTTATTATTTCCAATACTATTCCTTCTGCTACTAATTTTTCTAACATCTATTTCATTGTTTTCTATTTTTAGTTATGATCGCAATATCACCAGTATATGCCATTATTTGTTTTTCTCTCGTTCTAAGTGTAGCTTTATTTATTTTCCTGTATTTCAAGGTACGTTTCTGTCTAAACCCGTAATTTTTGACAAATTCTTTCGTTTCTCCTACTTCGGTTTTTATATTTCTTACAGTTCTATTCTTTGGCATTTTTATAAATCTTCTTAATTTGTTATGCTTGCCCATTTATCTTTGAGCTACCAACAATTGCGATCTTTTTATTGAATCGAATGTTTGTTGGATGTAAAAAAAAATCAGTTCAATTTTTATTTTTTATCATGACTTTCCTTTATGGTTTGCTTAACTGCATGTATTGCATCTGTTGTTGATTTGCCTTTTATAACTATGTCCATTCCTTATTATTTTTAATCAACTGCTGAATTCGGAGGATTGTTATAGACCAAATAGCCAATGAGGTATTTAGCCAACTTCTATCTATTTATATAAATCTCTTCTTTTATAGGCCCTGCAATCTCCGAACTACAGACTTTTTTTAAAATGTATTTGTTTATATTAACCCCATTGATCGACCCTGGTAATTTTGGGCTAAATAGTTAACATATCTAGGATAAATCTATAATTTTGTTTTAGGCACGGCAATACCCTTAGCTTAACTATTATTTTGAAATATCTTTTTTTTAAGTGATTTCTTATTTCTACTAGATAGACTTAAAAATTCTGAAGGGCTAATTTGCCAATGATCGACAACGGTTTAAACTCGGAGCTTTCTGTTACATAATATATTTTATCTACTCCTTTGATAGTAAATGTCATTTATACTCATTGTCACCATGCAGGGTAAGTAAGCTATAACGCACAGTTGTGCGTAATGAAATGTCATGTTTGAATGACGTTTCATTACGCACGACTGTGCGTTATAGCTTACTTACCCTGCATGGTGACAATGAGTATAAATGACATTTACTTTCAAGAAGTAGATAACAGTACAGTACGTATGTCATATATTTTCTTAGAGATGTCAAATATTTAGAATTAAAATTAAAATATTGAGTCGTAGATAAAGCATAGTACGTGGTAAAAGGTATTACGTACTCGTGTAATTACGCACTCGCCGCTACGCGGCTTCGTGCGTAACTTTTGCACTCGTACGTAATGTCCTACTTACCACTCTTGATACGTAATACACTATTAACCTGCATTTAAGAAATTATGTAATTATTCACAAATTAACCAAATATACCGTTAATCTTATCGTTTTTTTATGGGTTCTGACGTTTACCGGTAATTCTTATTAAGTTAATTTGAATAACAATTTTGTCTGTATCAACATTAATGTTTTATAAATACTGCATACTTTTTTAAACAATATTTTGTGAGTAGCCAATCAGTATTTTAATATTAATATTTTTTTCAGGTGTTCATTGTAATAGTATAGTTCCTCCGTCATGGATTGTGAAGTTGCCTAGGAAGGGAAGTTTTAAATCTAGTTTAAGGAAATCGCCAAAGAAACGAACTAGTGTGAAAAAAAATAAGCACAAGGTAAGATATCAAAAAAATATGCTTAACCCATATTACAAAAGTTATATAAATTATTATGTCCCATTTTTTTTTTCTGCCACTCGCCAATCTCTTGTGAATTGTCCTTTCCGGCAGTAAATAAAAACTATCATAAATGAACTTGTGGACAAAATTAAATTAATAATTACAAGTTTTCCTGTATTCGCCTAATATGTTTGGTAGCTTCCCAAAACGTGTAAAGCAAAGCAATTGTTTTAAAAGAAGACCGTATTTAAAATCATTTTTTCTTCATTACCTAATTAATGTTACAAACAATTCGCTAGACATATGTACACACAAAATCGTAAACAATTAAATTAAATTGCCAATGACCGTGTATGGCATCATCTACTTCTTATTACTGCATTCATTCGTTTTGGCATACCTATTGGGAATCAGATTTTTGATAAAATCTTGAGGGATACTCTCCCAGTCTGCTATAACTGCATCAAACAGTTAATTATGGTTAACAGGTGAGGGCCTATGACTGCGAACTTTTTTTAAGAAAGTCCCATAGGTGCTTTATGGGATTTAAGTCCGAATTGTTGACTGGTAGGTAGTTAACCACTTGTTTAGCTACTTAGGGATGAGCATTATCTTACATGAACACACAATTTGCCCACACGAATGGAACAAACGGCATAACAAGTTCAAGAAGGATGTTTTAGAGATAATAATCCACATTTATGGATCTTATTTGACTAGAAACCAACTCTGTAATGCTATTAAAACAGATTCCTTCCCAAAACATCACGTTGACTCCACCCAATGGATTTTTAGGAACACTAATGCAGCTCGCAAATCTCTTTCCAGGCCTTGACAAAAATGCTTAACTCCAACCAAAAATTTTAAGTTGATTCTAGTCTCTTCTGGGAACAAAATTCTCTTTCAATCGTCAACCTTTCAGTTTTGATGGTTACAAGCAAAACGTAGTCTTGCAAATTTGTGTTCCCTAGATAACAAAGGTATTTTTGCTGGTCATCTACTGTTTAATCCAGCTTCATTTAAATGTCGTCTCACAGTTTGAGACCATATTATTACATTGCGGGCAATAGCCAACTTAGTTTGTAACATTGTACCAGTGACTGTCCTGGTTTGAAGAACAGACACATGCAGAAAGCGATCATTTCTTGCATCTGCAAACTTTTTGTGTCCTTGTGTCCAGGTCTGCGATTGTAAGATCCTATCTTGTTAAAGCGTTTAACCATACGAACATATAGTGGTAAGATTTGTTCCTAACAAATTAGCAACATAACGCATAGAGTATCCTTCTGCCAGTAAAGTTGATGCTTTTACTGCGCCCTCTAGTTATAAATCTCAGCCAGGATTAATTTTCTAATACAAAAATTTTAAATCAACCACTACTTTCTACCTATAAAATCAATAAAATTATATATTTTTTAATATAACACCTTTATATATTTTTTACACAGAGATCAAAAAACTGCTTTAAATACCTTGTATCTCATGAATTTGCAAAACCTGAATAAGCCAGTATAGACAGAATTAGTAATTTCACGTCTAACATCTAACATTCTAAATGAATTACCCTGTCTATTTTACCTAAATTAATTCATTGTAGGTATTACCATTGAAGCAGATAGGAGAAAAAATAGTTTAAGTACATATGTTTTGCTGGTTTTGTATAAAAAAAAGTTAACTACAAAAAATTCTATTCCCGTTGTTAAACTAATTGTAAACCAGAACACATTTTATGTTTTCGAGTGGCTGTTTCAAAGACAAAAGCTCTAAATTACAGACAGAGTCGTATTAGAACAAAATGACGGAATGATTACATGCCACTTCCTTAATAAAAACATTAAACTATTTAATGCTGTTCTTTGTTATTCAGTGTATTTTTAATAAAAGTCTTTATTAAACGAATTGTATTTTATACGTGTTTAATAATAAATCAAGCTATTAAAAAAATATTTTCAAAAACATCAATATAATATTAATTGTTGGTTACAATATTTCGCATTAAGCAGCAGAAAGCAATACGTAAATTCATTCTTTAACATTCGTCTTAATTTTTTTTAAATAAATGTTACAGTGTAAATCATATAACCTTAATTTCATATCGCATATATAAATGTATAATATAAGGAGTACCAGTTAAAACGAGACTTTTCAGATTGAAATATGCATTTATTTTAATATTCAAATGGATTAATACATTTTTGAAATTTTTGAAATTAAGAAATTATACAAACAAGAAATTATTAAAATGACATTAAGGAGAAATTGAAAAAATGTCACATCCAGTGGGACTCGAACCCACCATGCCTTATACGCAGGCATGCTTTAACCACTTAAGCTATTGGATGCTCAAGTGGTTAGGAAGCGAAACGTTATATTAAATTCAAATTCCATCCAAGGTGTCTTTTAAAGTGTTAGAAATTTCTAACCGACACCATTTCAGTTCAAAACTGAAATTATTACTATTGACAGTATGGCATTAGATACTTTATGTATCATCTTTGGACATTTTTAGACTGTCACAAAACGCTCTTTTCGTTTTATCATTTTACCTTGCCTAAGGTTATATACAAGATGCAAAGCTACCACTGAAGTACCATTTTTGGAGTGAAGATGGAACCACTTGCGACTGTTTATCAGTTTCGCAATTGACATCTATAAATATCGTTCAATTTATAGCAGGGATGTCTCTTGATTAGTGACTTGAGAGACATAGCCTGTACTACACTGACGAGCTCAAACAAGAGCGAAACACGTGTCTGTAGTTTGGTTTTGCCCTGATATAGGTTGAATGATATTTATATCTATTTATATGGCAGCATCCAAGGTGTCTTTTAAAGTGTTAGAAATTTCTAACCGACACCATTTCAGTTCAAAACTGAAATTATTACTATTGACAGTATGGCATTAGATACTTTATGTATCATCTTTGGATATATATATATATATATATATATATATATATATATATATATATATATATATGTGTGTGTGTGTGTGTATATATTTGTTAATATTATTGTGCAATTTCGTTAAAATCAATAATAGAACTTAACGTATCTGATTAATAAAAAAGATTTAAAGTTAGATACATACATTATACATTAATTTGCTATAAAAAATAATCTTAAACACGCATGTAGATTTATCAAAACTGTTCTGATGCACTACGTTTCCTCTGCTTGTTTTGACTTCCTCTGACTATTTTTCATGTCTGGCCTCTTCTTCAAATTGCTCCTTTCTTTAATTTTTGATTAAATTTTAATTTAAAATGTTTATCACTGTTTTTAAATTCAAATTTATTTTATCATTTTACGTCATAAATTATTTTTTCTACATTTTATGACCTTCTCCAAATTCAATTCTTCTCCATTTCTATCAATATTAAAATCCATAACAACCAAACAAAAACTTAAAAACAACACATCTCTATATAATACAAAAATTCTAACTCAATTTAAGTAACCAATATCTAAATGCAAATATGTATTCCTAGTTTTCTACTGAGAAAACGTCTCTCCGAAAAAAATCCAAATTAATATAAAAAAAAATAATTTAAATAAAACTAAAATTAATAAGAATATTTCCATATTTTAATGCATTTTTTATGTATTAGATGATTTAGCTTTAAGGTCATTATTATATAAAAGATTTATATACATTTAAATTTCTTCTAGGTTTTACTTTTTAGAAAGTCAGAAAAATCGTTAGTCAAGGAATAAATAACACTTTGAATGTTACATATACAAGACAAATAGCAAATACTTATAAAACTTTTACTTGAAACAGTAACGACTAATTTGTAGATTATGAATTATAGGACAAGTCTATAATTCGATAGGTTTGTAACCTCATCAGGCTCTAAGACAATGTATCCCAGAAATTTATGCTGTTGGTAAACAATTATTCTGCAGTTACACTTAATGTGGTAAGCCATTTCATCTGCATTTTCCACTAACTACTTTGTCCATTTTACATAGATAGTACCTTAGTGAACACTGAGCATTTCTGAGATTACTCTGAGGTCAGATTTCCTAAGTTCTAAAATTAATTAAGAGTAGCACATGGAAGGCCGTATAAACCTTTTTGTTCCTCTTTGACTTGAATTGGTTATTCAGTACTAAGTTCATTTTTTCCATTACAACTTTCGAATTTTATCTATTATGCGTCATTTTTAGATTTAACAGAAAGGTTCAGGTCCGATAAAAGAACTTCTAGCTCATTCTTTTACGTAACTTTCAGCAATCTATTCTCGGCAGATTTAAAAATATTTACATTAAAACAATTATTGACTGGTTTAACAAAAATACAAGGAATGTACTACTTCATACTAACCCATAAAATTAAACAAAATATAAATTTAATAAAGTATACGGACTTCAATTTTTATGTAAACAACGACATATTTGTAAGATTGCTTTCATTTAGAAACATAAAAAGTTTAAAAATGGTAATAAAAGAGTCAAAATCGTGTACTCAGAGAAATATGGATCTACAAAAATCCGAAAAAAAGTGATTTACTATTTTACATGCTGCGACTGATATTGGGTTTTATGATGAGTGTGACCTGTCATTAGACGGACAGTGATTATACAAGACTATCAACTTTTTTAAAAACTTTTTTGAACCGCTGCCACGTATTTTAATGAATTTAAAAACAAAATCAAATTTTGAAAAATAAATAAATAAATTAATTGAAATTCAACTCCAGCTGAGTTCGGTAGTGGTTTCTCTACTGGCAAATTATGCCCAGCTCAGCCGTAGAGGGTAAGTGCCAAAACAAAGTGAGCGCGCCACCGATTTGTACGGTTAAAATCGGAAACCCCTGATGTTCCAGGCACTACTTCACCCACTGGAGATAATTAAATAAATTCAAAATATTAAACAATGCTATTTGAATTGCACAATAAAAAAAACGATAAAGTGAGCTAAATAAAACAAAATATCAACTAGACCCTTCTTTAATAAAATTTAAAAATTTACACAACTGTCAAGCCTCGTGCTTGACAACGCTATTGATATTTATATAAAATAAGAATATGTGAATAATATTAAAAGTTAAATTTATCAATATATGTGTGATCACATATATTGATATTAGCTTAAACAGATTTTAATGACTCCTTGAATTAATTTGATTTAATAACTTTAATACAATTTGAACACATTAACTTAAATTTGTACTACAATGAAAGAATAAAAATGAATTTAAATGAATAATACAACATTTAGAAGTTGACTTCTCTGAATTTACAATTAATGAGCAAAACTAATGATTTAAATGTACTCGACAAACTTAAATTTGACTTGCTAGTCACAACAAAATTATAACAATAAATTAAATCAAAATTTAAC